>CM053792.1:42721903-43229403 GCA_028749045.1 Cupressus sempervirens | reverse complement strand
TTACTTGCTTCAATAATCAAAATACTTAATCCCATCATATTTCCATAATCAAAGCTATTTGAAAATTTCATTTTTATCAATTGCACATCTTACAACTAATTTATACTCATGTAATTAAGGAGATAAAGATTATCAAGAGATCATGTCAAATGCATTCTTAATGGTATAGCATGACTCAAATTCATTTCTCTACACATTTCCAAAACTTAAGTACATATATAACTACATCAACAAAACAAAAATTTTCCTCCATGATAATTTTGAATTCACGTTTAAGTCACAATAACAAGCATGAACAAGGGTGGTGGAATGACCATTTTCAAGCTATATACAATGGAAAGGACCATTTGAATACATACATTATTCAAACCCTCTTCTATGGACTAATGAATTGGAAATAATACTACACTTCTTACAATACAATCTCTTCACATAACAAGTGGAGTTTAGCTCTCCATTTACAACACAATAGTAATGAGTCTTCTCCTATACAAGGAATAAACTTCATGAACATCAAACATCCAAGCTCTTCAAGGGAATACCTACAAAAGAGAGATGAAATGGGAACCATGGAGGGTCACCTCCCAACCTAGGCCTCAAGGAGACCACCCATTGAGCTTGGGGAAACAAGGCATAAATGGTTGCATACTACACATTCACATGCCATGCACACTCACAACAATATGACAAGTTTAACACAATATATTACAACACATCCCATCCCAAGGCCTTGCAAAAAGATTTAAAAAATGAATCTAATATAGGGTGAAGGTGGGCTCTCACCATGAGGAGGATTTCCAAGCTATGATACATAATATTCACCTCTTCTCATTATCACCATGCCCTTTTGGGGCTCACAATATCTTCCCCTCCACACACCTCCTTATACCTCCCAAAATACAAGTAAGAAAGGTGAGCACATTCCATTGAATATATATACAACCATCTCCACACATGGGAAAGTTCTTGAACCACATACCTCCTTATACCTCCCAAAATGCAAGTAAGCAAGATGGTCACATTCCACTGAACATATACAATCATCTCCACACATGGGAGAGTTCCTCAACTACATGTGTGAGCCCAACTAACCCCTTCACCCAAGCATCTCTTCCCTCCCAAGGGTGAGTGATGCTTCACACCCATGACACAAAACACATAACATGAAAAAAAGCAAGATTCAAGGAAGGATTCACATAAAACTTCTCACATACAACACTACAACAAGATCTCTTTCCACAAACCAACTACAATACATCAAAAATTCACCATGAAATGAAGAACTCCACATATAATCTACATACAAAATGATGAACACATGGATCAAAGGTACCAACCTCCCTCTAAGCAAATGGCAATGGATAGTTGTAGAAGAGCTCCTTCTTTCTCCAAACCCTAGTTGTCTCTAAAGATAGAGAGTGGCCAAGTGAGTTTCCAATTTAGCCATACCCCCATATATCCTTCTCATTTTCGGATTCAATAAAGAATTTCATTTTCATGGGGTCTCCTAGGTCTACTAGACACCCTAGAGGTCATTATTAGCCACCTAACTTATAGTATTGACATGGGTAGGGTTTATTTTTGTCACAAATTTACCCTAGAGTTATTTAATGGCCCTCCCAATGCTAGGTAAAACAATTTTCAAATTTTCCCATGGTGATAACTTTGTTCTCTTTACTAATTTTAGGAAAATAATTAGATTCCTCAATGAAGGCATTTAACTTGGAATGAGGTGGTCTCATGATCCATCATCAAGAAAAAAAAATGTCATTTCACATAACGAGTACAAGTGTCAAGTGACACTCACAAAATACACTACATTACACATGACACATTCTGAATCTACACATAAAATACATACCACACACATACATCTCACATTTACAAAGTAAAAACAACACAACGAGGTTTATGAATATCATAAAGATTCACCTTGGCTGAGTCAATTAAACATGTGTCTATACCTTGTTTCCCCATTAAATTCCATGGTTCCTCTTCTTGCACATCAAACTCGAGCATTAGTAGTCCAAGGAGTCAAATAAGCATATATACATAAGTGCATATAATAATAATATCCATATTAAAATAATTCAAATTAAATATCCTTTCCTAATCTTTCAATTATTCCACTCGAAATGTTGAGATATCAAAATCTGCATCTCATAAGCATCATAACCAAATTAATATTCATCCATACATTGAAAATCTTTAGAAGCAATTAACATTTTGCATTGCATCAAAATATGATAATATCATGTCATAAAGCTGCATCCAATTATGTTCGAACATTTCCTACACAATAATAGGTTCTTTGTGCATACAACAATGTAAAATACTAGTAGAGTATCAAAATCCATTGGTAAAGCAAATCCACTATCCATCTAAATCTGTCAAAATATCAAGGTCTCAAATAAAAAAATGTAATTAAAACATCCATGCTATGACGGGTTAGGGTGAGGCCTCATATCCTCCCACCCTAGGCATGAAGCTCCTCCTGGAGTTCATCAAAAAGATATGGGTAATGTGCCTTCATCTGAGCTGCATCCTCCCATGAAGCTTTGATCTCATCATAGCAATCCCACTAGACTCTAACTTGGTCCAGCTCTCTGCCTCAAAGTGTGAGGGTCCATCGAGCCAAAATGTGCATGGGCTCCAATGTTATCTATCCATCTAACTCCAACTACAAAGCATCCCAATCTATGATGTGAGACTCTTCATATACATACTTTCTTAATACAAATACATGAAATACATCATGAATGCACGATAGGCTAGGTTGGTCCTATCCACTCCAAAATGTCAAAGGGACCCACAAAATGAGGTGCTTACTTAGAGCCTTTTCCAAAATGGATTGGACTCTTACGTGGTCACACCCTCAAAAATACTTTATCTCCAACTATATACTCTCTATCCACTCTCTTAGCATTTGCATATTTCTTCTATCTATCTTGGGCTTCTCTGGGGTGTTGTTTGATCAAAACTACGTATTGTTCCATGTCCTTGACTAACTGTGGCCCTATAGATACCCTATCTTCTATCCTATCCCAACTTAGGGGTGTCCTGTAGGGCCTACCATACAAGGCTTGATAGGGTGGCATGCCTACAAAAGTGTGATGTCCATTGTTGTAGGAAAATTCTACAAGATGGAGGTATTCTTCCCACTTGGACTGATGATCCATCATGTACATTCGTAACATATCTTCTAGGATCTGGTTATCCCTCTCTGTTTGCCCATCTTTTTGAGGGTGATAGGTAGTGCTAAAGTTGAGCTTGGTACCAAGTTCTATTTGCATCTCCTTCCAAAAGGATGATGTAAATAAGGAGTCTCTATCAGATATTATCTTACGAGGTATGCCATGGAGTCTAACAATATCTCGCAAGAATACATGTGCCACTGTGGGTGCTGTGAAAGTGGTACAAATTGGTGAAAAGTGAGAAACTTTGGTCAAAATGTCAAATGTCACCATGATGGCATCATGACAATGAGAAGACATCAGAAGACCAACAATGAAATCCATGGAGATAGTGTCCCACTTCCACTCAGTTATCTCATGTGGTTGCAAAAGTCCACTTGGATGACCATGTTCGGCCTTAACTCTCTGACACTCTAGGCATTTTGCAATGATGTTGGCAATTTGCATTCTCATTCTTGGTCAATGATATAACTACCTCAAATCTGCATGAAGCTTCTTAACACCTAGATGTGCTGCATAGGGTGCTTTGTAAGCCTCCAAAATGATGAACACTCGTAAGTCTCCTGTGGAGGGTATATAGATGTGCCCCTTATGTCATATAAATCCCTCAGTATCCAATGAATAGTCAACAAATTTACCCTCAAGAGGTCTCTGAGAATGGACTATCTGGAAAAATTCTACATAGAATTCATCCTCTGGTAGGTGATGCATAATGTGCTCTCTCAAATCTGTGCCAATAACCATGGAAGCAAGCTCATGACATCATCTACTCAAGGCATCTGCCACCACGTTCTCCTTACCCTTAATTTAGTGTACATCAAAATCATATTGGAATAGGAACTCCATCCATCTCCTTTTCCTAGCATTAAGATTTGGCTATGTGAAAATATACTGCAAGCTTTGATGATCTAAATAAAGTTCAAATCATCACCCTAGAAGAAAATGGTGCCATCGTGCTAGTGCATGGACCACTACTGCAAGCTTGAGATCATGAGTAGGATAATTGAGCTCATGCCCCTTGAGTTTCCTAGACTCATATGCTATGGCTTGACCCTCTTGCATAAGAATAGCCCCAATTCCATCCAAGGAAGCATCTATGCATACTACAAAATCCTTTGAGGGGTCAGGTACTGCTAAAATGGTTGCACTAGTGAGTGCCCTCTTGAGCTTCTGAAAGGCCTCCTCACACTTTTTGATCCACTCAAACTTCTTCCCCTTTCTCTAAAGAGAGGTAATAGGGTGAGCTACCTTAGAAAAACTTGCCACAAATTGCCTATAGTAACCTGCTAATCACATGAAACTTTTGACCTCTGAGACATTGGTAGGTGCTGGCCAACCTTTGATGGATTGGATCTTGGATGGGTCCACTGAAATTCCATCCCCTAATAACACATGGCCCAAATAGAGCACTTTCTATTTGAAAAAGGCACATTTTGATAGGCTTCCATAAAGTTGATTCTCCCTCAACCACTGCAATACCTATCATAGGTGTTCTTTATGTTCCTCCTCATCACGGAAATAGACCAAGATATCATCTAGTAACACTACTACGAACTTGTCTAGGAAGGTGCAAAATACTCCATTCATGAGGCTCATAAATATAGCTGGGGGATTCATGAGACCAAAAGGTACCATTGTGAACTCATAGTGACCATATCTCGTGTGAAATGCAATCTTGTGGATGTTTCTTTCCACGATGTGCAATTGAAGGTACCCTGACTTCAAGTCTATTTTGGAGAATACTCGAGCACCCTATAACTGATCAAATAAGTCATCAATCCTAGGCAATGGGTAATGGTTCTTGATAGTCACCTTATTTAGCTGCCAGTAATCAATGCACAACCTGAGTGACCCATCCTTCTTCTTTAAAAAAATCACTAGTGCTCCCCAAGGTGATACACTAGGTTGAATATGACCCTTCTCCAAAAGGTCCTCTAGATGAATCTTAATCTCATTGAGCTCATGAGTGGTCATCTTGTAGGGTGTTCATACGGGTTTAGCTCTTGGTAAGAGATCAATATGGAAGTCAACTTCCCTTGGTGGTGGCATACTAGGGAGCTTTGAAGGAAATACATCTGCAAACTCTTGTAATATTGGATAATCATTAAGGGAAGGTTCCTCCCCCACATCCTCCTCTCTATCACTAATGGTGATGGCAAATAATTGGCATTCCTTTCACATGCACTGCTTAAGCTGCATGGCGGAAATCATACGGAGGGATACTGGCCTCTGAACTCCTGAATCACCCTAGGTGTACCATGATCATCTACGTACTCAATCCTCTTTTGTCTACAATCCACCTTGGCGTTGTGGGTGCTAAGCCAATCCATGCCAAGGACTACATCATAGGATCCCAATGGAGTAATATGCAAGTCTAAAGTGGTGGTTATATCTCCAATCTAAATTGGGTACTCATGGATCAAGGAATCAACTAACACCCTAGCCCCTGAAGCTAACTCAACTTCCCAATCAACATCTTGTCTAGCTGCCACTAGCCTGCAATGCTCCACTACAAGTGGGGAAATAGAAGAGTCTATAGCTTTGGAATCAAATAGTATTGTAACCTCAAAACCTCTAATCATACCTACAGCCTCAATCACTGTAGCTTGATGCTCAGCCTGGCGGTCATCAATTGTTGCAAACACCCTGTGGGACCTACCCATATTGCCTATTGTAGGATCTAAGGTGGCTCCTTGCTGACTGCCTATTGTGGGGCCCTATGGACACTCTCTCACAATATGACCCATACCCCCACAAGCATAACATGGTCCATGGGTTTGAATCTATACTCCCTATGACCTGGGGTGCTACTGACCCCCAGTCTTGCTAGACCCACTAAAACCTCCCCTAGAGGACTACTGAATCCTGGCTGGTTGTGTATATTGGCTCTATGGTATCTGATCTTATCTAGGGCCCTGTGACTACCATTATTTGGGCTTCAAGCCTTGGTAACCCTATGATGGCCTCCGCCTAGTGTTTTTCTACCCCCTCTACTGTGTCTATGGCCCCTTTGAGGGCCCCATAGTATGACTCTGATTACCCTTCCAAGAGGGTTTCTGATGAGCTAGTTGTTGAGAGGGATTTCGGTTGTGGGACCTATCCTGAGATTCCTATCTAGATCATATTTTTTTGACAACCAATGCCATCTTGATTGCCTCTCTAAACATGGTAGGGAAAGCCAACTGCACTGGTCCCTGAAGAGATAAGTTAAGGCCCTTAATGAACCGATGGATGCAAAGCTTCTCATCTCTCATGTATTCCACATAAGGGAGTAACCATATGAATCTACTCTCATACTGGGCCACTGTGAGACCCCTCTCCTGAAGATCATAAAAATCCTCCACCTACCTCTATCTAAAGTGTTCTAACAAGTATCTGTCCCTAAAATGGTCCACAAAGGACTCCCATGTGAGTGTTTCTATGTTGACTCTCTCCACTATCTCTTCCTGCTGCCACCAATTGGAGGCATCATCTCGTAGAAGGTGTATAGCCAGTCGTGCCTTCAGATTGCTCCTATGGGTATGTAATTCAAAGCACCTCTATAAGCTCTATAGCCATGCGTCTGCATGTGTGCCATCTATGGTACCAGTGTATAGGGGTGGCTTAATCTATAGAAGGTCATTGATCTCATCCCCAACATCTCGGGGTGCTCTTAGTGGTGCTCGTTCTAAAGAAAGGGATGGCTCAACTTGATGTACTAATGCTTCCCCCTAATCATCTACAAGTTTGGGTGGGTGACTTCTACTCCTTTTCTTGGTATTGGCCCCATGCCCCTTTTCATCCTATTGTCTTGGTTGTAGGATGATAGGGGGTAGCCTCTGTTGTACTACTCCAATTTGATTATTAATAGCATTCAAAACTTGATCAATATTTGGAGGTTTCCCCGGTGGGGATCCTTCCACATCTTGTCCTGCCCCCTCTTGGCCTACAGGGTTTGCTTTAGAACCCCTGGCCCTCCAACGACCGTTGCGGGTGACTGCAAGCATCCTACACAAAGTTGCAGTTCATAGGTTAGACGTAATGGGTTAGGTTCCTAGTGTTGAACCAAAAGCTCTGATACCAGAAATGTCATGCCATAACTTTTCAAGATAAAAACACAACAAAATTTTTTTATTTTTTTTCTTTTGAACTAAAGGTAAGGAAGGAGGCTCAAACAACTGTTAACCTAGAATGAAGAAGTAAGATGAAGGAGCAAGGTTATCCTACTTGAAAATCTGGATTCAAGTTTTCTATGAGGAGATTCATAGTTGCTAACTACAGGATGCAAACTACTTTGAAATGCTATGGATAAGAGCCCTCAAGGTGAAGCACTATGATGTGTGAGTATAACTCAACTTGTCAGAGCAATGGGAAGATTTAGGAATGCAATACGAAGAATTTTTATCCTTTTATCCTTTTAATTCCATTAAAATTGAGTTTACCTATGTTTTAATAATTTCCTTAGTATTAGTATTCCATTATTTTATAATTTGAACACACCCATACCTCCTACTTGAGTATGCATTATCCTTTAATAGTTAACATTACTATCACATAAAATAAACTAATATTATTACTTTACATTTAATATTCGACTAATCATCAATAATACTATCATCATTTTATTTGCACCTAAGTTATCCTTAACAATTAATCTAAAATAACGATATATCACTAATATATATATATTCTTTTTCTTTTATTAAAACTATCTAAATTAGAATATATTGTAACTAGAATATCCTATAATTGATTATATGTATATATAACTATTTCCTTAAGTTGTCATCTAATACACATTCTAAAATCTACATAAACTAAATCCAGTATAAATAAATAAATAAATAAAAATTAGCCAAATCAAATAATTCATTTTGCTCTTTCCTAGAAAACCCACCTATATTGATTTGACTCTAATTTGGTTTGTTAATTACTTAGATTCCTTTAATCTTATTTTAATAGTTCCATGATTTCATTAACCCCCAACCTAACACTGATACCTAGGCATGCATAATTTTCTTAGTACTAATGGAGGAGGTGTTGAATAGAATTTGTATGGGTTGAATTCAAGCGTACGTGCCCCTTAAATGAAGTCAAGTATGTACTTTAACTTTACTTAATTCAAAATAATGCTCCATTCCCAAGTAAATCGACCTCCACTTGAATGTTGTCAGTGTGTCCTTGTCTGTGCACGACTTCAAGTGTAGGATTTTAAAGAATGCTTTATATGTTGCTAGATTTCCAAGGATAAGTCAACTATGGATTAAGTACATTTTAGAGTCTTTAACTTGTAAGAGGAAATTTCGGCAACGTCTATACAGCCACGAAAATGTACTTCCTTACGAAGGAGAGGACTTAGAATTTTTTTTTAAAAGTTTGAAAAAGCAATGTAAAGGAAGTGCATTTTCGTAGCTGTATAGCCATGGGCGCAAATTTTTGCTTCCAAGCATGTCACGTGGGTGGGAGAATTCATTAGGAACTTCTCAAATTTAATTTTTTCTTCTCTTTCTTGTTGGTAGTACCTAGGGTGGTCGGCTAGGTAGTTGGTAGTTTTAAAAGTGCTTTTCCCTATTTTGTTTGAAAACTTAATACTATGAAATACTACGGGCTTAGGTAGAATAATAGCAAGGAATATATATATATATATATATATATATATATATATCTTCATTATTAGGTTAGATCAGTTAGAAATTTTAAAGCGTATATATATATATATATAATCATTATTATATGCACCCATCCCTTGAAAAGGGTCATATCATATCATGACTAGGTCTGTCTTTTATTTATTAAGTTAGATTTTGGAATTGATATATATGTATATTTTCAACTTGACAACCTAAGTATTAATATTTTATTCCAAGTTTGTTATTTTATTAGACTGTAATAGAATGACTATTTTTTGTTGCTCTGCCATATATTTTCCAGAATGTAAATATGCATCTACAGATCACTCTTAAGTTAACTTGTTTGTCTAGTTTTCTCCCATGCATTCTCTATACTTGTTACGTTGAATTGGTGATGGTTTAGCTTTACAATTGCATTAACATTTTCTATTCTAGTGAACAATTTTGGCAATAGTCAAACTATCATATTTCTAACAAAATCTAGTTATAAAATAGATCTCAAGAAATCCTTGAAAACTACAATTACTTGCTTCAATAATCAAAATACTTAATGCCATCATATTTCCATAATCAAAGCTATCTGCAAATTTCATTTTTATCAATTGCACATCTTACAACTAATTTATACTCATGTAATTGAGGAGATAAAGATATCAAGAGATCATGTCAAATGCATTCTTAATGGTATAGCATGACTCAAATTCATTTCTCTACACATTTCCAAAACTTAAGTACAGATATAACTACACCAACAAAAAAAAATTTCTCCTCCATGATAATTTCGAATTCACATTTAAATCACAATAATAAGCATGAACAAGGGTGGTGGAATGACCATTTTCAAGCCATATACAATGGAAAGGACCCTTTGAATACATACATTATTCAAACCCTCTTCTATGGACTAATGAATTGGAAACAATACTACACTTCTTACAATACAATCTCTTCACATAACAAGTGGAGTTTATCTCTCCATTTACAACACAATAGTAATGAGTCTTCTCCTATACAAGGAATAAACTTCATGAACATCAAACTTCCAAGCTCTTCAAGGGAATACCTACAAAAGAGAGATGAAATGGGAACCATGGATGATACCTCCCAACCTAGGCCTCAAGGAGACCACCCACCAAGCTTGGGGAAACAAGGCATAAATGGTTGCATACTACACATTCACATGCCATGCACACTCACAACAATATGACAAGTTTAACACAATACATTACAACACATCCCATCTCAAGGCCTTGCACAAAGATTCAACAACTGAATCTAATATAGGGTGAAGGTGGGCTCTCACCATGAGGAAGATTTCCAACCTATGATACACAATATGTACCTCTTCTCATTATCATCATGCCCTTTCGGGGCTCACAGTATCTTCCCCTCCACACACCTCCTTATACCTCCCAAAATACAAGTAAGCAAGGTGAGCACATTCCATTGAATATATATACAACCATCTCCACACATGGGAGAGTTCTTCAACCACACACCTCCTTATACCTCCCAAAATGCAAGTAAGAAAGATGGTAACATTCCACTGAACATATACAATCATCTCCACACATGGGAGAGTTCCTCAACTACATGTGTGAGCCTAACTAGCCCCTTCACCCAAGCATCTCTTCCCTCCCAAGGGTGAGTGATGCTTCACACCCATGACACAAAAAACATAACATGAAAACAAGAAAGATTCAAGGAAGGATTCACACAAAATTTCTCACATACAACACTACAACAAGATCTCTTTCCACAAACCAACTACAATACATCAAAAATTCACCATGAAATGAAGAACTCCACATCTAATCTACATACAAAATGATGAACACCATGGATCAAAGGTACCAACCTCCCTCCAAGCAAATGGCAATGGATAGTTGTAGAAGAGCTCCTTCTTTCTCAAAACCCTAGTTGTCTCCAAAGATAGAGTGTGGCCAAGTGAGTTTCCAATTTAGCCATACCCCTATATATCCTTCTCATTTTCAGATTCAATAAAGAATGTCATTTTCATGGGGTCTCCTAGGTCTACTAGACACCCTAGAGGTCATTATTAGCCACCTAACTTATAGTATTGACATGGGTAGGGTTTATTTTTGTCACAAATTTACCCTAGAGTTAGTTAATAGCCCTCTCAATGCTAGGTAAAACAATTTTCAAATTTTCCCATGGTGATAACTTTGTTCTCTTTACTAATTTTAGGGCAGTAATCAAATTCCTCAATTAAGGCATTTAACTCCAAATAAGGTGGTCTCATGATCCATCGTCAAGAAAAAAAAATGTCATTTCACATAATGAGTACAAGTGTCAAGTGATACTCACAAAATACACTATACATTACACATGACACATTCTAAATCTACACATAAAATACATACCACACACATACATCTCACGTTTACAAAGTAAACACAACACAACAAGGTTTATGAATCTCATAAAAATTCACCTTGGCAAAGTCAATTAAACATGTCTCTATACTTTGTTTTCCTATTAAATTCCATGGTTCCTCTTCCTGCACATCAAACTCGAGCATCAGTAGTCCAAGGAGTCAAATAAGCATATACATCTAAGTGCATAAAATAATAATATCCATATTAACATAATTCAAATTAAATATCCTTTCCTAATCTTTCAATTATTCCACTCGAAATGTTAAGATATCAAAATCTACATCTCATAAGCATCATAACCAAATTAATATTCATCCATACATTGAAAATATTCATAAGAAATTAACATTTTGCATTGCATCAAAATCTGATAATATCATGTCATAAAGTTGCATCCAATTATGTTTGAACATTTCCTACACAATAATAGGTTCTTTGTGCATACAACAATGTAAAATACTACTAAAGTATCAAAATCCATAGATAAAGAAAATCCACTATCCATCTAAATCTATCAAAATATCAAGGTCTTGAATAAAAAAATATAATTAAAACATCCATGCTATGATGGGTTGGGGTGAGGCCTCACATTCTACGTACAATTCTATCTATTAGGTCATATGCTAGATCAAGTACCATTGGCATAACATTGATATCTCTATTATGATAAGATTCTTTAACCAATGATGAAACACCATCCCATGTTAATTAGAAACCATTTTCTTTAGACTATTGAATCCATACCATCAATACCATCATCTAATCAAAGATTGTTTGCAATATACAAATGTAGTGCATTCCACTCACGACCACTATAAAGAAAAAAACTAGACCAATTAGAAACAAATTATATTGGTGATGGATAAGAATTAATTAACTACAATAACATCTTGTAATTACCTCTTATTTTCTCCAATCTACCTTTCCCTATCAAGTACTCCCCTTTGAATCTGTTAATGGATTTGAGATCTGAAATGTGATCTACATGGATCTTTGATGCAAACTTGGGAAGCTATACACTAATGTACACCATAGTCTAGTATACCATATATCCCTCTACCATAAAACTCTCAAGATGTGCTCTTTGTTGAAACAAACCCTTCATAATTTCAAGTGCCTCTCAACTATCCATATTGACCTAGTTTGTATAGGTCTACACAATTCAATCTCCTCAACTTGATGTATGAGGTGGTGTTCTTGAGTATTGAAAAAATTTGAAGGTAGACACTTTTTCATTTCATGCACATGCTGTGGAATTTTTCTCTTCCAATAATTTATATTTTTTTTTATCAATTTTTTTAGATGATAACCACATAAAAAATATTTAACACACAAGATCATATAAATGAGATTTTAGATAAAAATTTACAATAGATTACATAAAAAGTAAAGCAAGCCATAAATATAATATATGTGCAACAAATCTTAGAAATAACACTTCTAACCTCATGTATTTTCCAAGATCATATATAACTTGTTTAATACTGTTCTTAAACTGGTGTGGGAGGGATAGATGTAGAACATAATGCAATTAATAAAAAATGATCATTTCAATACATTATGAAATAATACAATAGGTAGCACATAAAATTTTACAAATATATTGTAAATAGAGAACATAATTTACCTTGATGAAGGTATGCCAATCATGTGTTTTCAATGTTGGCCTAAAATCACCTTTCTTTGATACAAAACTGCTTATATTTGCACCAAACCTTGTGAATTTTTTTTCATTTTTATGACTTCTTTTAAAGCATCACTTTGTTGCTCCATTAATAACCAAGGAAAGACACTCATATTTATGTAGTCTCCATTGCTATTTGATTCAAAAAAAAATTTTAGTGCATGATTGGATTCATGAATGTCATTACAAATTTTGGCAATTTTTTCTCTATCACACCTTTCATCCAATAATTTCCATTGTGTGTATGTTACATTCTTTCCAATATGCATAGCATTAAACAAATGCACAATCGGGAGATCCTTGTAGTATGGTAACCTACTAAATTTAATATATAAAAAAATTATTCCTCTACAAATTTGGTCTTTGATGCCTTGACAACGTTCATGAGCATCAATTACATCATTACTAAATAAAAGACAATATCAAAATAAATTTCAAACTTTGGACCACAAACTAGACATTACCTCAACGATTCAGTCAATCATATTCCAACTTTCATAGATGAGGTGTCATTTTTTGTGGCTTTGATATTGTCTCTTCTTTCCCATCAAAAAGATATTTTTTAGTAATTCAATACTTATGATTATTGTGGAGAATGTGCCTAAACTCATTGAACACCTACTTTCCTAAACTTCTTGAGTGACAAGACTTTGTCTTCAGACCACAAACTAGACATGAAATTTTTTCTTTTGTCTGAAAATCTAAAAGATCATGCAAATTGGATTATGTACAATTATCATGTACAACTTAAGCATACAAAAATAATGTGTAAGCACTATAACAGACCAAAAATGTGTGACCTTAACAATATAACATATCACAAAAATGAGTTATCCCAGGGGCATCATGTATTGTCCATACAAGAATTTCATGAAATTGAAATTGTCTTTGTCCTATTGGTCTACAGATGTCATACATAGTGACCCCATTCTATAACTCCAACAATTCATTAACAAGGGGCTCAATATACATTTTCATATCTTTAACTTGGCACTTACCTAGTAACTGAATGAATAAAAATACTACATAATTATTTTGACCATTTTGATGCACTGTTTATAAATTAATTTAAATAACTATTATTATGACCATTTTGATGCACTATTTATAAATTAATTTAGATAACTATTAAATGAAAAAATACTTGGTACAATCATTGACAACATTATGTGCTCCCTCTTTTTGGACATCCAGGGAAGAATGTTATTTTTAATAACAAAAATACACCACACTGAGTAAATAGATCTCATATCTCTAAATGGATTGACATTGTTCGTTGCTAATGAAAGCTTCATATTATTAGGTCTTCTTTAAAGTGTGGCCATATTTTTTTCTATCTCTTTAAATGTAGAACTATCTACAAACATGCACATAATGTCATCTTGACTTGTATTGCGTGTATGGTAATCCATAAATTGTGCCAAGTTAGTGCACTTGAATAACTGTTGAAGACATTAAATAATGGAAATATATTGAAGAACCTTGTGAGAGACCTTTTTTGTTATTTGATCTGACCTATATCAACTAATATGACAATCAGAGCATTTTGTAGCAAATTCATATTGTTTATGATATAGATATGATCATTGGGACATGCATGTATTGTTTGATACTTCATTCCAATTTGATTCATAATGGTAGATAATTCTTGGTACATACAAGGTAGAATATTTGATGGTGGCGACAAAAAATCACCTATCAACCTACAACAACAAATATAAATTGTTAATATAATGAATAGTAATGGTATACTAACATTGAAGATGACAAAAATGACATACCTTAGCATACATGACATTGCTACATTGGATAAACTAGTCATAACCTTCAAGTTCACCCAAAAAAACTATAGCAGAGAGAAGAGTTATTTGGAAGCCATCATATAGGGGCTTGTGTGTCTTCTTAAGTATAGGTATATCAAGACCATCTTTATCATCACTATCAGATGCACTAGTACCATCATCGTGAGCATCTTCATCAACTACACCAATGCCATCTTCTTCAATTATGTCCTCTAGCATATTATCATCTTCTTCCCTGGGAGTGTTATCCTTAACTTGGATATTCACACCTCCATATTCCTCTAGTTGGAAATCCACATTCATTAATCAAAAAAAATTGTGGCCTCCTTCAATGTAACCATGTTGCCTACAATGACTATGGGCTGTTGTGATTAGAATTCTTTGATTATTTAAGCCCTTACAATTTTTGAAAGGACAATTACATTTATCAACTTTTCTTTGGAACTGAGACCACAATCTAGAAATTGTTTCATTATTTTATTCTACGTTCATATTGCCATGTGTGGTCTTTCTTCATAAGAAAATATATCTATACAATTATTGGATATGTTGTATTTATGTTTATAACTGCACATATAATTTTGAAAGAAATTTTTTGTTTAATTAATGTGTATATCTACAAAAATATTGGACATTTTTTGCTTAATGTTTATATCTATACATATGGTTTTGAAAGAAAAATGGTCTAATTAATGTCTATATCTACACATATGGTTTTGAAAGAAAAATATGGTCACCTTGCTCACATTCACCCATATTATAATCAATGAAAAGTTTCCCACTTACATAAAATTGTATTAATTTTAGTTAAAGATTTATTGTTAAGGAAATTGGCAAGGAAGAAAGGACAAAAGTTAGAGGAAGCAAAAGATTTCATTACAAGTATCACCTCCCAGAATCCAATCATAGAAATAAAAAGAAATAATTTGTAGAAATGCAAGATGGAGAAGCAAAAGAGTTGGATAAAGTTTCAATAAACTTAAAATTGTTAAATCTTCCAAAAAATTAGAATTCTTATACGTTTGATGTATAAAATGCCAAAGAGGGGTAGTGGTGCAAGGGCTAAAGGTTGTAAACAAAATAGTCAAACATCAAATTTTGGATAGATTAGATGATTAATAAGTTTCCATGTTAACACATGGCAATAATTCAATCTCAAGCATCTAGAATGCATTTTAGGAAAATTTCTTACATGTTTTAATAAGGCCCATGGGTAAGTTGTAGGTCACTCAATATTGGTCAATGCTATGAGTTGACCAAAATTGTTCAATTTTATATTTTTTAGGGTTCTTGCATGATTTATCAAGTTTTGGTAGGCATTTGAAGTCATTTGTTTGAAAATATTGAAAAGTTGTAAAAATTGTCAAAAAGTTGTCATGCAACTTTTCTTGCAAATTTAGAAGGTCAACAGTCATAATTATGTTTTGATCAAACAAGTAGAGGTGAATATGTAATTTTAAGAGTCTTGGCCTATAAATTGAATGTTCTTCAACCTAGGAAGATTTTTGGTGTTGTGATGTACGAAATTTGAATCAATAAAGAAATTTTTGGTGGGAAAATAAGTGCAGACAACAAGTACTATTTTGACAAGAAATCAAAGGAATGAAGTTGTAGAAGAGGTTCATGATGACAAGAAGATGATGATGGGTCAATATAAGACCATTGATAATATAGAATTGGAGTCTCTTAATGCAAAGGAAATGAGTTATCCATGAACAATAAACACAATTGAAGTGCAAAAAAAAAAAAAGTGAAAACAATAAGGTTAAAGTTGTTGAATTAGATGAAGCCATCATTTTTGGCAATTGGTATGTTGAACAATCAAATTATGGTATTTATGTCACCAAGGAAAGGTAAGCCTTGTGTAAAGATGAAAAAGATTTGTTCATGTGGACCAACTTTGAGTAGAGGTGGTCAATTTCCTCCAGTCATGTTGACCTGATAAGTTTTAATTTCTTCATCAATTTTTTGTAGAGAGTGATGATATAGCACAACCTATTCCTCAACAATTTTTGTACTTGTAGCTCCAAATTGTATTTTTTATTGATCATAGTTGACCAACTGATGATAATGTAGCTTATGGCTATAACTTCCATATCCAATTCTAAATACATCATAAAGTAGAGAGTGATGATATAGCACAACCTATTCCTCAACAATTTTTGTACTTGTAGCTCCAAATTGTATTTTTTATTGATCATAGTTGACCAACTAATGATAATGTAGCTTATGGCTATAACTTCCATATCCAATTCTAAATACATCATAAAGCACCTTTTCCCTAATCTGGTTGTCTCACCCCATTTGTTAACACAAAGACATAAATTGTGGGAGACATAAATTATAGGGAAAAATGACTTATTTACTATTATTTTACTCTTGTTCATATAAACATAAAATATCTACTCACTACTACATACTACCCAACCAAAAATGATACAAGGAGTTGAAGACTAGTTTTTAGATGCAGGTGAAATATGAGGAAGTTGACTTCTAGAATATGTTTCTCTATCTTAAACTTATAAGGAATCTTAAATAAAATATTTCATTTTCAAATTAAGGAAAAGAATCGAGAACCTGGAATACAGTGACTACAATCTAATGAAGAAGTGATCAACAAATAATTCTAGAGTTAGTACACCCCCACCTTGTCCAACTTCCTCTAAAATTTATACATACAATGGGAAACCATACATGCAAGTAACAAGACCATAGATTGAATAATAATGGCACTATTTAGCATATCTATAAAAATAAAATTAAGCATATCATTGAGGAAATTGAAATAATTATGAAGTGATCATTCTTGGTAACTTGGACAAAAGAACTAATGATATAAAACTTTTTATGTAGAATATACGGAAAAAAAATAATACAATGGTAGACTATAGTGGGTTCAAAATTATTATAAACAAGATTAATTAGGCATTTAAGTAAGAAAAATAATTTAGGTTTTATTTCTTCTAATTCTTTAATGAGAATAGATTCATTAATTAAACAACACCATGAGAATCTATAGCCATGACTAGCTTATCTATATCCATGAATAGCTTAATTTGCATTTTATGAATCCTAAACCTAAGCCAGGACAAACATAAACTAGATACTCATATCTAACAATGACACTCAAAAATTGAGTCATGAGCACTCTACAATTATTGCAAAATAATATTATGTACTATGAATGGTAATTACTAATCCATTTTGACTTGTATGGGCATAATAGGACCATGTCTTAGTTAAATTATTGCTTCTTACATTTAGTGTAAATAGGAAGAATAGCTATAACATAGTTTCTCAATACATTAGGCAACATCCAATAGTTTCTCGATATCTTCCTGCAAACATAAGGTTATATATATCAACCACTATTCCTATTAAGATGTGTGATAAAAAAAATAAACCCAGTTTGAAAAGATTGTAACTGCATTTTTCACAGAACAAATTGAAAAAATAATAAAATATGATTTTTCAAGTACCTCAATCTTTAATAGAGATGTTGTGGGTGCGTATCTATAAACTACATTTCCATCATTTTCAACCAAAAACTTAGTGAAGTTCCATTTTATGCTATCACCAAAAAATCCACCTTTTATTGATTTCAAGAACTTGTAAATAGGGGTTGTATTACTACCATTGATCTCAACCTATATCATCAAAGTACAATACAAACACAAAAGATAAAATGTAATAAATTTTTTTACTAGTTAAATGAAACTTGAAAAAAATCAATTATATGGAGTCAATTGAAGATTAGATTGCATATTCTAAATGTATGAGCTGAGTAAGATTTATGATCTTTGTGAGCTAAATGAAGAAAGAGGAAGGAAAGTAGAGATATTAATAAGGTAACATGAAAAGGAAGAAGCTAAACATAAATTGGACAGTAAAGAATATAAAGATGTTGAGGAACTTGTTAAGGTAGAGGATCAAGCAGATGGAAAAGGAATGGTCATTGAGATAGACCAAATAACATAGCCAAGGGGAGAACAAATATCTAAAACAAAGGACAGTAATGGTGAAGATGACACACAAGGAGAGTTAGAACATGATGAGGCAATAAACTCTCTATAGCATGAAGGAAACCTGGAACATATAGTCAACACTATGATTGTAAATGTTGATGATAGTAGTAAAGGAAAAGGCCATTTGAAGATTGGATTAGTGAAAGAGGTAGAGAAGACCTCAATCTATGTGGAGAATAGGTACATGGCCCTTGGAGAGGACAATTTTTTTCTATTTCTAGCAAGAAATATTGGAATCAGATAGAATGCAATTAGAGGAATGAAGTTCTAGAAGAGGTTCATGATGACAAGAAGATGGCGATGGGTCAATGCAAGACCAAAAAAAAATATAGAATTGGAGTCTCTTAATGTAGAGGCAATGAGTTATCTAATAGCTAACTAAACTTCAAGACTCCTCCATGAAATAAGCTTGTGAAATCTAGAGCCCATTATAGTTAGCTCATTACATCAAAGCTCTAAAAGAGGGAAGCTATTCAAAATGAATCCTCAAATCACTACCTAATACCCAACCTACATAATGTAATATACATGCTGATTACATTATAATTTACAAAAGAGCCCAATGATCATATGAAGACAAGTGTTAATCCAATGATTATCTGATGACAAAATGAACACTAGAGAGCCAAGCCAAAAATGGGCATCAAAGCTACCTCATTGATTTTGATCCAGAATTGAAATTGTAACCATGACAATAACAAGAGCCATACAATGTAAAGACAACCTAGATCCCTAAGATGTATACAATATCTCCAAAAAATAAGTGAGATCCATAAAATTAAAACATGTGAGATGAAATAGAAGCCATGATTTATTGTGGAGCCCTTTGAAGCTAGCAATTAGGTAGGCACATTTAGAAAAAAGGCATAACTAGAACACACAACATTGCAAGAAAGAATTCTTTCTTGCAAGTATATTTTCCTCTACAATATAATATTTATCATAAAAAGAGTTTCCTTATTAAGTGTTAGTTTTTTTCGCTAATATAATGAGATGTCATTACTAGAAGATACCATGGATAGTGATTAAGTATATTTGCAGTTAGTATGATAATAGTATATTTTCTTATGGCTCTTAATAATAAGTTCTAACAAAAACTTATTCTTGAAAAGTCATTCCATTTTTTTAGGGCATCGACAAGGCACAACTTGGACTTCTTTCAATATAAGACACAAATCATTTTCTTATCTTCTCAAAACTATGGTTCCAATTAAAATGACATTTTCCTATTTTCTCAGAAGATCAATCATATCATTAAATATATTTTAAGGAAATAATGGGTATAGAATTGTGGATATGAACCTCACTATTTAGTAATATTATTTTCTCATTTCAATGATAATTCACTAGGCACTAGCTTATATATATATATATATACATATATATATATATATACATATATATATATATACATATATATATATACATATACATATATATATATACATATATATATATATACATATATATATATATATACATATACATATATATATACATATATATATATATATACATATACATATATATATATATATACATATATATACATATATACATATATATATATATACATATATATATATATATATACATATATATATATATATATACATATATATATATATATACATATATATATATATATATGTATATATATATATATATATATGTATATATATATATATATATATATATAGTTCAATCCATAAAATTTGCATTGAAATTCCACATCTTTTAATATTTGAATGAAATTTTTCTTTTTCCATATTTAAGGAAGAAACACCTAATATAGATAAGATAATTGAAAACCAAAAGTTTAACAACTCCATCTTATGAACCAATACTAAAAGGTTTAAAGTTACCAAGAGAAGGGTAGGAAAATGTTTAGTGTCTATGATGATTTTCAGCTCTCACATTTAGTAAGTTGAGTAATAGTTCAGTCATTTTAAAACTTCTTTTCTAGTATTTTTAGTTCCTAGTTCCTATTTTGTTTTCACTAGTTCTTAAGAAACTAACCTATTTTCACTTTTGAAGAGTTTAATATGTTTGAAATATATAGGATTTTACTTGTTGGAGTTCTTTCATTTCATGGGATAGTCTAAGGGGTAAATTAGTAATCATAAGATGAACTAGATTAATGAATAGAGCTAGGCTAGTTTTCCTGAATGATCTCACATACCTTAAAACCATTGACCATATATTTAGATAACAAACGTCCTTCACAAGTTCCCTATGGGGTTCATAGTCTATTCAACCCAACTCAATAGAGAAATACTCACACAGTTCACAAAACCATTGACCATATATTTAGCTAATAAACTTCCTTCATAAGTGTCCTATGGGGTTCACAATCTATTCAACCCACCACAATAGAGAAACACTCACACAGTTCACAACACTGATGCAATCTATTTTGAATCAAAAAAATTAATAATTATTTATTGTTATCTAGAACATTGATATTAAAAAACTTTACAAGACTTGATAGAATATTTGATTGAATAAATTAATCACTACCCAACTAGTCAATGTGTACCAGAACATTCTTGTGGTCAACCATGTTAGTATTTTTGCCACAAACATTTCTATAATCATAATGAAGAAAGGATTGTGCAAGAGAAGATTGTGATATTGGAAACTTGACAGACAAAAGAAAGTGAAGGAAATACCTCCACCTACACTCTCGATGACAAATTCCAATTCTTAGAATTTTTTTTTGGAAATTTGACAGACAAAAGAAAGTGAAGGAAATACCTCCACCTACACTCTCGATGACAAATTCCAATTCTTTGGTAGCCGACTTTTCTTTGATCCTCACTACAAGGTAGATAACTGATAAACTTTGTAGCTAGGCATATCATTCAGTAAAAGATCCCTTCAAAACCTCACCTCCAATAGCTCCCACAAGAAAATTGCCATGAAATACCTCCTACATACAGAAAATAAAACCAAAATTTAGGGTTCAGAGTAGAAATCTAGGGTAGAAATTAGAAATTTGTTTACAAAATTTTAGGACAAGTACCAGTATGGATATTTCAAAACCCTAATGATGAATGCATGGATGGGTCTTAATTGCATAGCCTAATGAGGTACCCATGGACAAACATACAGTCTTTTATAATAGGGGAAAAGTGGAAAACCACATGGGACAAGAACCCCCTCCAAAAGAGAAAATAAAATAACTAGACTAGTGAGAGAAGGATAGGATTTGATGTAAAGCTCCAAGAGCTACTTCTATCTAAAATGTCCCAAGCACTGAATAACACAAAAACACAAAGATAACACAAAATTGAGAGTAGAAATCAAAGATCAACAATTCACTAATATGCTATTACAAATGATACAAGAAGAGTGTTAGGATTATGATGAGTCTCCTAATGATATGCATCTATGTTGTAAGTTGTAAATGCAAAAATATATTCTACACCAATCCAAATTTGAATTAGAGATGTGAATGTGATCATCCAAACTCTTGGTAACAATGTGTGTAATGCTACGCTAAAACAAAAATAATAAATTGGAAACAAAGAACAAGCATAATGAACAAAAGAATTTATTTTTTTATTTAATCAACTTTTACAAGAATAAGAACAATGATTGAGTCACTCTTAATTCGTAAACCTCAAAATAGAAGAAGACATCATCCAAATAAATTTCCATTATGATGTTAATACATAAAAAGTCCAGTACAATAATGAAGTACGATATCATTCTTAAATGCCTATGTCCAACATATGGACTCTACAAGTAACAAATTTGGTTTCAAGAAGTAACTTCAACAATCATCCTTAGCTACTTGTTAATCAACTTGAAACACCTGAAACACACACAAAAATGCAACACAACACAAAGATGGCTCAGTACACACTGAGTTGAAAAGTGTAGTCCACCTGCATACATGTTAGAATAAACATATACAAAACCATAATGCAGATATCTGAACCACATAACATAGTGCAATTCTAAAATTATTATGCAAGAAGTAACCATCTTCTTCACAATGCAAAATTAAACTCGCACTAAGAATAACCAGTAAATGAATCATATATATACTAAGGTGTCATCACTATGGTGCTAAGATACTGCATCCGTATATGGTAAGCTCATAGACAACACATAGTGGAATTCTCTATGGTACTCGTGAAATGATGTAATAGAGACTTGCCTTGTTCTTCGTACTTAACCTTACTGGTTTAAGTCATAGGTAAGGCCAATTTTCTTTTTGTATGTAATTAACCCACCCAATTCATCTTAAAGTTATCACTGAATTAATTAACTAAATAGGATAAATCAATATTCATCCACCTCGATATACAATCATTACAGCTATCCTTAAAATACACATCAAACAGATATTCTAAGAATGCACATGCAACGAATAACAAGTCAGTTTTCACATGATATTACATTCTTCATCTTTTGAAAATCTCATCTTCTACTGCCAAATTCGAAAGTAAACTTAGATTATTTTAACAACAAAAATAAATACTACAATATTACGATCTCGTAAATATAACTAAACTATTACATCAGTTTAATGATATTTACCAGTCGTAGTATTATACTATTTATTCCTACTGTTATAATAAACTAAACTTATCCTTCGAAATGACCTAAGCTAATAAAACAATGTACATATGATATTCTTGCTTTAAATGACATATAATCAAACATATATCATAAATCTGCCTCATTACTTGAAACAACTTTCCATTTCAATTATGAACTAAAATACATCTTTATAAAAAAGATTTTGTTTCAAACATCTTATCTCAAAACAATCCATAAATGCTATTAAGACACTTCATAGAAAAATTAAACATAATTGAATCCAAGTGCAGCCAATGCTTTAACAAATGATTATTTACAATGTTATTGAATATTCAAGTGTCTATTGAAGTTATACCACTGTTTGACAATAAGCCACCACCCAGTTATAACTAAAACAACATATAAAATTACAATATCTGAAATCAATTCAAAATGCAATTCACAAATATGCAAAGTAACTTACATCATGCCAATGACCAAAAGTGATTAGGATGTAAAATCCCTAAGCTATAAGATGCACACTAGCTGTTCACATAATGACCATGTCGATATTTGAAATAATAGCATCTATCTATGTCTTTGTTTATAAAATAATGCCTTATTCAGTTGCAAACAATTTCACAAAACAACAATTAATTATGACTCAATTTCCATCATATAATAATGGGTAAATTATGTTGTCGCAGAGAAATTTCTACTTGATTCAAGCTTCCTTTTAACTATTTGACAGAATGTCATTACCATCAGTTATCATGTACTGTTTGCTATATTACTATTTTTAAAATATAATGACCGAGCTATAGAATTCAAGTACACTATTTATTATAATGACTTAACCCTTAGTTTAAGTTATTTATTTCTTAAAATAGAGTGACTGTGCCCTTGATCAGTCATTAGTCTGCAACCTAATGCAAGCTCATGACTATGGCTGAACCACACATATCTATGAGCTCTAAGATATGGGTTTCCTCAAAGCTCAGCCCTGACAAAGCCGAATACCCATTAGTATAACACAATCACTGGCATACTTACTGTCACAAGTATGAGGCTTCGACCAGGTTCAACTTGAAGAAAGAAATGTATGATTAGGACAAAGCCCAAATATATATACATATAGCAACACCCAAAATGATAACTCCATATTTCACATTCAAGTGTGGATATATACAGGGCTAAGCATTGCACACAGTGCCATGCTCTGCATATATCCATCCTTGAGTGTCAATACACATCATGTAAAACTGATAACCATTTACAACATGCTTATTGAAATAACAATGCAATTGTAAACAGAGAGAAAGTAGGGTAAGAAATCGCCCCTACATGTAATACAGAAGACAGAAAATTCTCAATACAATGCTTTGCAATGAAGCTCGATGCCAAAGCCCCAAAAGCCAAGTCAAAACTAGTAAACAATCTCCACAATGCTTACACACATAACTCGCAAATGACTTCACAATGGAGTGAAGCAGAAGAACCCAACAATAACAACAGACAACTTCTGATGAGTAACTCCATCTTACTTAACCACATATGCAAGTTTCTCCTTCCAACAAAACCCTTCATTATGTCGATACCTCAGCAACAAGGTCACAGATGTTAAGCAAAATAGAGTAATGTGGCCAAGTTTCCGGCCCAAATTCTGCAAGAAACCCAACTGACAACAAGAAATGGCCAACCAAACCATAAGTTCCATAATTCCTCATAAACAAGTATTCAATGCACATCATGTATCATAGAGCCGTGTATTTGGCAGTGCCAAAACCACCGCCACGAATTTGGCTTTCAAAAACAATGAATATGTTCCCTCTTTCATGGCATTCGATACCCATTTAGGGTTACATGATACTAAAGAGGTAATTAAACCCTTTTTAAAATAGAAAATGTTTATGCCGATCTCAACTTAGGGTATTTAGACCCTTTTAATAACAAGTATATATATGCAATGCAAACTACGGTTTTTTTTTTTTAATAACAAGTTAATATAAGTCATTTAATCAAAACCATATGAAGGTTATATGCAATAAAAAGTATCTAAACCATTTACATCATATGCCTATATGCTATACGAAAAACAAATCTAATGCAATAATTCCATCCCTTCTCAATCAACATGCAATTATTTATATGCCAGTTTCAAATCATAAAATCCTAAATCACCTTTAATGCTAATAAAATAGTTCTAAATAGAAAATACGTTTAGCATAAGTCTCATGTTCCAAAGGACAATAATATAACCAAGTTCTACAGAAATAAAAACATAACAACTGAAAGGAACTTATAACAACAAAGTCCTAATATGCAAAAAAACCGAAGTAGTGGTCAAGTATGACAATGTGTATGATTGAGATATGTGACTATGATAGCCCAAATTTTGCTTCCAAAAAAAAATGCCACAAAGTCTGAGAAATAATGAATCATAATTTTTTTTTTTAAATTATGAACCCGAGTTGGTCAAAATTTTATCTAACTTGGAAAACCCTAAGTTGGTCAAAATTTCAACCAAATCAAGCATAAAAACCAAAAAAAAGTATTGAACAACTCTCTACTGGAGTTGGTAAAAAATTTAGGTCAAAATTTGACCTATAATGTACTAGTGATGCAATTACAACATTTTTATTCCACTTTCATTCCATTCTAGGTCATAAAACTTTGCATCTCACTTTTCACTCATTATTACATATTGCATGTACATGTAATCCAATTTTCATGCAATGACATCTTGAAAGCCAAAGTCACTTTTTAAAAGTCAAGGGTTTTCATTTACACGCATTCTCATGCATTCCACTTTCATATCCCAAAGCATAGTTGTCACCCACTTCATGTTTTTTCTCTCTCTTGCTGTCATTTTCCATCCTCTACCTATGATTTTTGGTTCATTTACAACCATCACATGTATTTCATAAGTATCTAATCCATACATTGAATACACACTCCTCATGGATTCGTCATTATAACTCAAATCTAAAAGTTTTCATGGCTTCAATCCCATTGAAACTTTCATGTTGCAACAAGTCAAGATATACTAGGATTTTTATAAAGAATGAAGACATCCAATAAAGAAGGTATGCTTCAAATCAAATAAGTGAGAATTCTTCTAGTCTCCATTTTTTCCAATGGTTATCTGAGAACTCGAGTTCATGATGGAATACGCCAAGCACTTTACTTCACAAAAAAAAAAAAAAGTTAAAGGTGTTGGTGGAAATTTGTTTTGAGTTCACATCCAAACACTGTCGAGAAGGTTTTCAAAATTTTAGAGATTCCTAAATGTACCAATTTACAAAGGAGAATTTATGATAACTTGAATGAGAAATTTTTTTATCACATCAAATTTTCAAATGACAATGAATAATTCATCAAAGAGAGTCAGAGGTTATTAAAAGACACAATAGCATGGTTATCAAGGTGAATTTAGTGGCACAAAATATAGGAACTCCTAATCTTGTTATCATCTGGGATTGCATTGCCAACTACAAGGCCCTTCAAAACAATCCCTAGGATTGTTTCAATTCTCTTCTGTCTTTCCTCTTCTTCTTTAGGATGTATTGCATGAGAGGATGTAATTACATGTAATGTGAGTTTCTTATTTAAAGGAGTTCCCCCCTCATTATAAAAGTCATCTTCTATTGTATGCAAGAAAGCTCTATAAAACTTGTGCAAGCATAACTTTGATTGTTTAGTATCAATTTAGGAGAAAAGTAAATAAAAGAACCAATTGGATTTGAAGCTTTGATTGGAAGAAATTATGATAGAGAAAATTAGAAGTGTTGATTGTAATTTTTGCTTATTATCTTTTATTCATGTTACTATTTTTTTTAATAATACAACATAGTGATTTAAGAAGCAATCAAATTCAAAGCTTTGATTGGGAGCAGTTGTGACAATACATAGACTAAGAGCTTCAATTTTAACTTGTATTACCATCTCAAATTCATGAAAAATAGTTAGAATCCTCTACTTTTGCAAGTCTTTGTGCCCCAATGGTAGAGGCTATTCTTATAGAATAGGTTAAAGCAAGACTTAGACCTAAAATGGCACACTTTCAACTAGCCTTTTAGTTAGTATTAGTTTATTAGTATCACCGTTTATAACTTTAGGTAGAACTATAGTTTAAGGTTTCATCTTGCCCAATACTCACTCCATAGGTAAGTGGAATCTTTTCTGAAGATAATAGAAAGAAGGATTGGACATCCTTTCACATTGACTCAATGATTAGATAAAATCATGTGTTTTCCTAAGAATAACATACTGACTTCATTTTATTTTGTCCATATGAGGGCATAAGCTTGAGAGGGTGGATGTAAAGAATATGTTCTAATTCCTCTTAAGTCATTGCAACTAAAATAGAAAGGGAATGTTAAAGGAGACTTAAACTAGGAACTGAAACAACATCTTATCTTAGAGCTTAGAGTAATGCTGCAAATAGTAAATCTATCTATGCACCTATGTTGTAGGAATAGTTCAATGATTTTTTTATAAATGGTTGCAAGAAAAAAAAAAGTCTACCTTGTAAAGAAATAAATAAGGAAATGAAATCTATTCTAACAAAGCAGTTCACTCACCAAGTGGGCCCCTTAGATGAGTGAATAGAAAAGAATTCAAGAAAGAAGATAGAAACTTAAACTTTGTATTCTATTCATTCATACTAAGAGGTTACTGATTAAAAACAAGATCATACACCACTATTATGAAAATTAATCTATTCTATCTTTCTCTTGAAAAAACTTCATTCAAAGCTACAACGAGTATTATTTAAAGGAAAATTACAACTTCCTACTTCTATGATCAATCCATCAATGAGGATCAATTACATATTCATAAAGTTTACAACAAAAATATCATTAACTACAATTTAACTTCTCAAAGAATATAACAAGTTGAGGGAGCTATATTCATGTGCTGCCATAATAGAAATCATACAATAATTTGCTTGTTGCAGTGAGTCATCAATCTAGTCAGCTTTGACTAAGTATTTTCTGAATTTGAATATGTGTGACAAGTACCTATAAAATATTAAATGCATACAACTTCCATATGCATATATTTACTTTATCATCCATGTTATAAAAGGTATAATGTTCAAACTATCACTCTTTCCAAATCCTATGGCTACAGGAAGTAATCTACCCAAACATAGCATTGATAAGGAAATATTTATCAGCATGTAGTATTTCTTCATTGTACCACATAAGTCCATAGATTCAAGCAAACATAGCATATCTAAACTATCTATACTTCTATCTTCATGTCTTAACATATAGATAATATATTCGTAAAAACATAAGTTCCTTTGGTTAAAGCATAGAGTCATAAAATATTTATGAAAGATAGAAGGTTTTCAAAATAATGGTCTTTTAAAAGCTCATCATTCTCCTCAAGTAATATATTACTGGTCTCCAACAATCATAAAATTCCTAATTTGGGCTTGTACTCTTCAGTCACTAGGTTGTTGACATTATGGTCAAGTTTGTTTATTAGTGACTCACATTTAGTCAAATTATTAGTAACTATTGAGCTTATCTTGCAATTTATAGTGTTAACCAAGTAATCTAGGCTCTATCAAGTTCCAGAATTAGTATTTAGTTTACACTGAGTAGTATCTTCCGAGTTGATAAGTAACAATGCAAACTGAGCTTCATAGTATTAACTAAGTTGCAAAGTGTCAACCATGGTCTCCAATGTTTACTGAGTTCATAGTATCAATGATAAGAATCTAGTGTTGACCAAGCCAAGAAGTTTCAACCAAGTGATTCAGTTTATACTGAGCTTGTATTGTTACTGTTGACCGAGTCTTGTAGTGTCAACCAAGTGATTCAGTTTATATGACAAGTTTCGTAGTGTTTTTTGAGTCACCAGTGTTGATCGAGTTAAAACTTGGGAAATGATTAGTATGAACCAAGCTTCTACATCTACCAAGTGTATGATGATGTCAAGTGTTGACAATGGTTGTCGAGTATTAGAACCTCATTGAGTTTGTCTTTAGAACCCGAGTGCCAACAGTTGAGCCAATTTTGTGTCTTTTTGTGAAACTTGTATTTTAGCCTAACTTTAATGAATTGTAACTTGGATTGGTATATATGAAATGTATTGTATCACATCCAAAGAATGAAGAAAATATATGTAAGATATAATAAGAGAAGAAGTACAAATTAAGAAGGCTACAAGTAGTATAAGGAGTGGCAAAGATTTATCTATCACAACAAGGTGATCATTACACTCCAAAGGAATCTCAACCAGTAAATCAGAGTTGTTGATCAAAGATCAGCCACTGGTTCATCCTAACAAGTGAAATAGTTAAATCTTTTCACAAGGTAGACTTAATAGTCTTTTGCAAATATCTTTACTGAATGCATACTTCATTATATGTTTTGTAAATCCTTTAACAAAGTGGATCTAGAAATCCTTATTTCTCCTAACAAGGCATATCATCAAAAGTGATCAATTGTAAGCCTTAACTAACCAACATTATACTCCAGTACTAAAGCTTGTGGTTATCATCCCCACCCCAATTTTACTTTCTATTTGGAAGGTTTATGGATCACCATACCTTGTGTCAAAGTGTTATGAATGTTTTAATGCTTTCCATTTTTCATGCATATAATTAGATCAAAATATATATGAAGGATTAATTGGTGAAATAAGAATATGTCTTATTGGTTCTTGATTCACCCCTCCCCTCTTAGTAAACTAGTTTATCCTATATTTCCAACAATTAGTATTAGAGCTTTGTGGTTCTTAAAAAAGAAGTTTAATAGCTTGAAAAAAGATTAGAGGCAATGGAGGTATTCAAGCTAGATAAGGCTATTGACAATGAAAAGATGGATTTGGTATTGGCTATTGGGAAACTTAAGAAAGAAAAGGATCAACTTTCTCAATCCTTAAAAAGAAGAAATGATCTTGCAGTACAAATGAATGAAAAACTTTTTACTGAAGGAAGAATCAAAGATATCTATCCAAAAAGAAATTCATATGAAGCTAATGAGGCAGTCAAAGACTTGTTAGAAAAGAATTGTAATCTTCAAAAAAAAGTTAGAAAGCTAAAAAGAGAACAAGAAATTTAACAAGTAAGATTGTGTGAAGCCATGGAAGAAAAAGATAAAGACAAAGAAGAGATAGAAGGAAAGAAAAAAGAAATTTAGCATCTATCTCGTCAACAAGCAGACTTTATTGATGAACTTACTAATGTAAATGAAGAAATCATGAATCTAATATTAGAGAATGAAAGATTGCAAAATGATCTAAAAAAGAAAAAGAAAACCAATAAGAGGATGATGAAATCTCAAGAAGACATGAATCAGTTGAATGAGAAAAGTCAATATAGATTAAAAAGGAAAAGTAGGAATAGCATACATAGAAGAAGGTGAATCATCCAAGCAAGGAGCTCAAAAGAATCAAAGGCCTACTTGTAATCATTGTGGTAAGTTAGGTCACACATCAAATAAATTTTGGAGTAATGGTAATGCAAAATTCAATGAAAGGTGTTACAGTTGCTATAAACATGGTCATCGAGCAAGTGAATGTAAGGAGAAACCTAAATTTGAAGGTAAATGTCACAAATGAAATAAGCATGGACACAAATCTTCTGAATGCAAAACTAAGATATTAAACCCAACAAAATAGATTGTGAAAGCTATTTTTGGATGAGATTACAAAACACAGTGTAGATGCCACTACTGTGGAGAATTTGGGCACATTGGAGAAAATTGTGTAAAGTATTACATGAGGACAAGAGACACCACTAGAAGATGTTTTATTTGTATAGAACTTGGACATCTTTCCAAGAATTGTATGAATGCTAGAAGGATAAAAGATGAAAAAAAAACAAAAGCTAACAATATTAGAAAGCAGATGAGACAACAATGGATTCCAAAATCTTCTAAAAATACAAGTCCAATCCATGAGCACATGTCACTCAAGAATTGGGTGACTCAAGCATTTCTACTTGATCTCACACAGGGATGCCTAGAACTAAGACTCTAAAGTAGAAATCTTATATTAGTTCCAACTAGCTAGAAGGAAAAATAAATATCAGCATTGAAGATGAAAAGGGATCACTGAGTGACTAAGGAAAATCTAGACCTTACCAAGTTAGGTTGGATTGTAAGACCTTACCAAGAAAGGTCGAGATACACTAAAACATTGTGTAGACACTGAGTCATGAATGACTCTACTAAGCACTAAGGTCAAACTGAGTGGAAGATAGTTTATCACCAAATGAGTGATCATACCACACATTTATGGTGATTATAAAGTGAAAATTTGTTAAAAGGAAGGGAATCAAATTTATTTATCACCATAAATATTTGAAGAGCTATTTGCAAATGGTGATTTCTGTTCTTCCAAGTGATCTATGTGTTTTTTTGTTGAAGATTTTTCTATTTTCATAAAACCTACCAAGCATGGTGTCCTCTCTCTAGCAAAAAAAATAGGAAAGGATCCGAGATGTTGGTTTGAGGATTCAATTGAAAGGCACCAAACTTCAAGTTGAGTTTGGCAATTGCAAAATTGCTTGATCCAACTAGAGCTTCGTTGTAGATTCCACCAAAGGTATTACTTGTTAATGATATTTTTTATCATTTTTGTTGTTTGATACAAGATATTGAAAACCTAGAGATGAAAGAGATTTTAGAAAAGTTATGTGTGAATGGTGCATTGAAACTTGAGCATCAACATTTGGAGACCAAGGGTTTAACACACATTCTACATATTCCCTAAGACTTTCAAATAAAATGGATAAGATTTATCCTTAGCCATGTACACAACAAGAAACTATGGTTGGAGTAAATTATTCAAATAACAAAAAAAATGATTCATCAAATCACAGGGCTCCCAATGTTGAACAAAGCAAAGAACACCAAAACTCTTGCCGAGTGGGATGGGAGAGGTATGAAGATCACCAATATGACTAACATGGAGCTGAAATTTGGAATTCATGTGATAGCTCACAAGATCTATAGCTCCATTCATCTCAACAATGTGTCATGTGAGGTAGTTGATCTAGCTCTCAAGGTGGTGAAGAACAAAATGTCCTTCAACCTTGCTGAACTAATGTTGATTCAATTCAATAATAACATGGAGAGCATCAGGACTTCATAGAACAACACTTGTAAGTTTAGTTCACTCTTGACTTGTTTATTCTTCTTTGTGCAAATTTTTCTCCCTTCAAAAGGTTAGTCATATGGAGAAAAGATGTACCAATACTATATTAGATTAATGAATATATGGCAGTGACAGGTGAGAACTTTATCAGTATCATGGACAATTACTTTGATTCATTTAAGGAAAAGATTAATAGCAGATTCAAAATCCCTAAGAAACTTGTAGAAGATTACAAAGATGATGTTTGTTTCATGGTAGACTATGACAAAGTGTACATTCAAGTAGTCAAACCTAGAATGGTGTGGGTTAAGCCTCTAAGCTATGAGGTTAACATTGATGACACCAAGGATATGATTGAGGCATTGTTGAATGAATCTATAGATCCCAAGGCCACATATTTTGGTACTTCTAATGAAGCCAAAGTTAGAATAGAACTTGAAATTAAGCTTCCTCAAGTACTCAGTAAAGGAAAGAAGAGGATAGCAAAATTGAGGCAAGAAAGTTCTATTCTCCTATTGACAAAAAGAAAAGGAGATAATTTGGAAGAAGATAATGTAGAAGATGAGGAAAAAGAAACAAATCTAAAGAAGAAGAACCAATCAGGAAGAAAATATGGTTATGATAACCAAACCTAACAAGTCATCTATTGTAGTATTCACAAGAAGAGCATCCAAATCAAGAAAGAAATTAAAATTAGATGAGGAAGATGTAGAGGAAATTATTTTTAAAAGACCTCCACTTACATTTCAAGAAAAATTAAAAGAAATTGATGCAAGAGCTAGCATGGCCAACTTCAAATCTCTTAGATATGAGACTAGGAATGCGGATGAGAAGAAGTAGTTTGAAGACATGATAATGTCAAAACTAGGTAAATAGAAATACACACCTAATCAATTTGCACAGAAAATTTCCAATGAGCTTATGAAAAGAATTAAGCCTAGATGGGAAAATTCTAAGAAAATTGCAAAACATATATTTGAACAAACTCTGAGGTAGTTCATGTTGAGTCTGAGTGATAAAGAGGTGAAAGAATTCATAAAGAAAAATCAAGAAAAACTCACTCGAAAATTCAACACATGCATGATATTGGTTAATGACATTAAACATGAGGTGAAGATAGCTACAACTACATGGAAGAATATCTACAAACTTCATCAATAGAGTGATTTTTTTGTTCATGTTAGTAACATAGATGATGAATATGACAAGGAAGAAAATGAAAATAATGATGAAGAAGATATAGAAATAGATGATGTAAATCTGGATGATAAGGAGCAAGAATAAGAAGCTACTAAGGAGAATCTTAATGACATTCAAAGTATTGAGGAAATTGACCTAGAGAAGATTGTATTAGTAGTTATGGTCTCATTTCCTCACTCTCTAAGAAAAGCTTTAATGTCATCAAGCTTAGAGAAAGCTTCTGCTGATTTGGTTGTGGAAACCACTACAATACCATGCACCCAACCAATCTCTGCACTTATTCAGCTGAGTACCATATTTATTGAAGTGATAAACACTTCATCTACCAAGAAACTAGTGCTTCCTCCATCATTAGGTTTGGATACACAATAGCTAGGTATTTCTACTGTCAGTGTAATATCTACTTTTATTGCTAGTCCTTCTATTTCTACTATTGTTATTATTCCAAGTATGCAAATAGTAAGTACAAAGATAGTTGAGAGCAAACCTTAACTAAGTACTAAAGTTTCAAGCAAAGATAAAGATAAAGAAGAAGGCATTGATCTTGATGAGGATATAGTTATCCTAAATTAGGATATCTCTACTCTAAATCCTAATCCAATGAACATCATAGGTGAACTATTGTAGAAGAAATCTAAGCATCAAAGCTTAGAAAAAAGCAGAGAAAACCAAGAGCTTGAAGATGTGAAGAATATACTTGTAGATGCACCAAGTACTAAGGTTGATAGTACACAACCTATTTTGGTTCAGTTAGAAGAATTTTTTTAGAAATTCAATGAAGATTTGAATGGACAAGAAAAGTTGTTACAAAGAGCAAAGAGGAAATTTGAGAACAAAGTATCAGAGAAAGTTGCACAAAAAATTACAATAAATCAAGTAGAATTGATTGCTATTCTTAGCTCATTGGAAACCTCTGTAAATAATACAACTTCATTATTCCAAAAGTTATGTGATACATATATCTTCACTCAAAAAATCTAAAATAGATAAAGACTTGAAGGCAAGTGCACACCAGTTGTTACTTGACCCAAGCTACAGTTTTTCTCACTACTAAAAGATTAGATTTTTGACTAATATACAAGCACAATTATTAAGGGAAGAAGCCAAGATTAGGGCCACACTTTTAAACATCCAAGGAATGATTCTCCTAAACATGGATGCATTGCAAAAACACAATGCACATGCCAAAACTCGCATCCATGATAATAACTTCTCCATAGCTGATCACATGATGGAGTTACCAATAGAAGTATAGATTTAATTGCATGCAAGCAAGGTGTTTTAGAAAAATTGGGACAAGACAATGACATTGATTTTTTAAGGTATATTCTGACTTCTTGTCACATCATGTAGCATACACCTTTGGCATTTATGTCAAAAAGGGGAAAAAGATGAGATAATATAAAAAGGGGAGGAAGATGTGATATAAAAATATGAGATATATGTATATAGTAAACAAAGTATAATATGTGATTTATGTATGGGGTAGAAACATAATATTGACATGTAGTTAATTAGGAAGCATCTCTTACAAAATCAATTTTGAAAAATCTAAAAAACAAAGTATGTTACTGAGTTGAAGAGATAGGATGGAGACTAAAGAATGTTTTGAACTTGAAATTTTGAATTCAGTTTTGATTGATAATTGTTTTTGTCACTAATGCAAAAGGGGGAGATTTTTGACATTATCGTCAAGATTTTTTATTAGTGACTCACACTTAATCAAATGGTTAGCAACTACTAAGCTTATCTTGTAGTTTATAGTGTTAACCAAATAATCTAGGCTCTATTGAGTTCTACAGCTGCTATCAAATTCTAGAATCAGTATTTAGTTCACATTGAGTAGTATCTATCGAGTTGATAAGTAATAGTGCAAACCAAGATTCATAGCATTAACCAAGTTTCATAGTGTTAATCATGGTCTCCAATGTTTACTGATTTTATAGTATCAGTGATGTGAATCTAGTGTTGGCCGAGACAAGAAATGTCAACCAAGTGATTCAGTTTATACTGAGCTTGTAATATTAGTGTTGATCAAGTCTTGCAAGGTCAACCAAGTGATTCAGTCTATATGTCAAGTTTCACAGTATTCATCGACTCACCAGTATTGACCGAGTTCAAACTACTTGGAAGTTATTATTATGAGCCAAGCTTCTACATCTACCAAGTTCATGATGATGTTGAGTGTTGACAATGGTTTTCAAGTATCCAAAGCTCATCAAGTTTTCTTTAGAACCTGAGTGCTAGCAGTTGAGCTGACTTTGTGTATTTTGGTTAAACTTGTATTGTAGCCAACTTTAATGAATTTTAATTTAGATTGGTATATATAAAATGTATTGTATCACATCCAAAGAATGAAGAAAATAGATGTAAGATTTAATAAAAGTAGAAGTGAAAATTAAGAAGGCTATAAGAATTATAAGGAGAAGCAAATATTTATCTATCACAACAAGATGATCATTACACTCCAAAGGAATCTCATCTAGCAAATCAGAGTTGCAAATCAAAGATCAACCACTAGTTCATCCTAACAAGGTAGACTTAACAATCTTTTGCAAATCTCTTTATCAAGTGCATACTTCATTGTATATTTTGTATATCCTTTAACAAGGTGGACCTAGTAGTCTTTATTGCTCCTAGTAGGGTAGATCATCAGAAGTGATCAATTGTAAAGCTTAACCAACCAACTTTATACTATTCTAGGTATCATGTTGGAAATAATCAAGACTAGCTAGGTTACTGAGAAGGGAGGGATGAATCAATAACCTCAAAACTTTTAACAAATTTAGAACTTAATAGCATAATCCAATTACCATTAATAGATCTAATCTACTACGTGCATGAGAAACTAAAAGCATAAAAAAATTTGAATACAATATTTGGTGACCTAGAAACCTTCCAAATAGAAAGTAAAATTGGGGTGGGGATGATACCCACAAAACTTCAATAGTGTAGCATAAAGTTGGCTTGTTAAGGCTTACAATGATCACTTTTAATTATCTACCCTATTATGAGCAATTAGGACTACTAGGTCCACCTTGTTAGAGGTTTTACAAACATACAATGAAGTATGCAATCGGTAAAGAGATTTAAGAAAAGACTATTAAGTCTACCCTATTAAAGGATTTGAAGTTGATTCACCTGTTAGGATGAAACAATAGATCTCTTACCTAAAATTGAATTTTTGATTGAGATCCTTGAAATACTAATCACCTCTATGTGATAGATGTAACTTTGCAGCTCCTAATATGGCCTTTCAATACACTTTTCTCTATTGCTAATTTGCATTCACATGCTTTTCATTTTATTCTCAGTCTCTTATATCAATTTACTACTTTGGATATGATAAAATTCATTACATATATACCAATCCAATTCTCATAATTACAAGGTCAGCCAATTCACAAGTTAACACTAATATTACAAAGTCAACTCAAATGTAGATACTTGGGTTCTAAAAATTGACTTGGTGAATTTCTGATACACATCGTCCACTATCATTACTTGGCATCATCATGCACTTAGTATAAGTAGAGGCTCAGTCCATACTAATCACTTTAATGTAGCTTCAAACTCGGTATACACTGGTGACTTGGTAGATACTGTGTAACTCGGTGAAAACTACATTCTTTGTTTACCACAACTGAGCTTGGTAGATACTGTGTAACTCAGTGGAAACTACATTCTCTGTTTACCACACCTGAGCTTGGTAGACACTATTTTCATTCAACTCGATTAACACTGGCTTCACTTGACTTAAGCTATTAACTCAAAAGAAACTATAAAGCTCGGCAAACACTAAACTACTTGGTAAACACTGCTAGACTTCACACTACCTTAATTCACTTGGTAACCACTAGAATGCTCGGTAGCAACTGTGAAGCTTGGTAACCGCTGAATTACATGGCGAACACTGGAGACTGATCAAAGAGCTTAGTAACCATATAGAATCTAAATAAGTGTTGTCACTAATAATAAGCTTGAATTAATTCCAACAATCTCCCTTGTTGGCATTAGTGACAAAAACACTTATCAGCCATAACTTATGTACAACATAGTGTGATACTGGCTTCATATGGCATGTTGATTTTTTTGAGATTTTTCAAAATTTGTCTTTGTAACTCTATTAAATATACATTTTCTTTGCATTTATCTCCCCCATACAATGTACATATCATATCATACTAAATGTATCTCCTAGTATGGAATCTTTCTCTCATGATATATACAAATATCTCTCCTCCTTGAATATATACACATCTCTCCCCCTTTTTGACAATAATGCAAAATATTTATACACAATCTACTTATATGGAGACACCAAAATCTAAGAGAAATTTAGAATGTACCTTAAAAATAAGAGTTAAGGTCTTGTCATAGTTTTCTTGCAAAACTTTGTAGGTTTGAAGAGTAACTTGTACTTCTGCAGAAAGCTCAGTCACATGATCTGCAATTGAGAAATTATTGTCATGGACCAATGTTTTGGAATAAGAAATGTGCTTCTGCATTGTATCTATGATGGGAATGATCATATTTTGGATGTCTATGAGTTTAGACCATATCCTTGCTTCCTCTCTCAATAACTATGCCTACATATCTGATAAGAATTTGATCTTCATATGATGTGCAGAGCTTGAACTGGGGTCAAGTTACAATTGCTTTATACTAGCCATCAAATCTTCATCAATTTTATTCAATTTTTTGTTTATTTCCTTAGTATGCTTGGAAACATCACATAACTTTGCAAAAAGAGATGTCACATTTGTGTAAGAAGTTTCAAGATTTGTCAAAATTGAAGATACTCTACCTGTTGGATAGCTATTTGCTGAGAAATGTGCTCAAGCACTTTGTTATCAAATTTATTTTCTACTTTCTCCATTAGCTTATCTTGACCACTAGAATCTTCATTGAATTTTCTGACTACCTCTTCTAATTGCAAAAAAATGTGTTGAGAAGAATCAACATCAACACCTATAGCTTCTGTCAAAATATTTTTAGCACTTTTAATAATCATGAATTCTTTGTCTCTCTCTTCTCTTAATTGCTTCTGCTTGGCTTTCTTTTGGAGGAGCTGACTAACTAATCTTATTTAATCTATCATAGTATTGTCAATATCCAATTTGGGAATTTCAATATCCTCATCCAGATCTATATCTTCCTCTATTTCCTTTCCACTAATCAAAAGTCTTGGTTGAGTCCTTGGTTCAACTTCTAAAATTAATACTTTAGATTTTGGAATAGAAACAATAATGGAAATAGAAAGGCTAGCAGTGAAAACTTGTACAGTGCCTACTGGTGGAATACTTACAGAATCCAAAACTGATGTATTTGCCAAACTTCCCAAAATTCTTGGTATTTATAAGTGAAGCACTTACTAGAGCATGTACAATTGAAGTAGTCAAAATTGAAGAATCCAAAATTGTACTTACTACTAAAGAACTCAAAATTGTGGAACACTCTGTATCCATTGTTGAGACTGACTTAGCAATTGAAGGATTATGTAGCTTAGTGGATGAAGTGGTTGACACTTCTATCTGTGATGTGCTGAGCTGGGAGGTAGTAGGGAGTGATTAGACATTTGAGGTATCAATGGTTGTCACAATCAAAGTTGTTGAAGCTATCTTCATGCTTGATGATGTTGCAATTTTTGTTGGAGAGTGAGGAAGGGAGGCTATGATAGCCACAACTATCTTGACTGGGTCAATCTCTTCTTCTTCTTACTTGGCTTTCTCTTAAGCTTCTTCCTCTTTTTCTTCTTCATCATCCTTCATTAACTCCTGATATTCTTCAGCATCAATTGTGATAAATGGAGTATTATCTTCATCATTTTCTTCGTCCTTGTCACTGTCATTATCATCATCTTTGATTTCAATAGGATTTTCACTTGGTTTATGTAGGTGATAAATATTCTTCCATGTAGTTTTCACATACTTTACTACATGCTCTATTTATTTTAACAAAATTAAACAAGTATGAAATCTAATAGTCATCTTGTATTCATTTTTCTTCATAGATTCTTTTACTAAATCTTGGTAACAACTATCTCGGAGTTTGCTCATATATGTCTTTTGCTATCTACATGGTTGAGTCCCATCTTGGCTTCAATCTTTCTAATAGATCATTAGAAATTTGAGGTGTTATCTGATCAAAGGAATACTTCCATTTTCCCATCTTGGTTAGTACCAATTCCTCAATTGGCTTCTTCTCAGCCTTTGTCTTGGTCTCATACTTTAATGATTTGAAATTGGTTATACCTGCACCTTCTTCCATTTTTTTAATTATTTCCTAGAAGGTGAGAGGATGCTTACTAAACACAACTTCAATACCACCTTTTCCTACTTTCTTCTTGGATCTTCTTGTAAATACTGCAATGGATGGCTTTGGTGGCTTGGTGATGATCACCTTGCCTTTCTTCCTTGCTAGTTCTTCTTCCTTTTCTGATTCCTCTTCATTTTCAGATTCTTCCACATCTTCTCTTTTTCCTTTGGTAATCATAAGAGGGGTACTCAATTTTTTCAACTTTGATATCCTCCTCTTTCCTTTGTTCACTGTCTGTGGAAGCTTTATCTCAAGTTCAATTCTTGCTTTAGCCTCATCATAGGTTCCAAATAGAGTTGCCTTTGGATCTACAGGCTCATTTACCAAGGCTTCAATGATTTCCTTCACCTCATCAATGTTAACCTCATATAGAAGAGGTTTTACCCACACAAGTCTGGGCCTTACTACCTAGATGTATACTCTATCACTATCAACCATAAAACAAACATCATCCATATAATCTTCAACCAACTTCTTTGGTATCCTGAACCTATTATTCATCTTTACTTTGAAGGTTTCAAAATAATTATCCATGAAACTGTCAAAATTTTCACCCATTTCAACAATATACTCATTGATCTGATATAAAACTGGTGTCTCTTTTCTCCATACAACTGTGCCTTTAGAGGGGAAAAACTTTTGAACATAGGAAAAAAAACATGTCAACAATGAACCAAATTTGCATGGGTTATTCTTTGAGGTTCTAATGCTTTCCATATTTTTGTTTAGTTGCTTCAACAAAAAATTTGCTAGGTCATATGATAAATTCTTCTTTACAACTTTATAAGCTAAGTGTTAGAAACATTAATCTTCCCTTGGATGTATTTAATTAGGATATTCCAAGGATCCCTAAATGTAGTTTGTCCTATTGTACACATGTGGAGGACATGTCATTATTTTTCCTTTATTCCACATGTGAGGACAACTCATTTTTATAATTCCTTTATTAAGGAATTTAGTTTATCCTCCTTAAGAGGATCTTGACACTTTGCACACACCTATTATGAATGTGGCATTCATAGAAATGGGAGTTACACATGCGAACACATGCAACTCCTTTCTCATCTCTTTAAAAGAGATGCTCCTCTTTCTTTCTTCTCTACACACATCACTTTGATGTTATTGTATTGAGCTATCTTGCTCCAACACTCTCTCTCTCTCTTCTCTAGGAATTTGCCTTAATTCATAATACTCACAAGGGGTTTTCTTTGCTTTCCCCTTATAAATCCTTGTCTCCATTGTTGAACCATCTTGGTGTATGCTCTTGGATTTTTCTTATCTCATGGTAACATTGTTTCACACTTAACTTACTTGGATTGCTTTTTGTTCCTTGCTCTATCTTATCGTTTCTTTCATGGTATCAGAGCTTGGTTACTAATCCTCATTTTAAGTATTGTGTCAAAGGTTTCCATTCATTGGAGCACACCTTAGTTGGAGACATTATTGAGAGAAGAAGCTTGTGTTGTGGCTATTTGCTCATTCTAACATCTTTTGTGTGTAGGTTTTATTTTATCATCATTTATTATTATTTTTTGACTAACCCTCTTTGGAAGGCTTGCCACCAAAGGGTTTTCCTATCAAAATTTTAAAAAAAAATTGCTCTTGTTTTGGAAGGTGTGCCGCCAAAACAAGAAGCATTTCTTACATAGCACTCATTTATTATATTTGTGCAATATTTTAATATTTATTTTTTATGTATGTAAAAGAATAGCATTTAATTTGTGCCATTTTGAAGATTATTTTTAAAATTTTTTTTGAAAAATTCCCTAATAATATTATTGTAGGGATATTTAGGATTTATTATTATTTTTTATCCTTCTTTCAATAATTTTTTTTGAAATTTTAATTATTATCTATTCCTTTGAAATTTAAAACAACAAATCCTATTTATACTTTTAAACAATCAAGAATATTATTTTATTATATATATATATATATATATATATATATATATTTAAATTTAATGTATGAGATTTTAATTTTTCTTGATATCTTTGATTTCCAAAGCGGAAACCTCTCTCTCGATTTGCCTTGCAAAGATTGTTTTACAATTTTTTTAGTAACTTCTGTGAGCTTCTTCCATTTTTTTAAAAAGTCTTTCCCAATCGGCCATTCTATATCTATTAACCAAATTTTATCTATTTCATCATCTTAGCATCTCTTAGTTTCATTCATTCAATCTTGTGATCAGTGCGAGCTAGGGTTTGCTGTGATCCATTTTTTTGCAGGCTTCTTCCTTGTTTATTCATTGTTCTTCATTTTATATTATTTTTTCTACTGCATGCGGGCTTCTTCCTACACTTGTGTCTCTCTGCGTCTGTGTAGGTCTTCATTTGTTTCCCATTTCTCCTCATGCACTATGTAGGTCTTTCGATCACTCCTGATCGATTCATTATCATCGGACTGTGCTTTTTTATAACTTCATAAACCGTCGCATTTTCTTTTTTAGCAAATTTACCTGCCTACTCACCAAACGGAACCCAGTTGACATATGTGAATGCAAAAATGGTCCCCATAAATGGACTAAAACACTCCAATTTATTATAAATCATCACGTTGTGCTTTTTTTTAACTTTATATCTGTGTCTGTGTTTCCCAACGAATCATAAACCCTAGCATTGTCTTTTCCAATCTTTGGCATCTGAAGGAGATTTCTATAACCTGTACTTGTTTAGCTTGGGACTCGAACTCATGTCCTGAGAGACCTCAGGCTGAGCTACAATAGTAGAAGCAGAGACTCGAATTAAGCAATTCTTTTGTGCTTTGTTTATGCTTTGCTTTCCGTCCGTTTTTAGGTTTGTTTTTTTTTTTTTTTTAATTTTGGTTTTATTAATAAGTTTTTAATTAAAACATTTATATATATATATTATTCATTATTTATTAGGATCATAAGTTTTGTCCAAGCTTTGCTTACTTTCATTCTAAGCTTTCATTATAATTCCTTCATTAAGGAATTTGTTAGTTTATCTATAATTAGTTATAATTGATTAAGTGCTTCTATAATGAAGTTATAAAATTAATTTATAACTTCAAATCTTGACACTTATAAGTTGTTTTTTAATCATTTCATATTATTAGGAATCCTAAATATAGCGAGTTGGATTCGTCTGTCTGTTATTCAGTTTATCCAATAATCATTTTAGGCTATAATTGTTTAAGTATTCTCTTCACCTCTGTTTTATTCTTTTAGTTATTCTATAATGCCTCTACATTATTTTTTTTAGATTAATCATTATTTATAATGTTTCTTTGCAGGGTTGTATCATTCTTTTTTCATAATCTTAATCATAGTTTCCTCAGTAATTCCAGTTTTTTCATTTCATATTTCTATAAGGGGGACATTTTTTTTCCATAAAAATGTCAACCTTAATTCCAGAAATAAAACTTAATCATATTAATTATCATTCCTAGAAAACACACATTTCATTTATTTTTCATTTTAAACACCTATTCAAGATAGCCACTGATCCTTCTATTGAACCTGGTTCAGCGGCTACTCAAGATGAAAAAGATTCTTGGAAACTTAAAAATGAAGAATCTTTAGGTTTAATTGGTATTTCCATTATTCCATATTTATATGTTTTAATTGCACATTGTTCTAAAGCCCATGACACCTGGTCAATTTTACAAACCAAATATGACAATGTAGATGAATCCTGCAAAATGCAGTTGCAGGATCAACTTGAAGATCTCAGGTATAGAGATTTTAAGACCATGGATGAATTTTTGTTAAAATTTGATTCTATTAAAAGTCAACTTATTGCTTTAGGTGTTCAGTTAGATGACATTCACTTAATTCATATTATTCTTAAAAAGTGTCTTCCTAGACAGTTTCAACAGTTTATAACTAATGTTCATGCACAGCTTACCATTCCTACATTAACTACTCAGTTAACTTATGTTATTTTTCAAAATTTATTAAGACAGGAAGAAGCTAAGCTAATTTAGTTTGGTACTCTTAAATCAACTGAACATGCATTTATGTCTCGAAATTCAAATAATAATAATTTTCATTCAAATAATAATAATAATAATCATAATAACAAACACTATAATAATAATTCTAATAATTTCAATAATAAATCTCATGCCAAATATAACAATAATAACAATAACCATAACAATCATCATAATAACAATCGTAATAATAATAATCAAAGGAATCATTCAAATTCCAAACCTCATTGTTCTTATTGTGGCAAAGATGGTCATGTTGTCAATAACTGTTTTAAAAAGCAAAATGATAAAAAACCTATGAACAACAATAACCATAATCAAAAATCAAATCATAAAAAAGGTAACTCTATTGGTTCTAATTCTCATCATGCTTTTACTTGTAGCTTTAATGTTTGTAGACCTTTAGAGTGGATTGTTGATAGTGGTGCATCACAACATGTAACTTCTCATAAAGAAATTTTTGATTCTCTACAACTTGATATTGCTAACATTCCTATTCAGTTAGCTAATAATCAGACTTGTAAAGTTGAAGGTTTAGGTGATGTCACTATTCCTAATGGTAAATTGCATGATGTATTGTATGTACCTGATCTAAAAGCTAATTTGGTTTCTATTTCAAAGTTATGTGAGGACTATAAAGTTGAATTCTATAAAGATACATGTTATGTCATAGATCCTCAAACTAAACAAGTGATTGCTCATGCTAAAATGGATAATGAAAACTTATTTAAATTCCATGAATTTGCTAGTTCATGATATTCTTTACATACTTCCATTGATTTCAATATATGGCATGAAAGACTTGGCCATTTAAATTTGGATTATATTACTTTAATGCAAAAAAGAAATATGGTTCATGGCTTGCCTCACATTATTCCTTCTAAGATTGCTTGTACTGGTTGTCTGAGTGGTAAGATGCATAGGGAGCCCTTTCCAAGTGGTAAATCATGGTGGGCAACTCATAAGTTGCACCTTGTCCATGGTGACCTTTTGGGCCCCATGGAGAATAACTCCATCCAAGGTTCTCGGTATGCACTTACCTTTGTTGATGATTTTTCTAGACAAACTTGGATCTATTTTTTGCATAGCAAGGATCAAGTTCTCAATATATTCATTGAATTTCAGTTATATGTTGAAAGGCAATCTAGTTTTAAACTTAAAATTCTCAGAACTGATAATGGAAAGGAATATGTGAGTAATTCTTTTCATTCTTATTTGAAATCATGTGGAATTAAACATGAGCTTACTATTCCGTATACACCACAGCAAAATGGTGTGGCAGAAAGAAAGCATTAGACCATTTTTGAAATGGCTAGATGCATGTTATACGCTAAGAATCTACATTATAAATTTTGGGCTGAAGCCATGTTTTGTGCAACTTATATTCTTAATAGGGCTCCTACCAAAGCTCTCAAGGATATTACTCCAGAAGAGGCTTGGTCTGGTAGGAAACCTAAATTACATCATTTGTGAATTTTTGGATCTGTTGCTTATGTTCATACTCCTAAACAGAAAAGACATAAATTAGATGCTAAGTCTTCTCCTTATATTTTTGTTGGTTCTGATGAAAACACTAAGGGTTATCGTGTTTATGATTCTACTACTAACAAAGTTCAAGTTGCTAGAGATTTGTGCATTGCAAAAAATGACGTGCATGATTGTTCTACTACACATGATGCAGAATTCAGTGGCACTAAAATTGTACTAGTGGAGGACCAGCCTCCTCTTAACCCTACAACTCAAGCACCACCTATTATTTATGCTTCTACTAGTAATGATATTAAAGTAGCTACTAATGATGCTTTTATTGATAATGATTCTTCCTCTAGTGATGATTCCATTACAACTAAACATAAACCTAAATGGGCTCAAAACTTAATCAATGAAAGTGATGACTACATTTCTAGATTTGGTGGAATTAAACATAGAAGGATTAATTATTGTAATTATGCTTTGATGACTACTATTATGCATTCTAATGATCCTAAGTCTTTTGATCAAGCTAACTCTCAAACTCATTGGAAAAAGGCCATGCAAGAGGAATATGACTCTTTAATTGCTAATCAAACTTGGGACTTAGTCAAGTTACCTCATGGCAAGAATAGAGTTTCATGTAAATGGTTATACAAAACAAAATTGAATGCTAATAATGAAATTATTAAATTTAAGGCTAGATTAGTTGCTAGAGGTTTTTCACAAATAGAAGGATTAGATTATAATGAAACTTTTGCTCCTGTTGCTAAAATGCCTACTCTTAAATTAGTTCTTGCTTTAGCATCTAAAATGAATTGGCCTATTCACCAAATGGATGTTAAAAGTGCCTTCTTAAATGGTGATTTACATGAAGAAATCTATATGGCTCAACCTCTTGGATTTGCTAAGGAAGGTAGTGAAAATCTGGTTTGCAAATTGAAAAAATCTATTTATGGTCTTAAACAATCACCTAGAGAATGGTATTCTAAAATTAATTCATTCTTTATTTCTCAAGGCTTTTCTAGAAGTAAGAATTATCCTAATTTGTATATTAAACATATTGAAGATGATATTATCATTGTTATTGTTTATGTGGATGATCTAATTCTCACTTCTAGTTCAGATGCTTTGATTTTTGATATTAAGTTTCAACTTAAACAAAAATTTGAGATGACTAACTCAAGTATTTTACATTACTTCTTAGGTATGCAAATTTGGAAAACTCCTAAGGGTATTTTTCTTTCTCAAAGCAAGTATGCTCATGACCTTTTAGAAAAATTTAAGATGAATGATTCTAACCATGTTTCAATTCCCTGTGAATTAGGAACTAAATTAATGGTTGATATGAATACTCCTTTTGTTGATGAAACTTTGTATAGGCAATTGGTAGGTAGTTTAAATTATTTAACTCTTACTAGACCTAATATTGCTTATAGTGTTGGTTTATTTTCTAGATTTATGTCTAAACCTCAACAAACACATTTTAAAGTTGCTAAAAGAATCTTAAGGTACATTAAAGGAACTATCAATATGGGATTATTCTATGATGCCAATTTTGAATTTATTTTACATGGCTATACTGATTCCAATCTAGGTGGAGATCCCAATGATGGGAAATCCACTTGTGCCTATTGTTTCTTTGTTAGTTCAGGTGTAATTTTTTGGAAAAGTAAAAAAGAACACTCTATTTCCCTTTGCTCAACTGAAGCTGAATACAAAGGTTGTACCAATGTAGCTAAGGAAGCTTTATGGCTTAGAAGACTTCTTGAAGATTTGGGTGTACCTCAACAAGCACCTACCCCTCTACATTGTTACAATAAAAGTGCTATTGCCTTGGCAAAGAATCTAGTTTTTCATGGAAGGACCAAACATATTTCACTTCAACATCACTTCATTCAAGAACAAGTTGAAGACAAGCAAGTTACTCTTCTTTATTGTAAAGGTGAAAATCAAGTGGCTGATATTTTGACAAAACCACTTTCTAAAGAGAGATTTCAATTTCATTGTAAAAATTTGGGTTTACAACCCTTTGATGTAAGCTCCCCAAGTAAAGATTAAGGGGGGGTGTTAGAAACATTAATCTTCCCTTGGATGTATTTAATTGGGATATTCCAAAGATCCCTAAATGTAGTTTGTCCTATTGTACACATGTGGAGGACATGTCATTATTTGTCCTTTATTCCACATGTGAGGACAACTCATTTTTATAATTTTTTTATTAAGTAATTTAGTTTATCCTCCTTAAGAGGATCTTGACACTTTGCACACACCTATTATGAATGTGGCATTCATAGAAATGGGAGTTACACATGTGAACACATGCAACTCCTTTCTCATCTCTTTAAAAGAGATGCTCCTCTTTCTTTCTTCTCTACACACATCACTTTGATGTTATTGTATTGAGCTATCTTGCTCCAACACTCTCTCTCTCTCTCTCTTCTCTAGGCATTTTCCTTCATTCATAATACTCACAAGGGGTTTTCTTTGCTTTCCCCTTATAAGTCCTTGTCTCCATTGTTGAACCATCTTGGTGTATGCTCTTGGATTTTGTTTATCTCATGGTAACATTGTTTCACACTTAACTTACTTGGATTTCTTTTCATTCCTTGCTCTATCTTATCGTTTCTTTCATGGTATCAGAGCTTGGTTACTAATCCACAGTAATGACATCTACACCAAGTGTTGTAGTCCCAACCAAATATTGCCTTCACAAATTATTCAACTAGATTGAATGGTTTAGATTTGCATTCAGATACCTTGTGACCTTGTTTCTTGCATTTGTGACACTTGCACTCAAACTTTGATTTCTCCTTGCATTCATTAGATTTATGACAATGCTGACTATAATTGTAGCATTTTCCATTGAATTTTTCCTTTCCATTACTCCAATATTTATTTGATGTATGACCTATCTTACCATAGTAATTGCAAGTAGGTCTTTGATTCTTTTGAACACCTTATTTTGAGGATTCACCTTCTTCTTTGTATCTAAGTCCTGCTTTGCCCTTTTACCTATAAAGATTTTGCTCATTTTGCTGATTCAATTGACCCATGTCTGCTTGGGATTTCATTATTCTTTCATTGAGTTGCTTTTCAAAATTTAGATAAACATTCATACTTTCATTGATTATATTTTTAGTGTCAATAGCTTTGTCTAGTTTGAATATCTCCATTGTCCTTGATCTTTGCTCAAGATGTCAAACTTTATCCTGAGAACCATAGAGCTTTGATAAAAATTATTGAAAATAATCAAGACTAGCTAGGTTACTGAGAGGGGAGGGATGAATCAGTAACCTCAAAACTTTTAACAAATTTAGAACTTAATAGCATAATCCAATTACCATTAATAGATCTAATCTATTGCATGCATAAGAAATTGAAAGCATAAAACACTTTGAACATAATATTTGGTGACCCAAAAACCTTCCAAATGAAAAGTAAAATTGGGTTGGGAATGATATCCACAAAACTTCAATACTACAACATAAAGTTGGCCTGTTAAGGCTTACAATGATCACTTCTAATGATCTGCCTTGTTAGGAGCAATTAGGACTGCTAGGTCCACCTTGCTAGAGGTTTTGCAAACATACAATGAAGTATGCACTTGATAAAGAGATTTAAGAAAATACTATTAAGTCTACCCTATTAAAGGATTTGAAGTTGATTCACCTACTAGGATTAAATAGTAGATCTCTTACTTATAGCTGAATTGCTGATTAAGATCCTTGTAATACTAATCAGCTCTATGTGATAGATGTTAACTTTGTTGCTCCTGATATGGCCTTCCAATACACTTTTCTCTATTGTTGATTCACATTCACATGCTTTTCATTTTATTCACATTCTCTTATATCAATTAAATACTTTGGATATGATATAATTAATTACATATATACCAATCCAATTCTCATAATTACAAAGTCAGCCAATACACAATTTAACACCAATATTACAGAGTCAGCCCAAATGTAGATACTCGGGTTTTAAAAATTGACTTGGTGAATTTTTGAAACATGAAATCCATTTTCATTACTTAGCATCATCATGCACTTAGTAGAAGTAGAGGCTCAGTCCATACTGATCACTTCAACATAGCTTCAAACTCAATATACACTGGTGATTCGATAGATATTGTGCAACTCGATGAAAAATGCATTCTCTATTTACCACAAGTAAGCCTGGTAGACACTATTTTCATTTAGCTCAATTAACACTGGCTTCGCTTGACTTAAGTTGTTAACTTAGTAGAAATTGCAAAGCTCAGTGAACACTGAATTGCTCAGTAAACACTACTGGACTTCATACTACTTGAATTCACTTGGTAATCACTGGAATGCTCAGTAGGAACTATGAATTTTGGTAACCACTGAATTACATGGCAAACACCGGAGACTAATCAAAGAACTTGGTAACCATACAAAATATGAATAAGTGTTTTCACTAATAAAAAACTTGATTTAATGCCAACATATCATCCCCACCCTTGTTTTACTTTCTATATGGAAGCTTTCTAGGTCATCATATCTTGTGGCAAAGTGTTATGAATGTTGTAATTCATTTAATTTTTCATGCATGCAATTAGATCATAATATATATATGAAGGATTAATTGGTGAAATAAGAATCAATTTTATTGGTGCTTGATTCACCCCTCCCCTCTTAGTAACCTAGCTTATCCTATATTTCTAGCATAGGTGTCCTTTTTCCTAGCTCATTCTTCACATAATCGAAGTAAACATAATTTTTCTTGAGCCTCTTCCAACACTAAACTTCAACAATCATGCCGTGATCTTTTGTATTATCATTTGCTACTAGTAGTGGCTATAGGAGAACTAGGGGTTGATACCTTAATGGCAACCAATGTTTTCACTAATTTCTCCCCAATTCAATATACCAAGGAATCCTAATTATAGCAAGAGTCAAATTTTGTGGAGAGTGGGGTTCTCTTATTTTTAGATCATGTGGCATTCTAATCCATTGTTGCCTTGATGCAAAAATTTATATCTCAATAGCTTGAGATGAGTGATTTTCTAGTCTATAAGGCCCATTCTCTGACTAAACACACCTTACCAAGTCTTGTAGGATTGCCCAAAATAGAAACCCAATCCAGACATGTATGTCTAGAATGTTGAACTTTCGGTCTCATTAATAATGGTTATGTCAATTCCCTTTCCATATAAGGTGAAACTTGATATTTTATACTTATTTTATTCTGTATCCATGACATCACTACTCTTAACTACACATCCCCCACATATACGACTGTTGTCCACTCTATGTCATTAGGTATTGCTAGATTATGAAGATACAATTTATACAGTAAATTTTTCAAAGCCATGGGAATAGATCGAAATGCATCATAAAACTCATGTGGGGTAAAAATAGAGGGATTAAGACCTTCCACAATTCTATTCAATTTATAATTTTCAATTTTTTCTTTAAGAAATAAGGCATATGATGGTGATGGTGACCTACATTCCATTAATTTAGGAATCAATCCTGTGATCTACTCAATTCTTCTCTTCAGGACTTCATTATGGTCTGAGCTCTATTTCAACTAATAACTTTGCTTATTAATAACATGTTTTAATTTTTATTTCTCTAATTTCCATTGAGCTCTCTCCCATAAAAAATATTATAACAAATTAATTCATGTAGACAAAGGTGTAGACATATTGGGTGGCAGCAATGGCTCTTGATTAAAGAGGTCTATCCATTCAGGTTCCAAATGGAGAGTTTTGTTGAAACTCTATGGTGTGGATCATTCTCCTTTTCTTATGACAACTATTTTCACCATATTTTATTTTCTATTATATTTAGTGGTTGTTGTAGCTAATGCGTATAACCCTTCTTGATCCAATTTTTCTATTACTTCCTTAACAATTTTGGGTCTAAATTCTAGATAATCCTCCGAAGGGAACTCTATAGAATTTTCACCAATATCTTGTGTATTAGAGTTTTCCTCAAACTCCTCAAATATTTTAAGCTCACTAGACTCCCTATCACTATTAATAAGCATATAGTTAACACTACAGTCAACTTCATGTTGTGAATTCTAGAAATTGCATTATTTTTTACTGGGTTCATTTTGCTGCAATTTTTCCTCCAGAGAGGACTCATTTTCACATTCAAAAAACTTAGGGGTAACTATGGGAAGAGAGGCTTTAGGAACCCTACTATTAGAGAGTCTCACACTTTGCCTTTTGGGTGATGTTGACAAGCATGGAGGATTCTTTCATTTCCTCTTTCTTACAGGTATTTCCACTGTACACGCTTCAAGAGATTTTTCTAGATCTTCTTCCTCTTGAGAGTGCAAGGTTTCATTAAGGTTACTCTCCTCATCTAGTTGTTTTTCTGACCTTTCTACTTTATATTCCATAATTTTACCTTATCTTTCTCAATGGGAGACCTATTCTTAGCAAATGATGGGGCCTTAGGGGAACTAGCAACTTCTACATTTTTGCTTCTCTTTTTCCCTACAATGGAGGGTTCATCTTTGTAAATCCTCTTATTAGTTAGTCTAGAACTAGAGGGAGAGGCTTCAGGAGCATTTTTGGCTCTGGGAACAACTCTATAGAAACTAGTGGATGTTCCTTCCTTATGTCCAACACTCTAGCCCCTAGGGCTGACCAACCCATGCTCTACCTATTTTGACCACAAGAACTCCTCCCATGACCTGATTGCTTGCTTATTCAATTCCCTTTCTATGATTAATTTTATTAAGCAATGGTGAGAGAAAGATTGATCTTTTCCTGACTACACTATAGAAGCTTGCTTCTTAACAATGTTAAACAAGAAATTTGGAAGGTTTACCTATCTGCATTCATGCCATAGGTGAGCCAAAATATTGAAATGTAGGTCATGCAGGTATGTGTAACATTCTCCACACATAAGGTACTAGATGATAAACACTGTTGGCTAAATAAAATCCACTAGTAAGGATAATCTAGAAGTACCATGTTTCTTATCAATGTCCAGTGGAGGGTCCTAGTGAACTATAAATTATGCCCTAGCTGTCCTTAGGTCAAAATCCTTCTCCCAATTTTTTCCTTCTTGGGGAAACCTAGTGACCTTGGCTACCACCTCCTCTATGAACTCAATTCTTAGGCCTTTCACAATTTCAATGCCATCCTTTAAGGTGATCATGAATTAAAAAGTGGCCTCTTCATCAAATCCTTTTAAACTAAGACAATAATCCAACCATCCCCTTCTTCTAAACATTTCACAACTGACTGCATCACCCAAAAGAACCTGGTGATCAACTGGCTCGTTCCTCTATTGACCTCCACTCCTGGTTGATTCTAGCTTAATTTTGGCAAAAAATTTGATGTTTCAGACCTTGATAAATCAAATTTTGTAATATCATGACACTAGCACTAAATAATTCAGAAAAATGGCATTTACTTGGAGAGTTTAATGCACAATATCTCATAATATCCTTCTTGCATCAAATTTCATAATTTCTGCTCATGCATAGGTTCATCACCCGAACACGTTTCAAAGCATCATTAAAAGTTAAGTAACTACTTTTAATGTCCTTCATTTCATAATGACACAATCATAGAAGGACAAGTCATCAACATGTGACATTAAGCATGCAATTATTTCTAGTCATCTCAACAAACTTTTGAAGTTACATGTGATTTGAAAGAAAATATTAAATATTTCCCTCCCCCAACTAAGAAAAGGCATGGGTCCCACCAGGCCAAGACATGCAAGAGTTAATAATAATAAATAATACCAAATCCTAATAAAGCATGAATAAAATAAAATAAAATGCATGCAAAGTTATGTGGTAGGTACTTGGAAACTACTACAGGAAAGATGTTCTAGAAAAGATCATCGAAATTGATAGAGTGATGGGATGGAATAGTGAGTAGGAGAGAGAGAAGGTGAAGTGGAGTGGATGTGAAGAAAGTGTTTATTTTGAATGGCTTGAATGAAGTCAAGAAGTATCAGGAGTCAGGGTAGGAGACAAAATAGTTTATTGTAAAGCTTGAGGCAATGGCCATTGACAAGTAAGTTGAAGTGGACAGGATCAATGATAGATAACTAAACTACAACTTAAGTATCAAAGAAGTTATTGCATATTTTCGGTGGAAATTTTTGTAGTTTAATCTTCAAGCTCACCATTGGAGGCCTTAGAGTGCCTAGATGAGGTTCAAAATCTCAATGGAAGGGCACTAACATTGTTTTAGGCTTGTAGATCAAAAGTTGACATTTTTGAAAAGTGGTTATTATAGCCAATCAAAGAAATGGTTTGGGAGTTATGACTTTCCAAAGTTGAGCTACTCAAAATATCTAAAATAATTGTCAATGATGTATTTTCCAAACTCTATATGTATTGTTAGGGTTTGTTAGCCTTAGGTATTAAATTTCAATGTCTAGAAGCTTCCTAGGCATCACAAAATTGCCTATTTAAGAAAAGCCCAAACATTGTTGAGGATAGCTCTAGTGGTAGTTCACAGCTTAGTCTTGTAAATTAATATAATGAAGGTTTCCATGTGGGTTAGCATATTGTACTTTCTATAATTCCACATTTGTGGTGCAAATAAGAAGTCCATATTTTGTTCCCACATTTGTTGTTGTTTCTTTGTTTCTATTTTGTGTTTATAGTATTAAGGGGAACACCCTTCATCAGAAAAGGTAGGCCCAAATTGGGTCCTCTCAAAACAAGCTCTGTGGTAAGAACTTCCTTAAGTTGCAAGAAAGATGTTGCACAATCAGAGTCCCAAGCAAATTTAGAATCCTTTTAGAGAAGGTTGTAGAAAGGTGTTGCAAGTGGACTGAAGTTTTTAATAAATCTTCTATAATATCCAACATGTCCCAAAAAACTACGTACATCCTTTTACTTCTTTGGCGTAGGGAAGGTACTAATGACTTCAATCTTTGTTGGATCTACTTAGATGCCCTTAGATGAAATTAAATGGCCTAGCACTACCCCTTCCTCCATTATCATAAAACATTTCTCACTATTTAAGGAAAGGTTATAGTCCTGACATCTTTTGAGTACCATTTCTAAATTTTCTTTTGCTTCTTCAAAAGTGGCACCATTAATAGTAAAATCATTCATCTAGATGTCCATATAGCCAACAAGAATATATGAAAAGATACTAATGACACATTGTTGAAATGTGGTTGGGGCATTGCATATGTCAAAAGGTAAGACTAAATAGGCAAACATTCTCCATGGGTAGGTGAAAGTTTTTTTTTTCTTGATCTTCTAGGGCTATTTGTATCTGATTGTAACTACTGAATCTATCCAGAAAAGAAAAATACTTTTTGCCAACTAGGTTGTCAAGGACTTGGCCTATAGATGGAAAGGGAAAATGGTCCTTCTTGGTGGCTGAACTGAGCTCCCTATAATCTACACAAACTCATCATTTTCCTCCCTTCTTAGATACTATAACCAAGGGTGAGACCCATTTCCTATTAGAGATGGGGTATATAAAACCAACACTTAATAGTTTCTACAATTGATTCTTAACTATATATTTTAAGAAATGGTTAACTATCCTTTGAGGCTATCAAATAGGTTTTAAATTAGGGCTGATGTAAATCATGTGAGTGCAGAGCATAGGTTCTAATCCTTTCATGTCCATGTAATCCCAAGAAAATGGTCTTTGATTATCCTACAATAACTGCAACATAACCTTTTATTAAGAGGGTGATAAGGCATAGTTTACATTCAATTCTTTGCTTGAACCAAATTCCATCTCAATAACCTTATCTATCATGAATAATTGAACAATAGGAGAAGAATCCATCTCATGAGGTAATAATGAGTGGAGAAATTATGAAGCTTCTAAATGATGGGGTGTACTCAAGGATGGTAAAATGGTCTCTAAGATACATTCAACTTGAGGATACACTTGAGATTATATTCCATATTCATTCAAAATAATGGATGAAATTATTTCATCTTGTTATTGAGAAGCTATAAATGATTCTCTACCTATCATCATCAACTAATGGATGGAATTGACTTCTAGATCATCATCATCATCACCCAAGTCTGGATAGATTACTTGGTCATCTACTAACAATGGTTGAGTAGGGGAGTATTGTTGAACCATGAATTTTGATGATACTTCTATGGGAGAGTATTGTAGAAACATGATTAGATAATTATCATGATGATATGTTACATTCATGACTGCATTTGTGATTGATGTCAACATAGCAGTTATTTGTGGTATCTGACAAAAGAACAACAATAAAGATCAAGTCGGTATGAACATATCATTGAGTACTTTCACTAGCAAGGTTAAAGGGAGATTATAATAAGTGTCTTATATATGCATCTAACCTTGGAAGCATAATATATAAAGTTTGAAGAAGTTATGCAAGTTTCTGTGAAGACTATTCTAAGATAGAGTTTACAGAAGCTTGTTTTGGTAAACTTGTTATATCTCTTTATAGATTTGTTATTCCAAGAAGCCAAAGTTATAGATGTGAAGAAGACATTCTAAAGATGATGTAGCTAAGCTTTCTCATCATAATATTACACATATGGAAAGTTATTTGAGTTACAAGGTGAAAGATTAATGTTATCACTAAGTGTAACATGTTCTTAATGTGGTCCTATAATAATTAATTGAGAAGGTGTAATAGATGACTCAGGGAATTTTTTTATGGTTTTAGTATAAAGGAAGGATATTTTCCTTTTATCATAAGTGAGAAAGAAGAATGAATTTAAGTAGCACAAAGAGAAAAATGTGAAGTTAAATAGAGTAGAGAAAAGGTGAAGGAAACTTCATTACTAAGGTTTTATTATGTGATTTGAAGTTTGATACTTGGATCTGAGGTTTGTGACTTGGTCTACAAGGTCTGATAGTGATTGTTCCAATTGATAGGAAATAGAAAAGAAGTTAAAGTATAATATAGACAATTATTCCACAAGGAATAGTTGAGATATTAGTTGGACAATGAGTTCAATGGTCTTGTCCTAGAAGCTATTTAGATAGTGGGTCCTTCTATCTTCCACAACTCCTAATAGGGTTAGAATCTCCTAACAGGGATTCAAATTCTCCTAGCAGAGAGTCATATGTACTAAAAATTTTAATAGACTCTTAATAGGGTCCATCCTCTAACAAGGAATATTTATATTAGTACATCATCTTGTGGGCATCATTCCCACTGGAGTTTTCCCTCTGATCAAGGGTTTCCCTAGTTAACATATTTGGTGTAATTGTATATGGACATCTTGTTATGGTTTCTAATTACTTTGATTGAATGGTTAAGATTATTTAAGGTTGATAAATGTTTTAATTGTTAGATAACTAAATAGCCCCCTCATTATCCTAGTGGACTATTATTTCTAATAGTTGGCATCAGAGCATCAGGTCCTTGAAGATAAATTTTAACAATTTTGGGAGATCCATGGCAAACATATTCAGAAAGGATATCTTGAATTTTGATGGAACAAATTATGAAAATTGGAAGGAAAATATGAAGACACGTCTATTGTGTATGGGTCCAAGATATTAGATCTTGACAAAATCAGCAAAGACAATCATTGCTGAAAAAGATTTGGAAAATTGTATCGAGGAAGAGAGAACTTTTCATGTACGACATGAGAGTTAGAGAAGCACTATTGTTTGCACTTCCCAAAATTGTGTACAACTGGGTAAAATCACTTGATACTTCTCATATGATTTAGAAAGATCTAGAAAATAGTTTTGAAGGTTATGGAAATTCTAAAAAATTGAAGCTACAAAGTTGGATTTGTGCATTTCAAGATGCTAAAATGATGGAAGATAAATCTATAAGAACAGATGTAAGCTGGATATCAAAATTCACTGTAGGTATTAAATCTCAAGGAGGAACCAACGAAGATGTTGAGGTGATCTAGAAGATATTGAAGAGTTTGATGCCACCATTTAAGCAAGTAGTTCAAATGATACAGTTGTTGATATCTTGTACCAAATATTTCATAAAGGAGACATTGATTGGGAGATCTGAAGCAATTAAGAATGAACTTAGATAGTCCAGAGAATTTACTAGAACAAAAATAACTTCCAGCGCCCTGAATATTCAACCTAGTTTATCAAGGAGCACAAGTGCTAGATGAGAATTTTCTAGCAATAGTAGATCTAATGAGGATAAAAAGATAGAATAAGGAGTAGCCCTTTTGGTAAGAAGAGAAAAGGATGGTAAGAAAATCTTTAAATGTTGGACTTGCAATGAATTTAGTCATTATGCATCTAAGTGTCCTAAAAGAGATAGAGAGTTCTTATATGCAAATGAAGAAGATTCTAATGAACAAAAAATAAGTGCCAGTGATGATGAAATAGGATTTGTAGCTATTAAAGAAGAAAGTCTAGAAAAAAGGCTTTGGTATCACAAATTGAAAAGAAATCTGATTGGATAATTAATAGTGGTTGTTCATATCATATGATTGGTGACATAAAAAAAATTGTTGACTTCAAAAGTCATGATGGAGGCATTGTCAAAGTTGGAAATAATGCAGTGTGTCATGTTAAAGGTATTGGATCTATAACTCTTAATGATAAAACTAACACTAAGGATGTATATTTTGTTGATGGTTTGAAGCACAATCTTTTGAGTGTTGGAAAATTAATAGATAAATGTTATCAGTTACATTTCATAGAGAATACATCCATGATCAAAGACAAAGATGGAAAGGTAATTGGAATAGGAACCAGATCTAGAGGTAATGCATTTCAGCTAAATCCTACTAAAATGACAAGTTTTGTTGCAAAGGAAGATGACAGCTAGTTATGGCATAAGATGTTTTGTCACATAAACTTTGAAAACATTGTGAAGACTAGTAGTATGTTTGTAGTTAGAGATTTGCCTAAGATTGTTAAGCCTACTGACACAATTTGCAAGGAGTGTGTATTGGCAAAGAATACTAGAACTTCTTTTCCCAGCAAGAAGTTGACTACTACATAAAAATTGGAGATTGTACATACAAATCTTAGTGGTCCTACAAAGACTAAAGGATTCTATGGTGAAAGGTACTTAATGATTTTATTTGATGATTTTTCTAGAATGATGTGGGTTGCATTTCCTAAAGAAAAATTTGAGGCAAATAACAAGTTCAAGATATTCAAGAATAGAGTTGAGAATGAATCAAGTATGAAGATTAAATATTTAAGATTAGATAGAGGAGGAGAGTTTACTTCAAATGAGTTTAACATCTTTTGTCAAGCTAATGGAATCAAAAGATAGTTATTAGCTTTGATAATCCCTAAACAAAATGGCATAAAAGAGAGAAGAAATATATCAGTAACAAAAGCAACAAGAGCTATATTAGTTGAGCATGATGTATCTAAGATGTTTTGGAGAGAAGATGTGAATACAACAATCTACACTATGAAAAAAGTACAAGTTAGAAAAGAAACAAACAAGATGCCTTATGAACTACGGTTTGGTCACTCACCTATAGTTAAGTATTTTAGAACTTTTAGTAGCAAGTGTTACATCAAAAGGGATGATGATGAAAGTGACAAGTTTGTAGAAGAAATGAAGAAGGAATTTGAAATAAGTATGATAGGAGAGATGAAATACTTCCTAGGATGACAAATTGTATAGGACAAAGAAGGAATCTTTATTTCTTAGACTAAGTATTTGAAATATTTACTAAAAATGTTTAGTTTGGAAACATGTAAACTAGTTGGAACATCTATGTGAACTAGACACAAGTTATCTACAAAGGATGAGACACCTATTATTGAGCATAAGAAGTATAGATTTATGATTAGACGATTACAATATCTAACTCACACAAGATTAGATATAGCAAATACAATTGGAATTGTTGCAAGATATCAAGGTGATCCTAGAGAAGCACATTATGCAGTAGTCAAAAGGATATTTAGATACGTGAAAGAAACACTAGAGTTCATATTGTGGTATGATGAAGCTAATGATTTAATTTTATATACTTACATTGATGCTAATTAGGCAGGCAATATGGATGATAGAAAGAGCACCAGTGGTGGAGCCTTCTTTCTTGGAGGAAGATTGGCTTCTTGGCTAAGCAAGAAGTAGGATTGTATCTCACAAAGTACAGTAGAAGCATAATATGTTGTAGTAGCAAAAAAATGTAATCAAGTTGTTTGAAAAAAGCAAATGCTAAAGGATATAAGGATAGAATTTATTGAACCTATTGTCATACATTGTGACAACACAAGTACAGTAAATATGTCTAAGAATACAGTGTTGCATTTCGAGACTAAGCACATTTCTATCAAGTATTAAATGTTGAGAGAGAAAGTTGCAAAAAAGGAAATTAGATTGGAATATGTAAACACCAAAGAGAAGATTGTAGATATTTTGACTAAGCCTCTTCCCAAAGATACTTTTGAGTAGTTGCAAGGTATGCTAGGGGTTATGCCCATTCCTACATCAGATTAGATGATGTAAGAGTGCATCAATCTAGTGTGACACAACACTATTATTTTTTTAGACTAAATGCTAATGCTTCTTGTATAGGGGAGTATCTATGATGGATAGAGTCATCTAGGATTCTTTTTGGATGTTGTTTTTGAATAGTGTCTTTGGACACCTGATCAAGTCAAAGACAATTGTTGCAAAGATTGATGGATCCTAAAACCTTTGACATTGATGTCAATAGGGGAGAAGTACAACATGAAAAATAGTTTGGAAGAAGTAATAGTTTGATCTAAAGCACATTGAGGTATATTAATGGGGCAAAATGATTGATGAAGAGGTTTTGAAAAGAAAAGTTAACCATCTTTTGGAGTTGGTATTTTTGAAACTAGATGTTTTTCATCTATGTTGCAATCAATGCCAAAGGGGGAGATTGTTGAAGCATGAATATTAATGATACTTCTATGGGAGAGTATTATAGAAACATGATTAGATCATTATCATGATGATATGTTACATTTATGACTGTGTTTTTCATTGATGTCAACATAGTAGTTTTTTGTGGTATCTAACAGAAGAATAATGGTAAAAATCAAGTTGGTACAGATAGATCGTTGAGTACTTTCACTAGTGAGGTTAAAGGGAGATTATACTAAGTGTCTAGTATATGCAACTAATGTCCAGAGCATAATATATTATGTCTAGAAGAAGTTATGCAAGTTTCAATGAAGATTGTTCTAAGATAGAGTTTACATAAGCTTTTTTTGATAAAATTGTTATATCTCTTAGCAATTTTGTTAATTCTAAGAAGCCAAAGTTATAGATGTGAAGAATAAATTTTAAAGATGATGTAGCTAAGCTCACTCATCATAATATTATACATACAAAAAGTTATTCAAGTTACAAGGAAAAAGATTAATGTTATCACTAAGTTTAATGTGTACTTAATGTGGTCTTATAAAATTTAATTGAGAAGGTGTAACAACCAAATCAAGGAACTATTTTATGGATTTGAAATAAAGGAAGGAAATTTTCCTTTATTATAAGTGAGAGATAAGAATGATTGTAAGCAACACAAAGAGCAAAATGTGAAATTAAGCAGAGTAGAGTTAAGGTGAAGGAAACTTCATTGGCAAGGTTTTATTGTGTGATCCAAAGTTTGATACTTGGATCTGAGGTTCATGACCTGGTCTACAAGGTCTGATAGTGATTGGTCCAATTGATAGGACATAGGAAAGAAGTTAAAGAATAGTATAGATAATTATTCTACAAGGAATAGTTGAGAGATTAGTTAGATAGTGAGTTCAATGGTCTTTGCTTAGAATCTATTTGGATAGTGGGTCCTTTTGTCTTCCACAACTCTTAACAAGGTTGGAATCTCCAAATAGGGATTCAAAGTCTCCTAATAGGGACTCATATGTACTAAATTTTGTAATAGACTCTTAACAAGGTACATCCTCTAACAAGGAATATTTATATTAGTACATCATCTTGTGGGCATCATTCCTACCAGGGTTTTCCCTTCGATCAAGGGTTTCCCTAGTTAACATATTTGGTGTAATTATATATACACATCTTATTATGGTTGTTAATTACTTTTGTTGAATGGTTAAGATTATTTAAGGTTAATAAATGTTTTAATTATTGGATAACCGATTCTCCTCCCACCCCCAAGTTATCTTGGTGGACTATTATTTCTAACAATTGATATCAGAGCATCAAGTCCTTGAAGATAAAGTTTAACAATTTTGGGAGATCCATGACAAACATATTTAGAAAGGATAAGAAGTTTGATGGAGTAAATTATGACATCTGGAAGGAAAAGATGAATGGTTTTTTAATCTTTCTTCTTCCTTCCTAGCTTCTAAATGCATGCTTCCTTAATAGATTTAGTCTAGGCAAGGAATTCCTTAATAGCATCCAACAATGGTATTTTTACTATAATTTCCTTCAGCTAATTAAGAAAATTGACAACTACATAGTTCTCCATGGGCTAGCTTTGTTCTATCAACCTATGGGGAAATGGAGGTTCTTTGGCTATAGGAGAGGTCTGCTAATTTGAATCATCTATATTCTTAGTTAGAGGTTCTCCAATTTTAGTTATTATAGGCTTTTGGGGTGTAGGAAGAGTGGTGCTTGGCCTTAAGTGAATATCATTCAATGAGATGGCATAGCTTTTTTTTTTAGCTTTTTTTTTAGTATTGTTCAGATTAGGATTAGGCTAAACTGGTAGTTGGGTCTGCATGGGAGGAGTCTTAGTGGCTATAGGAGGAGGCATAGATCTTGTTGCTAAGGTGGTGGCAATAGGTTTCTGGCAACCCTACTGAGGTTGTTGGCAACTATTATTTCCTCTAAAACTAGTTTTGTTAATATTTTGCCATTGATTATTATTATTATAACTTTGAAAAGGATCTTGTGGCATACCTTATCTTTGAGCCCATGGCCTTCTTTGAGAAACATAAAACACTTCTCCATTTTCATCAATGGCTTTGAACTTAGTCGGCATTGGTTGTGTCTCAACACTTGTAACAAACTTACATCTGCAATACCTTTTCTTTTCTCTAGAATGTGGACAATATTCAATCAACATAGCATCATCTTCATCTTTCTTTCTTCTAACTTGCATGTTGTCTAGCTAAGTGGCTACATCATTAATGATGTCTTGTTTGAAATATGACAACAAATTAGATTATTCCATCTTGGATACTCCTGAACTTCCATTGTACTTATATGGTAGATCTCTAAGTCCCCTACCTTTCTTCATAGTAGCTCTAGAATAATTCAAGCATATGCTTTGTATATCAGCCCAAGTCTTTTGAGTGATATTTGTTCCTACCATAATATATAGAGCTTCAATGTTTCCATCATTTTCATGTCTCAAAAAAAGATGTTTCTTTGATTCCTCATTCAATTGATGTTGTGTATTACACTTCAGGTTGAACATGAACTAGGAAACATAATCTTATAAGGTTTCATCATTCTTTTTCAACATTTTGAAAATGTCACCCCTTTCAAATATCAACCCCTATAGTATTTCTTATACTTTGTGAGAAAGTAGTTTCTCATTGCAGGCCAATCTGCTACAACATTGGCACCCAAACCCATAACCATCTCAGAGAAGCTTCTTTGAGGGTAGAAGAAAAAAATCTGATTTGTGGGCATCAGTTGTATAGTCATAACTTCTAAATAGTATGTCAAAATCAAAGAGAAAGGTTTTAGGGTCTTTATTGATCAGACCATAAAAATTGGGAAGTTCTTCAAATTTTGGTTACCCTACTGAGGAGGGATAGGAAAGGAAATGTTGGTTAAGGTTGAGGCTGAGCCATTCTTGGAGGAGGTATTGGTAGTAGTGCTTGATAGATGACAAGGGAAAGTGGATTGACAACTTTGGCACCTAGTCCCATAACCATCTCTAAGAAGCTTCTTCGAGGGTAGAAGAAAAAAATATGATTTGTGGGCATCAGTTATATAGTCATAACTTCTAAATACTATGTCAAACTCAAAGAGAAAGGTTTTAGGGTCTTTAGTGATAAAGCCATAAAAATTGGGAAGTTCTTCAAATTTTGGTTACCTTGGTGAGGAGGGATAGGAAAAGGAAATGTTGGTTGAGGCTAAGGCTGGACCATTCTTGGAGGAGGTATTAGTAGTAGTGCTTGGTAGATGACAAGGGCAAGTGGATTGACAACATTGGTACCCAACCCCATAACCATCTCAGAGAAGCTTCTTTGAGGGTAGAAGAAAAAAACTCTGGTTTGTGGGCATTAGTTGTATAGTCATAACTTCTAGATAGTATGTCAAACTCAAAGAGAAAGGTTTTAGGGTCTTTAGTGATCAGGCCATAAAAATTGGGAAGTTCTTCAAATTTTGGTTATCCTACTGAGGAGGGATAGGAAAAGTAAGTGTTGGTTGAGGCTAAGACTGACCCAGTCCTAGAGGAGGTATTGGTAGTAGTACTTGATAGATGACAAGGGCAAGTGGATTATATTGGTATTCAAGTTCAGCAAAGAGATCATTCAAATGCAAGGATTCATTAGAGGATGAGGGTATTTGTTCTTGAGTAGTAGCAAATGGATTTACAAAAGGTATTCTTTGTTCTCATTGTGAGGTTCTTAAGGTTCAAGATTAAAAATGTCATCCTAAATATTATGGGGAAGAAATCTCCCAAGTAGGTCTCTTCTTCTATGCATGCAAAATAATATGAAATCTAAACTAACATAATGACTTCAAGGTTGAATTAGATTGACTGCTTCCCTGGAAATGGCACCAAAAATGGCTAGTCATCTTAGTACCATAGTGAAAAAGGATTGGACATCCTTTCACATTGATTCCATGATTAGATAGAATCATGTGTTTTTCTAAGGATAACATATTGACTTCATTTTATTTTCTCAATCCAAGAGTGTAAGCTTGAGAGGCTGGCTGCAAAGTATATGTTCAGATTCCTCTTTAAGTTATTACAACTAAAATAGAAACAGAATGTTGAAGGAGACTTAAGCTAGGAACTAAAACAATATCTTATCTTAGAGCTTAGAGTTATGCTGCAAAGAGTAAATCTATCTATGAACCTATGCTATAGAAATAGTTTAATGATTCTATTATCAATGGTTGGAGGAACAATAGAGGTCTACCTTGAAAAGAAACAAACAAGGAAATGAAATCTATCCTAACAAAGTAGTTCACTCACCAAGTGGGCCCCCTTGGATGAGTGAATAGAAAAGACAATCAAGATAGAAGATGGAAACTTGAACTTTTTATTCTATTCATTCATAGTAAGAGATTACATCTAATTAGAAACAAAATCACACATTGCTATTATGAAAATTGATCTATTTTATCTTTCTTCTAGAAAAACTTCTTTCAAAGCTACAGTGGGTGTTATTTAATGAAAAACTATAACTCCCTACTTCTATGATCACTCTATCAACAAGGATAAATTACAAATTCATAAATTTTACAATAGAAATATCATTAACTAAAATTTAATTGCTCCAAGAATATAGCAAGTTGAATGAGCTATATTCATGCGCTACCATCATAGAAATCACACAATAATCTGCTTGTTGCAGTGATTCATCAATCTAGTCAACTTTGACTTAACATTGAAATGATGACTTTGAATATGTCTGGCAAGTACCTACATAACATTGAATCTATACATATTCCACATACATATATATTTATTTCATCATAAATGTTAGAAAAGTATAATGTTCAAACTATCACTCTTTGCAAATCCTATGGCTACATGAAGGAATCTACCCAAACATAACATGGATGAGGAAACATTAATCAGCATGTAATATTTCTTCATTATACCATAGAAGTCCATAGATTCAAGAAAACATAGCATATCTGAACTATCTATACTTCAATCTTCATGTCTTAACATATAGATAATATATTCATAAAAACATAAGTTCCTTTGCTTAAACCATAGAGTCATAAAATGTTTTTGCAAGATAATTGTCTAAAAACAAGATAAAAGGTTCTCAAAATAATGGCCTTTTAGAGGTTAATCACACCCCTTTAAAAAATATCTCAACTTCTTGCAAACCTTGAGTTGATCCAAGAACGGTAAGAAGGGAGAGTCTTCCTTTTATTGTAGGAGAGACTTTGTCTCACACATTGTGGTTGGTCATTCTATTTTGCGACTATATTTTACCCAAAACTATTGGTTACAAAATATCCACCCAAAAATACCCTAATATTTTATGATAATGTGACATAAGAAAATATTTATTCTTGATAATTGTATATGACTCTCATTTTGTATCATTTTCAACAAATGACATCAAAGACTCCACATCTTTGTCACTATATTGATTAGGGAGTCGTTGCTTCTATTGCTAGTTCTAAGCAATTGATTAAATTATGAAAAAGTTGGTATTATATTTTAGTTAGTATTGAAATTAGATATGATATTTATAAGTACAATCGAGTGATAACTTTGATATTTTTTGTAAGGTCTTAGTACTCCTGACCATCCATGTGTTCCTGAGGTGAATGTAGATTGGGATTATTGGCTAGTAGTAAGAAAATATTCTATTTTATGTGTATGTATATGTCATTTTTGATGTATAATAGTTATTGATTGACATATACTTTTGATTGGAATAGGTTGAGTTACAAATGAGTCTAGACCAATGCACTAGTGAGCATGTTAGGAAGACCCCATCATCTGTAGCATCTCCCTCTTCTCGGTGATTAAAGATAACCAAGGATTTGTTTTCTTCCCCTAGTGGGAAAGAGTAGATATCTAGGGCTATACATTTTACACCTATATGGTGTTATTGGACATATGTTTTGTATATTATTTTTGATGTATGTCATTTTTGATATATATTTTATGTATGACATTATTAGACATATGGTTGTGATGTTTTATATTATCGATGTATGACATTGTATGACATTTCTAGTTATTGATATTGTTGGACCTTATGGAAACAAGTTTGATTTCTTGTTATCACATTATATTTGATGCTTGTATTGTGGGATTAGTTGATTAGATACTAATATTTCATAATTGTGAATTTTAAGATGCAATGTTTTGGTAAATCAAGAAATTTCATAATGCATATTGTGTTAGACCTATGGTAATGTTTGTGCATTTAGAGATCAATAGTTTACAAAGTCCGGTACCTTTATGTTGGTAGAATTGTTTATTGAGATTTGTGTCAAGTGCTACATGAATGGTTTAAATATATGGTGAATTTCCCTCTCTTGTTTTGAAATTCCAATGTTATGCATGATTCCATATTTTGCACATGTATGAGTAAGGGATATCAATTCCATTGTCAAGGCTAATTCATTCCTCGTCACATTTTACCAAATAATCTGGATACATCACCCATGTCTCCTTAATTGCCTTGGGGAAATTTTTCAAACACTTTGCAACATATCATCTCTTCTTCCATATAGTTCACATTATTTGAAGGCATTTTGTCAAAAAATTCACATGCTTTATATATTCCCACATGACTAATAGTCATGGTGTAATGCTCACAAGCTCAACTGAAGTGTGTTTGCCAAAACCAAACCATGAGGACCACAAAAAAATAATGCTATAGATAATTACACTTACTTGTTTAATTTACAAAACTTTGGTAACCATCATGAGGTCTGACATATTGCCCTTCAAAAATCATTGTTTGGTTTGACTTAGTGCATCTTGGGGACACCTAGGTGCAACATGAATGAAAGCATTCTTGATGCTTGGTGAGTGAAATAGGATAGCCCCCTAGCATTTACCCAACCAAATGGACCTAAAAAAGTTGATAGAATAGTCTCACAACAAATGGATTGAAAGATTCTCCATATTGCAACTTTCTATTATGCAAAAAACAACATTTTGTGTCAACTAAAACATGTTCACCAAAACTAAACTGCAAGGACCACAAAAAATTGGAGCTACATACACTTACACCTTGAGAACACTTTATTTGTGCACTTCATAGAACTTTGATAACCATCATAAGGTCTAACACGTCACCCTTCAAAAATTGGTGTTTTGTTTGCTTTAGTGCATCTTGGGGACACCTAGGTAGGACATGCACAAAAGCATTCCTGATGCTGGGTGACTAAAATAGGATGTCACTACCATTTACCTGGCTATTTGAACCTAACAAAGCTGATGGAATGGTCTCACGATGAATGTATTGAAAGATGCTCCATTTATCACCTTTCCATTGCACAAAAAAAGTAAGATTTTGTATCCACTGAAATGTGTTTTCTATCATGCCCCTGACAGTTCTACATTTGTTACCTTAGACTTTGAGAATAGTTTAATTTACTGGTTGGTTTGGTACTTGTTTTGAAACTTTGTTTTTGTAAAAAACTATTTTGTTTCTGACATCATTATGTTGTTTTGCACTATGAGAATTCATATGTTTCTAAGATCTGATTCTTAGAATAAATGTTGACAATTCAGATTCAAGAATCCTGCAGTAAAGAAATGGTTTTCAGATAAGGAAATTCAGTTTTGTTTTAAATATCATTTGGATTGGTTTCAATTTCATAACTCATGGGCTTGTTCAGACTTATGATTGATGTGGTATTAAATTTTTAACAGTACCAAGAATCTTTTATTTGCTAGTTTTGTTTTAGTATATATATAAAAGTGCATTAGTATAATATATATATATAAGTGCATTAGTATAAAATAATTTTATATATATATATATATATATATATATAAGTTTATATTTATATATGTATATATATGTAATTGATTGTATATTTGTGTGCTTGTGTTTATATTTTTACAAGTTATAATTGTATGTATATGTATATACATATTATAAATCTATAATCTTAATATCAATTAGGATTAACATTGATATTAATATTTATATTAATATTAACATTAATATAAATATTAATGTTAACATTAATACCTAATACTATGTTAAACTAAGTTAGTACCTGAGCTAACCTAGTGCATTCGACTAAGACCTAACCTAAGCTTTTACTGGCATGACCACTATCGTAACTAAAATATAGCCTTGTTATGGACTTGGCTTATGGATGAAACGTTATGGGAATTTATGGTGGGCAGTTTCATAAATTTTTGAATTGGTACTACATTCGCCATGTGTTGGAAAACTAAGAGAATAAGTTGTTAGAGATAAGCTCGCAGTAATGAGCATTGATTTCCATGGTTAGTCTGTCGTTTTGGCTTGGAGTTAGTTGGATTTTGAGTTCAGTCCGCCATTGATGAACTCTAGTTGGGGTTTCATGGAAACTCTGTTGAACAAGTTTCTCTGTGCTTATTATGGGGATTCTGGTGACCATGAGGATGATTTTTGATTCTCACTCTAGCTCTATAAATCCTCACGAATTCGTATTTCTCATTCTTCTATCTTTTCATGGTTGCATTTTCTCTATTTCCATGTTTGAAAGGGTTTCATTGGATCTCTGTGCCAAGACTTTGAGAATTTGGAGGCTTGGGTTGTGAGTTTGAAGTTGAAAGCTCTCCAGGTAGCTTTTCCTTAAGTATCATTCTGCACTTGCACAGGCAGGGGGCTCTTCTGTTACTCAATCCTATTTCTTTTGTATCATTTTATTTTATATGATGAATATTGAATATGTAGTGGTTTTGTGGAAAATTCAACACCCAACTCTGTGAGTATGTCGAATTTGGTTTGTTCATCGCCAAACTCGGTATAAACCCAGAATCGAGTGTGAATATAGGAATACCTTGTGTTTTGTGTTGCAATGAGTTTATAATTTTTATGTGGGTAATAGCGAAACTAAATACTGTGCTGAATAGATTAAGGAAAAAGGGTTTTATGTTTCTCACAAAACGTAAATGTGGGTTTTAGTCTATCAAAACAGTCGCTTTCTTTATGGTATCGATTTCTTTATTTAAAGAGCCATGTAGAATAGAGGATGATCACTGAGTCGAATAGTAGACATTAAATGAGTTTCATTGTTATAATTTTGTTTAGTATTGGAATTATATAGCTTTTAGAAAATAAAATTGATATGCATGATGGTTATCGATTTTATATACACCACAACTTAGTAAGATCCATGGCAGCTGTTAACTTACTGTTAGTCTTAAAACATCAATTTCAAACATGAATACTTTGTAGGTTGTTAAGATTGTAGGAGATGGGAATTTTTAGACTCAACTATTTTATTGGCTACAGTTATTGTTATCAATGGGAGATCTGTATTTCATTAATTTTGGTACAAGAATATTGGAATATGATAACAGTTAGCATTAGATTTCTTTGTCATCGACTTTTTGACAAACAGTTACTATTAAGAGTAGTAAAATTTTTAGTTATCAGTAAGTTATTTGATTCATACAGTGAAAAGATTATATATGACTATTTTAATTCTAACTTTAAATTAATAAGGCTTTATATATATATATATATATATATATATATATATATATATATATATATATATATATATATATTGCCCTGTATGTGTGTGTGTGTGTGTGTGTGTGTGTGTGTAAAAATATATGTATCAACATATATGTATTTCCTTATGAATATATCATTAGAATTAAATATATGTTTACAAATCATGAGGTAACTGTGATTACTTATTTCCAGAAATGGGAATTGTATGATTCTATTATTCAATTTTTAGTAAAATTCTTTCTTTATTAACAGTTTAAATGTTAAAGAATATAGTTTGTTTGTTTTTGAAAGGTTTGGTTACTTATGAAAAATAAAAATAAAAATAAAAAGCTGTATTTGATACTTTGAAATATATTTTGCTTTTGGAAATTACAATTATGGTTGTGTTTGGTAATCTGATAAGTGATTACATTAGGAAAATTGGAAGTTTGGAGTTAAATGATATTTTTTGATTGCTGATTCAATTGTTATATTGAAGCAATAGAAATAATTTATTAGTTGAAATTGTATAATTAAAACTTCAAATTTTATTCTGATTTGTAAAAACTATAATTATGTGTATTAGATTATGCAAGTGTGATCCTTTAGATTGGGTGGCTGTCATAAAGCGAGTAACTTGTGGTGATAGAATTATTTTGCTGGATTCCCTCTGACACTAGTCTAGATCGTTATGGGAAAGTTTATGATAGTTATTTAATCAAGTGGTAATATCTAAAACTCATGGGTTGGCTTACATATAACAAGATAAGAACTTTATGGATTCACCTGACATATAGAATCCTACAAATGGATGAACGTAGATTCTTATGTTAACACCCATGAAACTATTGGATCATTACCTTGACATATTCTGTGCGAGTTTATTTCTGTTTATCTATTTGTAAAAAATTATGTACTTGCTATAAATTTGGTTGTGAAAAGAAAAATAGAACTTTCTGATAATCCTTTATTTGGATATGTGTATTTCATGCTATTATATTATCTAACATGGAGGTTTACTAAAGAACTCATTAGCTTATTTAGTGTTACTAAGCCCTTTTTGTGTTTTTCGGTTGTGTTTGTTTTGATTCCAGGTCCAATAAAGGATTTGTTTATGGACTTGGAAGTAGGAACTACTGCCTAATCATTGAAGGTTGATTGTAGTTTGATTAATGGTTACAAATAACTCAGGATTTGAATTATGATCAGTGTCAACCTAAAATTTTTTGTATTATTGATTGTATTTAAAATAAGTGTATATTTTATATACTTAGATGTAATGTTCAGAAATGATTTAATGTTGTTGTAGTTCTTTTCAGTACCAGGTTTTCAAAGCTATTTTGTTATGGTAATATGATATGAAGTTAGAAAAAAAAATTGTATGGGTTTTATCCTTGTATCTTTGTATGGTATTATTATTATTACTATGTCTTTTCTTTTGGTTATGATTAGGGTGTTACATTTTCCAAAACCAAACTGTAAGGACCATCAAAACATGGGGCTACACACAGTTACACTTTCGGAACACCTTACTTGTGCACTTCACAAAACTTTAGTAACTATCATGAGATCCATGATATCACCCTTTAAAAATTGTTATTTGGTTTGACTTAGTGCATCTTGGGGACACCTAGGTGTGATATGGACAAAAGTATTCTCGATGCTCAATGAGTGAAATGGGATATCCCCTAATGTTTACCTAGCCAAATAGACCTAATGGAGCTGATAGAATGGTCCCATGATGAACAAATTTAAAGATGTTGCATTTAGCAACTTTCCACTATACATAATAGACCTTCATTACATTTAATGATATCAAAAGACTTGAAAACATGAAATAACCTATCCTACTCTATATGATGGAGTTATTTACATATGAAAGTGAAATGAATGCCTTTATATCAATGCAATGAATGTGTTTCAAAAGTCTATAGAATGGAATCCTGATTGCAAAATCATAATAACATTCATCTTTTTATATTAATGATATGAATGTCTATTTACAACTTAGCTCTATTTAAGGCACTAATAGGAAAGAGGTCAAGAGAGAAAAACTTTAGTCTTTCCCAAAAAAATATGAAACTTATAAACTTTGTTAATCACATATTTTTTAATTACATCTAATCTAATGAACTATCTAAATTTTTTCTACCCTTTATTGTCTCAAGCATTGCCTCATGGTTTGACTTGCGAACCCTCCAAAGAGTCTTATTATGTGGTTTTCCTTCATATTTGATCAAGTGGACATTTAACACAATGAAAAGTTTTGAATAATGAAGAATCTTCCTCTCTATTTTCCAATGCTCAAATAACCACAAGCTAGGGTTCTTTATACCATATCATCTAAACCATGTACCAATTACCACCACTGCACCTATATGGTATTCTAAACCTTCACCATCTATAACTCAGTGATCCAATTTATGTTTTTCCTAGACACAATGACACAAATAATAATTCATCCCTTGTTCATTATCTTTAGGTGCAAATACAACAAAAACATGACCTACAATGATAGAAACATAATGTGCTCATTAATTTACTAATTAGCTAGCTAAAAGTACAAAGTTACATATTAAATTTACATTGATATATAAATTACTTGGTTGGACTAGATTAGACAAGCAATTAAACTCAATCAATGATTCCATCTCTACCATTTCCAATGCTCACAAGGGATGATAGTGTAAATGTTTTAAGATTCTTGATAGAGGTATACAAAATATTGAGATATAATCTGATTCTAGAATTAATGTTATGAGTTTATATTATGTTGTATACAAATCAAATAATAAATCAGACTGTATATACTTTTGAATTCCTTGTGATAGACTTGGAGTAGATATTGTTTGTAACTGTTATCTATTGCAAACATTGTACACTATAGAAGATACTAAGCATGTTATTACCTTTTGTGCTACTTCTCTCCTCAACATTTCACACTATGTACCATTTTTAGAGTCATGTATATGTAGAAACACGACTCTACATGGCTATAAGCCATGTAGGGTCATGTCCCTATGTGGACACAACCCATGCCATAATTAACTCATTTTTAATACAATACAATCGACGATATTAGACTTAATACTCGATAACATTAGATCAATATTGATGTCGATAATTATAGATTTGATTAAATTTGTGTTTATTAATGTATTTTATATTATATTTTTGTATATATACATATACATATGTGTGTGTGTGTGTGTACATATATATATATATATATATATATGTACACATACATATATATGTACATACACACGCGCACGCATGCACGCACACATATTTTATATCAAAAATATAAAACAAAGATTAAATATATGTATGAGTATATATATGAGTGTTTTTCCAATACATATATTTAATAAAATATGAACCTCACTTCTATTGAAGCTAATTTTAATACTCCCTCTTAACAAGGGAGAAGTGAGTCATCAAGGTTTCTCATATTCTCTTGATATGTGTATTGGTATCAACTACATTGATACCTATTAGGAGAATAGGTTATTTGATTTCTTGGGACTCTACAAAAACTAATTAATTTAGTCTATTAGATAACGAAAAATCATAATGTCATGAACTCTATCATGACAAGTATTATGATCTTCAGACTCTAGGACAACAACTTAATTAAGTTTGATTGTAATATGTTCATTATCATGACTTTCGGTTCTTTAGAAAAATAATTTATGTCATGATAATAGGTCTACCATTTATAAGACTGACATCTTATAATAGTTACTTTATATATATATATATATATATATATATATATATATATATATATATATATATATATATATATATATATATATATATATATATATATATATATATATATATGTCAATGAAAAATCATTACCTTTCGTGACATACCACATGCGACTATAATATAGTAACATTTTTTATCAAGAATTTATATGAATATACATATATATTACAAAAATGGAAATTTGATTTTAGTAGTTACAATCATAGTTGAATCATCCCAATTTTATCTCCAAAATAATCCAATTTAGGTTTTGATATAGGTTTAGTGAGTATATTAGTTGTTTGTTCATTTGTGCTTATGTATTCTAGCTTAAGTACATTTCAATCTACTACATCTATGACATAATGGTAATGGATTTCAATATTCTTTGGTCAATTATGGAATACTAGATTTATAAACAACGTGATGTAGCTTTGATTATCACAATGCATAACCATTACCTTCAAAGATTTCTTGAACAATCCAACTAGCAATTTCTTAACTGTACTACTTCTCTGGCTCCCATGGAAGAGGCTATGTATTCTGCCTTTGTGAAACTTAAGGTGACTAATTTTTTTTTAGTAAACCAAAAGATCATTATGGAACCAAGAATGAAACAACATCCTATAGTACTTTTACAATTAGTAGAGCTGCTAACCCAATCAAAATAAGAATATCCATTAAGATTAATCTCAACTTGATCATACTTGAGATCTAGTCCAATTATACTATGTAAGTACCATAAGATGTGCTTGGCTATCATGAGGTAGATCTTCTTTGGATCACACATGAATTGGCTTAAGGATTTGGTTCCATATAGATATTAGGATGAGTGTTTACCAAGTACATCAATGATCTGATAATTTGTAGATAGTAAGTGGGATTAGTGGGTTCTAATTCAAATCCATCATTCTTCAGTTTGTGTAGATTTATTTCCATAGGAGTAGATAAGGGTTTGTAGTCCATCATCCCAAACTTTGTCAAAATGTCAACAATTTATTTCCCTTGACTTAGAAAGATGTCATTCTTCTTTTGCCATACTTCTAGGCCTAGGAAGTAATAAAGAAGTCCTAGATATTTCATGTTGAATTCAACTGTTAGATCCTATTTGCATTTTTATATAAGATTTTCTTCACCTATTATTAGTAAATCATCAACATATAATACAAGAATAATAATATCATCATTAATTATTTTGAAATATATGTTAGGATCAACTTCACTTTTGGAGTATCCTAATTTTGAGAGATGGTTGTCTATTCTTTTGTACCATGCCTTGGGGGCTTTGTTAAGACCATATAGCTCTTTCTTCATTTTACATACATATGAATTTTTTTAATGAGTAACAAATCCTTCTAGTTATTCAATGTATACTTCTTCAATTACAACATTTGGAAATTTAGTTTTAACATTCATTTGATGTATCTTCTAACCTTTAGAAGCTACAATGGCTATGATGGTTCAGACAAAAGTGTAACAAACAACTAGAGAAAATGTTTCTTCATAATCTTTTCAAGGTTGGCATGGTAATGTTTCTTCAACACTTAAAAGTTCTATTTTGATGAGTTTAGGTATTTGTACAACATAGCATGAATGACTTGTTCTCTTGCTTTATTTGAATACTTCATCATATTCTACTTGATTTTCTTCTATCATTTTTCTTTCCTAAAGTGGTCTCTTTTTATTGTTAGGGTTTTCAGTATTTTTTGTATTTGAAATTGGAAGTACATGACTTCCAAAATCACTCTCCCTCTTATTCTTTGTTGTGAGACTCTCATCTAATCCACTAGTTGGTTTTGTGTATGATTCATCAATATTCTTCAAGAGATTAAAGGAAACATCTTCTTCAAATGTTACATCTCTCTAACTAGGGACATAAATCCTATAACCTTTGGATGATTCACTGTATCCTATAAATATGACTTTCTTGCTTAATGGTTCAAGTTTATTTCTCTTATCCTTGGGTATATCAATGTATACATGACATCCAAAGATTCTTAGATGACTTAAGTCTGGCTTATTTCATCAAAATACTTCTTCATGGTTTATGTTCTCTAATATTGAATGAGGGCATCTACTTTGGATGTAAATTGTGATGTTCAACATAGAATGATAAGATGTGAAGATTTTGGTCATGCATCATGGTTTTGACAAATTCTATAATAGATCTATTTTTTTTTTCTACAACTCCATTGTGTCTAGGATTATATAGTACATAAAACCCCCTCGTAATCCCAATAGAGATGTACAACTCTATAAATTTTTTTGAAATATATTCATCCCCACTATTGGATCTTTGAATTTTTATTCTATTTTCAGTTTGGTTTTCAACTAGAGCTTTAAACTCTTTGAATTTGGATAACACTTCATTTGATTCCTTAAATTCAAGGAAGTAAATCCAAGTTTTCCAAGAGAAGTCATCTACAAAAAATACATAGTTCAAACATCCATTTAGAGAAGGTACTAATATTGGACCACATAGGTTAGTGTAAATTAGTCCAATTACAACTTTGGATTTATATTCACCTTTGGGAAATGACCCTTTTGTATTTTTACCTAATACACATCCTTTGCAAGTTCTAGAATGGTCAGATTTTAAACTAGGTAACTTGGTTTCGATATTGTCTATGGATGGTAAGGCACAAAAATGAATATGTCCAAGTCTTCTATGCTAGATTTCATTAGTATTTGAGAATTCATGATTTAGGGTTAGATTTTGAAGGTTATGAAGTTTGTACAAACTTCCATCTATAGAACCAATGGTTATTGCATTCCTAATGTTGTAGTTCTTGGGCCAGGATAGTACTTTATCCTCTTGGAATGTGATTTGACATCCTTGATCTACAAGACCAAAGATCAAGACCAAGTTTCATTTTATGACATGTACAAACAATACATTCTTTAGTTGAATATTGATTCGTGTTTTTAGTTGTATTGAAAATGATCCAATCCCTTTTACCAGATATGTAGAATTATCCGCAATAGTTACTTCTTCAGAGGAGTATTATTTAAAGGCTTCAATTTTGTCTTTAAAGCCTAATATATAATAAGATGCTCTAAAGTCTATAATCCATGTATTTTTGTTGGAGTTGAGTTCACTTGAGAGGGGTAAATAGAATGCTAAATTTTCATCTTTTTCATCCTTAACTTCTACTAGGGCTACTTGAACTTTCTTCCGTTCTAGACATACTTTATGAGTGTGACCAAATTTGTCACATTTTAAGCATTGTACTTTAGATCAATCATTTTTCATGTATGTTTTGTTGATGTCCTTATTGTTTTGTTGAATTCCCTTTCTTTTTTATTTGAATTGACCCTTCTTTCCTTTATTATTTGCATTAGTTTGAAGTGCTAGAATTTCTCCATCTTCATGTGGATTGATTCCTCTTGAGTGCATTCATTTTTTAGTTGCTAAAAATTTGCTATTTTAGGTCAAGAGCTTAATACATAGATAAAGGTTTCCCAAGATAAAGATAAACCTTTTAGAGCGATTAAACATCCACAACTCTTTATTGTCTACTTTATTTTTTATGATAGCAAGTTGATCTTTTAATTCTACAATTCTTTTAAAATATGATGTAATAGACTCTCCATTGTTCATTTTGATGTATAGTAGTTTTTTCTTCAAGGTTATTTATTTTGAATGTATTCTTAATAGTGGTGAACATATCATATGTGTTTTTAGGCTTAATATCGATGGGAGTATATGATCTTTGAAAAAATCTATAATGATCTTTATAGCTTTATTATTATGTCTTTTCTAAGTTGTTTTTTTTGGATCATTCTCAGGCATAGACTTATCTTCCTCTACACATTCTTCTAATTCCATTTATTGAAAAATGGTCATTACTCATATTTTCTATGATGTAAAGTTGGAGGCCCCTTCAAGTTTTTCTTCTAATCTTAAATGATTCACCATAGTTTCAAATTGAAGATAATTGAATAGATTTAAATCTAAATGTGGCTGACTGTGATGCTCTAACAGGTAGTCTCTAATACCATGTAATTTTTTTAAGATCCATGATAGAGGTATATAAAAGATTCAAATATAAAATGATTGCAGAATTAATGTTCTAAATTTATATTATGTTGTGGATAAATCAATATACTAAATTAGACTATATATACTTCAGGATTCCTTGTGATAGACTTGGAGTGGATATTGTTTGTAACTATTATGTATGGTAGACATTGTACACTACAAAAGATACTAAGCATGTTATTACCTTTTGTGTTACTTTTGCCTCAGTGTTTCACACTATATAGCTTTTGTTATAGTCATGTCTATGTAGGGACATGGCCCTAAGTTTCTATAATCCATGTAGGATCATGTCCCTATGTGAACACAACCCATGCCACAATTAACTCATCTTTAATACAATATTATTGACAATATTAGACTTAATGCACAATAACATCTGAACAATATTGATGCCCAATAATTACAAGTTTGATTAAAACTAAGTTTATTATTGTGTGTCATATTATATGTATGTATTTATGTATATATACACACACACACGTATATATTTTTATATTATAAATATAAAATGATGATTACACACAAACACATATATGAGTGTTTTTCCAATACATATATTTAATATAATATGAACTTCACTTCTATTGAAGCTACTTTTAACAAATAGGTGTCAACTAGAATCAAAATCATAAATGTTATTCCTCCACTCAAATCCATCTCAATACTCCTTTAAACATGATAAAAAAAACCATGTCATTTGTTGTGTATGAATAATACATGAACCTACATCAAAGCTTCTAAAAGAGTGTAGCTCACTCGATCCTATTAGTATACAACAATCCTCATATGGTGCAATGTTAGTATTATCTATCAACCCAAAAAACTTCAAACTATAGACTCACCTTCCTTACTTGGACCCATTGCAGCATTACACTAGTTAACAATACTTGTTGCATATGACAATATTGCTACATCTTTGTACTTTAATTCTTCATGAGCTAAGGCTTTTTTGATACATGAGCCTACACCATCATGCTCTCCCTTTCCAGGACCAGTCTCTATGAATCCCACATATAGTAGATACTATTAAACCTATGCATCTAGCTCAACCAATAACAAATTCATGCATTCTTGAATTGAGATGCACAATTTTCTGACCAAATGATGTGTTGATGATATGACATGCCCCTATTAGCCAAATCGCCATAAAATAGTTGAAAGAAGCATGTACAAACTTTGTAGAATGTGATCAATTCTCACTAATGTAAAAATGGTACTTGCTCAATATCTTCCTATCCTCCTCTATACTTGTAGGTGAGTAGATGAATAAAATATGAACAAACATGGAAATACTTTGAGAAGTATAATACTTTGCTTGCACCTCATTTTGTGCTTGCACTATGTAGTTCTCTATGAAGTCTATAACTAAAACAATGGTATCTAGCACAAATGTGTCCTTGCACAAATTGAATTGCAAATCCAACCATCTTTCCATGTGTGTATGCATTGCATACTCATAAATGATCTTTTTACGAAATATCTTCATGAACTCATATACTAGAATATTTTCAATCACTAAATCACATATTTTACCCTGTTTCCCATCTTTTAGAGCATATTCCATAGTCTTATATTTTCCAAAATCTACCGTTTCATTACCAATTGCATGTGCACTATCTATATGTTGACAAGTTGATAAAGGTTACAAACCACCGTAATTGAGGCATGTACCATTCAAGCATGATAACTTGTAAAATAATTGATCATCCCTTCTTTCACATAGAATGGTAGAAATGAATTCTCTTGAAGATCTAGGTGGCTCATTTATGTCACAATCTTACATAACAAAGTTAAAATTCTAAAAAATGCATATATTCCTAAAACCATCAAAATGATTAGAAAAATCAATATGAACACAACAAGTAGTGTGTGTGTGATTTGTCTTCACATAAAAAGGTTTACCCATTTCAAACTATCTTTGACTAATTTTGATTTGAGGATATATGCCATTAAATTTTGCAAAGAATTTTGTCTAAGTTGAATCCAAAAATTATTTCACTTGTGGATCACAATTTTTACTACCAAACCTCCTTATTCCACATCTCTTTGATTAGGTGAAATGTGTGTGTTATTCTTCCAAAAATATTCAATAAACAATTTCAAAGCTGATAATTTCTTTATCCTTCCATTGTAGTCTTCTACTAAATGTCAATAACTCATTTTTTGTTGGATCTTTTTGTCTTTCTCACCTTTTGATGGATCTCATTAGAGTACATCTACCTATTTGCATTATTTTTCTTGTGCTTATAATGAGTTGATCTTTCTTCATTTGAGTGCTTACCATTGTTGATGTAACTACACATCTTGTGATATTACTATCTTAGTTGTGTGACTTAGAACCCACTTTATTTTATGCACTCATTAGATTCTTTACAAATTTTTTTGTTTGACTCATCTGTTATTCTTAGCCTAAGAATCTTCACAATGGGCTTGAATTTAAAATTCTTCATAATTTCAACAAATAATTGACATCTTCTTGTCACATTTAATTCTTCAAAGAATAATCTCCACATACGATTAACTTTTTTTTGACAAGTACGCTTTGGAATCTTATCATGCATTCATTTCAAAAAATTAATATCAATATTAATCAAATATCTTGGCTTTCTAAAATGAATTGTAGAAGGTGTTCTAATCTCTTCAGTGGTCTCAACATTTTGAACATCAACATAATTGTGCATGAGTTACGTACCTTCAACCAAAGATTATGTGCCTTGACAATAAGATATGAAAGGTGGAATATCACACTAGGTGGTATGTTGAGGTTATGCCTTCAACAGGACATGAAGTGCACACACCCTCAAATGTAGAATAGATGTCTCTTCAACATGAGATGACGATGTGTCTCTACTAGTGGAAGATGGTGTACCTTCACAATTCAATATTCTTGTTGACCATAAGAGTCTCATGTGTTCTCTCTATCTTTCCAATTCTATATCTTTTTTTTATTTCTATTGGTGGTTCTTGCTTCTCTTCAAAATTCATATTTTCATTAATTGAGTCCAATTATTTGTTCACACAGTACCCTCATTTTCCCCTTTTAATTTCCAAATCCCTCTCCTTCTCTTCCAGTGTTTGAATTTTTGGTTTATTCCTTGGCATGATGATGATGTCTAAATGTCAAATCATTCAAACATATAAATTACATAATTTTGAACATTAAATCATGCAAATATAAAAATTACAATGATATATATGAATATAATATATTACAACTTGCCAAATCAGACGACAATTTGTCTCTATAATCATAATATACATTAAAAAAACTAGTCCATTAACCTCAAATATGCTGAAATATTGATTAATAGTTGAAATAGTGTAGAAAATGGTTGATTTGAGTACTTCCAACACCAAGAATATTCTTTTGTGATGTCTAATACCATGAAACCCATGTTTAAGTTGTAAAAATAGAACATAATAGAGTACAAAATGGACAATGTGAGCCTGTCTCAATAGTCACATTATTTTTTGAGAATTTTTTGTGTATTTGTATAGCACAGTCACACTATGTAAGTATACCTTTTTCATCCCTTCCTTTCCATCATATCCCTTATAGGTCTTTCTACCCCCTTCTTTCTCCATCCTATACTATTCTCTCTCTCTTTCTCTCTGCATCCTATCTATCATTCTCTCTCTTCCTATCCTATTCTCTCTTACTCTCTCTCCATACTATCTATCCCTCTCTCTCTTCCTATCCCATTCTCTCTCTATCCTATCTAAGCCTCTCTCTCTTCCTATCCTATACTCTCTTTCTCTCCATCCTCTATGAGACATCTTCTTAGCCCATATTCTCTTTCTCTCCATCCTATCCTTGAGCAAGCTTCCTACCCCTTTCTATGTATCTTATCCCCTACTCTCTCTCTCTCTCCAACAATCACTCTCTCCTTATATCCATCAATCACTCTCTCTCTTCATCAATCACTATTGAGCACTCTATCTCACTCTCTCCATATATTATCCCCTCTCCTTCTTGTCCCCTACTCTCTCTCTCTCTCTCTCTCTCTCTCTCTCTCTCTCTCTCTCTCTCTCTCTCTCTCTCTCTCTCTCTCCATCAATACCTATCTCACTCTATACCCTTCTCTTCATGTACTATCCCCTCTCCTTGTTCTCATTCCCAACTGTCTCTCTCTCTCTCTCTCCATCAATTGATATCTCCCTTTGTCCATAAATCATGCTCTCTTACTCTCTCTGTCATATCCCCCCTCTCTCTCTCTCCATAAATTGATATCTCCCTTTCTCCACCAATTGTTTTCTCTCCTAATCTATCCATCCTATCCTCTCTCCCTCTCTCTCCATCTCCTATCCCATAGTCTCCCTCTCCATCAATCACTCTATCTCTTTGTAACCCTTTTTTTCATCCTATCCCCTACATATGCCCTCTCTATTTCTCTTCATCAATCACTTTTGACTTTTGAGCACTCTCTCTCTCTCTCTCTCTCTCTCTCTCTCTCTCTCTCTCTCTCTCTCTCTCTCTCTCTCACACACACACACACACACACATCAATCACTCTATCACTCCAACATTTCCTCTTTCTTGCCCTATCCCTTGCTCTCTTTCTCTCTATCCTATCATCTCACTCTCTCTCTCTCTCTTCTCCATCAATCACTTTCTCACTCTATCTCACTCTCTCCATACTATTTCCCCCCCTCTCTCTTTCCATCTTATCATCTCTCCCTCTTCCTATCCTTGACTCTCTTTCTATCTATCATATACCCTCTTTCTTCCTACCCTTTGCTCTCTCTATCCTATCTAGTTTTCTCTCATACTATCTCTCTATCATATCCCCTCTCTCATCCCCTCCTCTCTTTCCCTCCATTGTATCCCCTTGAGCTCTCCATTCTATACCATTCTCTTACACTTTCTACCCATCCTATCCCCTCAAGATCTCTTCCTATCCCCTACTCTCTTTCTCTCCATCCTATGCCCTCAAGCTGTCTTTCTCTCCATCATATCCCTTCAATCTCTCCATCCTATCCACTCCCTCTTCCTATCTACATGGAGTATCTCCACCCCCCCTCTCTCTCTCTCTCTCCCTCCCTCCCTCCCTCCCTCCTACTAGATATTTCTCATCCCATCTCTATATTCCTTTCCCCTGCTAGATCACTGTCCATCCCACCCTTTTCTCTCTTTGTCTTCCTATATCCATGATCCTATACTCTATCTCTTTGTCTATTAGTTTAGCTCTCTCAATACATCCTATCCACTCTCTATCATCTTATTTGGATATCCTACCTAAAAAATATCTCTTCCTATCTCCATTGTATCCCCTCTCTCTCTCTCCATCCTATCTACTATCACCTTCCATCTCTTTGTCTCCCCATCTTATCACCCTATCTACATCTTATCTAGTCTCTCTTCCTCTCTTTATCCTATCCATGTTCTCTTTGCATCACTATCTCTCTCTTGCTATTTCCTCTATTATAAATACATGCTCTCTCTCTCTCTCTCTCTCTCTCTCTCTCTCTCTCTCTCTCTCTCTCTCTCTCTCTCTCTCTCTCTCTCTCTCTCACACACACACACACACACACACACACACACACTCACTCTCTCTCTATTTGTTCCCCTCTCTGTTTCTCTTCATACTATTCATTTGCTACATCTCTCTTCCTATAATCTTCTCTACATCCCTCCCTCTCTTTTGGCTATGGAAAATGTCCTTAATAGCACATACACCCTATAGTGCATATGCACTTCATAATGCATTCAAATCCACAAAACCTAAGGCTTGGATTTGCATTGGATATTCAACCCAAAGGTTTAATCATTTTTTACTATTCTCAAACATGATTTCAAACAAGAATACTAAAAAATACATGTTTTTTATTGTGTGCTTTCCATCTAGTTTGACTGTGCATAAATATGGATAAAATCAAGTTACATGATATTGTAGATCTCTGTGTTAGCTATTTAACCATATAATTTTTTTGAATTTAGACCATTTTAAGCCTTTCAACTATAAGTTTTTTCAATGTATGCTCATCCTCTCTCTAAAACCAACATGTAGTATTTGGGGGTTAGATTTTTATCTCCTTTGTTCAATTTTGAAACAAGTTAGTTTTTAAGAAACCAAATTCCATTTACACATTTCGAAAAAAAAAAGATTTTTGGTTTGTTCTCAATGATTTGTACGGTGAGCACACAAATATTTCAGATTTTTGGGATGTGTTCGCTTACAAAATTCATAAAAATATGTGTGTGTGTGTGTGTGTGTGTGTGTGTGTGTGTGTGTACGTATATGTGTGTGTGCACGCGCACGTGTACACACACACACACACACACACATATATTAGATTTTTATCTCCTTTGTTCAATTTTGAAACAAGTTAGTTTTTAAGAAACCAAATTCCATTTACACATTTCAAAAAAAAAAGATTCTTGGTTTGTTCTCAATGATTTGTAGGGTGAGCACACAAATATTTCAGATTTTTGGGATGTGTTCACTTACAAAATTCATAAAAACACACACACACACATATATATATATATATATATGTGTGTGTGTGTGTGTGTGTGTGTATGTATGTATGTATGTATACATTATATATATATACATATATATACATATGTATATATATATTATGTATACATATATGTATAATATATATATATACATATGTATATATATGTATACATATATGTATATATATATATATGTATCTATGTATACATATATGTATATATATATACATACATATATATATGTATATGTATATATATACATATACATATATATCTATGTATATATATACATATATGTATACATACATATATACATACATATATATATACATATATACATACATATATATACATATATATATACATATATATATATATATATATGTATATATATATATGTATGTATATATGTATATACACACACACACACACACACACACACACACACACACACACACACACACACACACACACACACATAGACTAAACAATTACCCAAGAATTAAGAGATAAACTACATGGTGTCAACTAACATGGTGACCAGAGTGATTAAATAATTTCCCCTAAAAAAAAGATTTTAGGGGGGCTACACTTCACACTATGTTATGTTTTTACTAAAAAAAGGGACCACTTTCCCTGGTCCCCTTTTTTGAGGGCCTTAAACTTTAGCATTTAATAAAAATAGTAGTTTAAAAACTAGATTTAGAGGACTACAATTTTTTTTTTTTCACATCTTGAAATTTTTAGTGTAACTATCTTCAAATTCTTATCAAATTTTAGAAATTGTTGATTTCAACAAAAAAGTGACATCTTATAGCCACTTTTGGTACCACAACTTTGTGCAATTTCCCCACTTGTCTCGTATTTTTAGAGCACAACCAAAAATACATCATTGAGATACGTGTAGAAGGCACAACTTGTTAGAAATAGGAAATTCTAGGGGCGGGGGGGTGAATCAATATTCTTCAAAATTCTACCTAACTATGGATATCTTTAACAATCCTTAAACATGCATACATAATCAATCTAAAATGTAAATCTAACAAAAACACAATGCAACTCATAAAACCATTATTTGTTAACTAGGGAAACCTTGGCCAAGGGAAAACCCTTGTGGAAATGGTACCCATAAAATGATCCACTAATCAAAAGTACATTGTGAAAGATATTGACCCTATTAGGAGCCTATTACATCCATAAAGTGTATATGTCCTTGTTAGAGGAATAGACCTTGTTATAATCCTTAAATGTGATAGGAGTTGGTATTACAATTAAAAAACTAGTGAGATGGGCCCATTGCTCAAACATGCATATATAATGATATATTTTGTATACAAAAGGTACATATACAAAAACCTTTCTCGTAGTGCTGATATCTTTAATATCTAACTTTTCCTTTGTAGCTCTTTTCACAAAATTGATCACACATCCATATTGTACCATTCTAACATCAATTTCACATCAATATTGATCATACATAGTGTGCATTACAAAATTATTACATTACATTACAATGTCATACTTTGTCTCAACAAAAGGTGTCTTCTTTATGCTAGACAACTTAACTAGTCAACCTTCAATCCTTTGCACATTTCCCAAAATTCAAAATTACATTTGCTAAGTGAGAGTTAACATCTAGGATTTCATCCCTACCTTGTTAAATTATTGTTTTGGTAAACCAAAATAATCCCTTAACCAAAATGCCTTTATTATATTTTCTATTCTGCATGTATAACCTATACTTGTAAAACTCACCATAACTTTGTCCATACATCAATTAATCTTTAGCATTGTTAGACACATTCTTAATACATCATAATGTTGCTTCCCTTAGTTACACACAATCTCATCTACTTCTAGTAAACCTATAATTCCCCACCCAGAGATCCTTGGAGTAATGGTTTAAATAACCCAAGATAAAAAAAAATTGAACAAGTACACAAGCAAAAGACAACCATCATACTCATATCATAAAGATCGCAATGGAATACTAACCAAAAACAAACCACTAAAGATCTCCAAGCATCACCACTAACTAAAACATAAAAAAGAAAACATGAGAGATCAACCAAGCTGAAAGAGAAAAGCTGACTCCTAAAAATTGGTTAAGTTTGAAATCTTGAAGCCCTGAAATTTTCTAGAACATTTATCTTAGCTCATAGAGGTCTAGAACCTATCTCAAAAGACTTGTTGCATATATTAAAATATATCTTACTTAAATGATATATTTTAAACCCCTTAATAAATATATTTTGAACTAGGAAGGTGTAAAACGTAAAAGGGTCTCCAAAACCAACTTCCAAACTTTTCTCAAACAAGCATAAATACCCCATGTTTTTCACATGAGGCCTATAGAGTGATAGATTCTCACATGAAGATGTGCAGCATGCCTCATGAAGAAGTGCCTATTGTGCAAGGATTTTTACATGTGATGTGAGAAAGTGCTTGGCCAAATAGCCAAAGAACCCTACACTAGTGTTGGGTTTATATCTGCACATATGTTTTGGAAATAAAATTTTGTTCTAATTAATGTGTATATCTAAAAAATATTGGACATGTTGTACTTAATGTTTATATTTGCACATATGGATTTGAAAGAAAAATTTAGTGTAATTAATGCATATATTTGCAAAAATATTGGACATTTTGCACTTAATGTTTATATCTGCACATTGTTGATATAAGATTTTTTTGAAGTGGAGAACCTGTAATGGAACAATCATTATTTTTTCAATGGTGTCAAGCCTACTACCTTCTGATGCAATAATGTATTTTTTCTTTGAATGCTATCATTTAGTTGATTGATAAAAAGGATTTGAAAAGAGGAGATAATAATAGTACCTAGAGAAAGGTTGAGTTATTTGGTATGCAAAAGAAGCACTAAGACCAAGTAAGACATTAATGCTATAGTGTATTTTTATCTACTTAAAGTCTAAAATGAAAGATTACTCAAGTTAACGTAGGAAGAATATCAAGTATGAAAAGTCTCTACCAAGCCTTGTTGGGTAGTCAGTGCAAGCTGAGTAGAAATCAGTGGAAGCCGAGTGAAAATCAAGAGGTGTCAAGCAAAGATGAAAAACCATGCAAGCCAAGTTATTGTTAGTATATGTTGAGTAAATTTTAGTTATGTCAAGCATTAGTAAAGTGTAGTTTTTTCCAAGTGAACTAGTGTTGGCTGAGTGTCAGAACAATATAGTTGTCGAGTAATAGAAAATGGTCTAAAGTCCTCTAACAAGATTCACTCCTAATAGGGTGATTAAAATTCTTTAACATAGTCATATTTAATAGTGTGTATTGTAACCTTTAATAGGGTTGGTCTTTCATAGGGCATCACTTCAAAAGAGTGAGAATTAGTAGCATGTTACTGGTGATTTTTCTCAAGTTGGGTTTCCACATAAAATCCTTGTGTCCAAATTGTGTGAATATTCTTATGTTTTTTCATGTTTACATTTTTGCAAAGTTGTTTTGACCTAGGAGAGTAACCTACAAAATTTAAGTATTTTATGATCTGATGGATGCATACATGATAAAATTTTATGGATATGGGTCTACTAAGCATTGAAAAGTGTTGTTTGTACATCCAAATCTTGGATTACTAATTCACTCATCTCAATTATTCTAAAGAATTTCAACAATTGGTATCAGAGTCATAGTGCTTAAGAGGACTAGTTTGAAGGTACTAAAAGAAAAAGATCAAGATGTCTAAAAGAGAGGTACCTAAACTTAACAAGGAGAACTTCCTTGCATGGAAAGTCTACTGAAGCTACACCTAGGAGGTCTTGGAGACCATGCACAATCTACCATCACCACTTAGAATCTTGACCCTATTGGAGCCCTAAATATTGAGGATTAGAAAAAGAAGAAAGAATACAATGAGGCAATGTTAGAGACTACTTTTTCCCCAAGCTACACAGAGTTTGATGACATAAGAAATGTGATATTGCTAATAAGATGTGGGATACTATAGAAAAGATCTATGGGGGAGACAAAAATATACTAAGAGCCAAATTTGAAAGTCTAAGAGGTAAGTTTAATGATATGAGAATGCAAGAAGGTGAGAATATAGTTAAATATTGTGCTAGAGTAAAAGAAGTAGTCAATGCTATTAGAGGAGCAACTGGTAAGATTGAAAATGAGACTATGATAAAAAAGTACTTAGAACCATGTTACCAATTTATGCTATTAGAGTCTCTACCATACAAAAACTAAGGTGTACACCTAGTAATGATTTGACCCTTGAAGGATTGATATGTAGACTCACTGCTTTTGAACTCCCCAATTTTGATAATTTCAAATTTGAGAATGTTGAATTTTCTTGCAAAGTTAAACTATCATTAAAAGAACCTAAAGAGAAGAAGAAAGAGGTCAAATATATTTCTAGTGATAGTGATAAAGATGAGGAAGATGTAGAAAATCTTGAAGCACTACTAGCAAGGAGATTTCACAGAGGCAAAGGAAAATTCAAAGTTAGGTTACCTATAATGTGTTTTAATTACAATGAGGTTGGTCATATTATTGCTAGATGTCCAATGAAGAAGAACAATAGAGGTGGAGACAAATATAGAAGTAAAAGAGATGAGGACAATAAAGATTAAAAATATAAAGGCAAGAAGTCTTTCTACATTGTTGAAGATGAAACCAAAGATTGATCTGACAACCATTCTCATGAAGTGGTGTATGTTGCATTGAAAAATGATTTTGATGAGGATAAGGCAACTGCACTAGTATCTTATGTGAACAAGAGTGATAGATGGATCATTGATAGTGGGTGTTCACATCACATGACTAGAGATAAAAGTAAATCCATTACCTTTGATTATTAAGATGGAAATAGTGTAAGGTTTGGTAATGATGCACCCTATTTGACAAAAGAAAAAATATCTATCAAACTCACAGAAAAGATCATATGTGACAATGCTTATTATGTAGAAGGACTTAACTATAACTTGTTGAGTGTGTCACAACTAAATAGTTCAAGTTACAAAGTTGAGTTTGAGAACAAGATAGAAAAGACCTATAACAATCATTAGAAATTAATTAGGAAAGGTGATCAGACTAGAGGTAATCTATTTTATCTTTATATGAATGATGCTAGTTTTCTTATTGAAGAATTTGATGATGTTTGGTTATGGCACAATGTGGAAAATATATTGATATAAATATGATAAATGTGTTCAATCATTGTTTTGTCACTAATGTCAAAATTGTTACTTGTTGGTAAGACAATTTCTTATATGATTTAAGTAATATCATTTATTTGATTGATGAAGAGGATTTGATTAAATGAGGTAACTATAGCACCTAAAGGAAAGGTTGAGTTATGATATAAAAAAGAGTACAAGAAGCAGTTAAGATAGTGATATTATAGTGCATTGATAATCTACTTAAGGTCGCAAAGGTTGATTACACTTAGTAAGTTCAGAAGAATAAGTTAAACAAAGTTTGTCTATCAAGCTTGACCAAGTGGATAGTAGGTGTCGAAAAAAGTTAGTGCAAGCCAAGCTGAGAATCAGTTGGAGCCAAGAAAAGCTAATTTAAATGTAAGTTGAGTGAAACAGTATAAGCTGGGTAAAGTTTAGTTGATGTCTAGAACCAGTAAATTTTAGTCCATGCTGAGTGTTTTGAAATTGGATGTCGAGCAATGCAACATGTAACGAGCATTAGAAGCTACTTAATACTGAGTGTCAATATTATGAGAAAGATCAAGAATTTGGTGAATCTACACTGACAAGTTTAATTTCTTGGATTATGTGAACTGTGTGGAAGATAAGGTTGATGAGTTGGTGGCACAAAATTCATGATGAACCATTTTAAGAGAAAATTCAAAGAGAACTGAAGGAGATTTTTCTAGAAGGGAATGAAATAAAATGAGGGGTAGACTCATTGAATCATATAATCTGACCTAACCCTAAAATGGATGACAGAGGATGAATAGAAAAATATCTTAATTCTTTATTTATAGAGGTTTTTGGTGAGAAGCAAGGGTTTTCATGTGTGAGAACCTAAGGAAGACAAGGAGTCTAAGGTATTTCTTCATTCAATGACCTAAGAGAAGAGTTTGCATTGGCAAGCAAAGCAAGAAGGCTTAAGGGTATAAATGCTTGAAGGGTGAACAAGCTGTCAGAGATAAAGCATGTGAAAGCCAAGTAGAACAGGGGACTAAAACAAAGATCTATAATCTACAAATGGAGTTGTAAGTTTTTATCATATCAAGCGTTATTGTTACTCTCTAATCATTGTATCAGTCTAGGGTAAATATTTTGGATTAAGGTTGACCTAACAATCATTTTTAAATCCTTTAACTAGGTGACATTCCAAGTGAATGATCTAAAGTCCTCTAACAAGGCTCACTCCTAAAAAAGTGATTGAAATCCTTTAACTGGGTCATATTCAATAGTGTGTATTGTAACCTTTAGCGGGGTTGCCTTTCACAGGGCATCATTCAGAAGAGTGAGAATGAGTAGCATGTTACTGGTGGTTTTTCCCAAATTAGGTTTTCACATTAAATAATTGTGTTGAATGTGTTATTGAATCTATTATCTTTTATGTTTACATTTCTGTAAATTGATTTGATAGTAACCTACAAGTTTGGGTGATTGCATAATCTAATGGATTCATGCATGATAAAAAAATTTAAAGGATATGGATTCACTAAGCTATGAAAAGTTTTATGTGTACATCTAGACCTTGGATAACCTATTCCCCCCACTCTTAGTTATTCTAAAGAATTCTAACAATTGGTATCAGGGTTATCTTCTTAAGAGGAAAAGTTTGAAGGTACTAGAAGCACAAAGTTCAAGATGTCAAAAAGAGAAGTGTCCAAGCTTAATAGAGATAACTTTCCTGCATGAAAAATTCTAATGAAGCTACACCTAGGTGATCTTGGAGATCATGCACAATCTACCATTTCTATTGAGCATATTGATCCTGCTAGAGCCCTAACTACTGAAGATTTGAAAAAGAAGAAAGAACACAACAAGGAAATATTGGAGATTGTGTCTACCTTAAGCTATGCTAAGTTTGATGATATCAAGGGTTGTGAAAGTGCAAAGAAAATTTGGGATGCTCTACATGCTATTTATGGAGGTGAAAAGAATGTTCTAAGAGCCAAAGTTGAAAGTCTCGGAGATAAATTCAATGACATGAAAATGCAAGAAGGTGAGAATATTGCCCAATATTGCTTTAGGATAAAAGATGTTGTTAATGCAATAAGAGGAGCTAGTGGTAAAATAGATTATGATATTATACTAAGAAAAGTTTTGAGAATACTATTTCCCATCTATGTTATTAGAGTTTCTACAATACAAGAATTGAGATGTATGCCAGGGAATGATCTAACTCTTGCAGGTCTACTAGGTAGGCTCATTTCTTTTGACATATCTAACTTTGATAATTATAGACCTAAAAATATTGAATCTACTTTCAAAGTTAAGTAAAAGAAACTAATGGGAAGAAGAAAGAAAAAAATGTGTCAAGTGACAGTGATATAGATGGGGAAGATGTAGATCAACTTGAATTACTATTAGCAAGGAGATTTCACAAAGGTAAGGACAAGTTTATAGGTAAGCTTCCTATCATATGTTTTAATTGCAATGGGGTTGGTCATATTGCTACTAGATGTCCAAAAAAGAAAAATTAAAGAGGTGGTGACAAGTACAAAAGTAGAAGAGATGAAGACAGCAAAGACTACAAAGACTAAGGCAAGAAGTCTTACTACATTGCTAAAGAGGAAAAAAAAGATGGATTTGAAGATCATGATGATGAAGTGGTGTATGTTGCAATGAAGGATGAATCTAATGAGGATAAGGAAACTACACTAGTTTCTTGTGTGAACAAGATGTTTGTGTAAATAATTAATTACTATTTACACTTTACTTAAGTTTACTTAAGTTAATGCATTATTTTATTATTTATTAGTTAGAAATATAGGAGTATGTGTACACATATGATTTGTCTTGTTGACAACATAGGAGTTAGCAATTCTTTTATGCACATGGTGTCTACAACTTAGGAGTTAGCATCAAATTTAAGCAAATGGTGTCTACAACATCTCTACATGAGATACACCTTGTCATACTTATCCTCTCATTGATGCACGTACATTCATGCACAATGGAGCACAATCCACTTCTGGTGAATGTGTGCTTAGTTTTCATACTTATCTCTTAGCTTATCTCCTAGCTCATTCTAGAAGAATTCTAGAAGCATCCTAGAGGCCTTTATATACAAGCACCTCTAGTGTGTATGTGCATTATTCATTTTTCATATTGATATTATGATCATACTTCATTTGGTCCATATTGTGCTTTTTCTTATGCTTCTTGATCTTGGCTTTATCTTTCCTTAAGGCAAATTCTTACATGGTATCAAAGCCATAGAAGTATCATTTCATAGCCATTGGAGACCATTCATGCTTCACTACTCTGAGGACCTTAATTTAGATTTGGAGTATCAATAGCTATTGGGAGCATCTAGAGATAAAAAGGACCTCACCATTGTGTTTGGAGCATCGATTCGATGAATTTTGACTATAAATTTGCCTATATAGGGCAATAGTCAAAATTGAGGCAAAAAATTCTACAAACCAGCACTTGAAGGCCCGATTTGCAAGTTTAGTATGGTCATTTTAGATCTTTGAATTTAATTTTTAGATCTATCTATTTTATTTTCTCTGTAATATTTTTGAATTTTTGGATCTACAATTTTCCTATTATTGTTCAAAAACAATTTAAGGCCACCAGGCTTGCAAAGAATTTTTTTTTGCAAGAACTACGTGGTCAAATCCTGACTTCCACAGCGGCAGAATATTTCATTTATAGCCAAACCACATATTATTTCAATATTTTTGGGCGTATTTCCAAATTTTGGGATATCTACTAGTGGTCAACCAAATTCCTCACAATATACATCACCCTGACGACTTCAAGTTACTTTGCATGAGAGGGCTTTGGTATTTGTTTAGTGCAGGAGTTCTTTGTGGGGTGCATGTTGGATAAGCTCACAACACTGCCTATGTATACACCCCAGCTAGAAGCATTTAAAATTTCACCAACTATCTTATCTCTCCTGACATTGGCCACATAACCCAATGCTAACTCTCTGCTACACTTCAAATCTAGCATCATCTTTTAATTTTTTTGGTATGTCCATAGACCCTCCACATGGCACATCCACCCTATACCATCTGACAGTGATATTCAAAGGTGACTTGGCACCTAGTCACGCCATGTGGTGCCCTATCAACAATAATAGCACCACATTGGACAACAATACCTGACATGTACTCAACACCCGTACATCCCAGTACCTAGCCATGTGGCACTACCACATAAGTAGATTCATACAACGTGCCAGCACCAAAGTGACATGTGGCACTGCCACATCACTAGTGTCTGTACAATTTGTACGCTGATATCACTACCATCTCACCCACGAAGGTATTTTTTGCTAACGTCAGCCAATCATGTGATTAAATTTGATAGTCATTTTACCATCATCAATAGGCTAGATTGCACTATCATGATGGTCATTTGGACATCAAATTTAACCTCACAATTTGTTGATCAGACCCCTCTCCAGATTTAGTTTTGATTTGACAATCTAACTTTGGGAGGCCATATCTTAGTCATCTGGGCTCCAAATCATGTGCAATTTTTATTTTATTTTTGGCTAGAATTTCCCAAATTTTTTAATGGTGCTATTGTTTTCTAATTTTGATGCACAAATTTGTCATAAATTATGATTTTTGGTGACTATACCTATCTAATCCTACATTTTACAACTTTAATTACTCTGTACAAGCTCATCTCAACTCCAAATAAAGTTCCATTTTTTTTAAAGTGAATAATTTTTTGTCTACTTTCTAGATCTACAATTAGATTATAAGCTTGCGTGGAAAAAATATCACTTTCAGAAATAGGTCCTTTTTTGCCTTGTTATGCTTTGATTAAACTTTAGAATTTTTGTATTTCTAGGCTACATTGTAAAGTTACAGATTTGAATGCAAAAAGGAGGTTGTAATTAGAAAAATTAGAAGACCACTAAGGCCAAAATTGGCAAGTGGCTATTGTAATCTCACTAAGTATAAAGTACCAAAATATTTCATTTGGGGGGGTTTCTTGATTGAGTGAATAGGGGGGTGTCTCTTGGTGTTGTGTTCCTTTTTTCCTATAGTTACCTTTCTTTTCTTGCATCGTGGGAGATCTTAAGATTCCAAAATTAACACCACATAACTATGCCACATGGTCTATTAAAAAACAATGTGAATTGATGCATAAAGAAGTTTCTCAATGTGTAGATAATTCCTCTCCTAAACCAATAGGTGATAAAGTATCTCAAAGTGATATCAAAGCTTGGGAAAAGGAAAATAAGAAAGCCCTAAGTTCTCTTAGGTTAGAGTTTGGAGACAAGATCCTCTTTTAGATCATGAAGTATGATACATCCAAGGAAACTTGGGATGCCCTTAAAAACCTATATGGGAAAGTGACTCAAGAGTATGGCTACAAAATTGAAGATGAGCTTATTTCCCTAGATCCTAAGAACTTTGACTCTATTCAGGATTTTATCCTTAAGGTAAACGAGTTGAGAACAAAAATTGATGATTGTGATAGTCCTATCAAAGATGACACATTGATTTATTTTATTCAAAATAAGCTATCATCATAATACTCCACATTTGTCTCTTCTTTCAACACCACAAAGACTACCTTAGGGGTTGTCTATAAGAAAATCACTTCTGATGATTATGCTCAGCTATTAAAGGATGAACAAACTAAATTGACAACAATGGGGATTCTCAAGTCTTCAAAGTCTAAGGAATTGGTGGCTAATAATGAGGGTTCTAAAAATTCAACTGGTGATAGTTAAAACAAAGGAAAGGGAAAAAAGAAAAAGTGGAAAGACAAAAAAACAAGGGAACACAAAAAAGACATCAAATCAGCAACAAGGGAAGTCTTATCCTAATACCAATAAAAAAGGTGACACTACTCAAGAAAAGAAAAAGTGTGCCTATTTTAAAAAGATGGGTCATGATGAACATTAGTGTTATCACAAACATATTGATGAATTAAAGAACATCATGAAGAAACACAATGTTCTAGTGCCTAATGCTTATAAGGATAAGGGATCTTCATCTTTTGATTCTAAGGGCAAAGGGAAAGCTTTACTCACAAACATTGTTAGTCAGGGAGAATGGATTATTGACTCAGGTGCCACACATCACATGGGTGCTTCAAAGCAAGATTTTTCTTCCATGACACCTTTAAGGTACCACACATCTTTGTAGGGGATGATACAAAAGTGGAAGGTGAAGGAAAAGGTGAGTTGAGATGGAAAATGGAGCATTCAAGGATGTACTCTATGTTCCTAATCTTACCTCCAACCTTCTTTTAGTCTACCAAATCACTCAATATGGAGGTGGAAACAATGTTGAATTTCTTCCAAATTTAGTGGTAGTGAAAAGCATTAAGGATGACTCCATGGTTGCAATAGGGGAAGCCAATCATTATTCAAGGCTTTACACATTTTCTTCCTTTGTGCCAAAATCTAATGCACAAGCCTTGTTAATGCATTCACATACAGAAAGAAAGCTATGGCATGAGAGATTTGGACATCTCAACTACATTTATTTTCATCAACTTAGCAGCAAGAAAATGATTAATGGTCTACCTCAAATCTAGTTTTCTAAAGGGTTTGTTTGGGTTGTTCACTTGGGAAATATCCCAAGCACATGTATGACAAGGGGAAGTCTTGGAGAGCACAATGTGTTCTTGAATTGGTTTATAGTGATGTAGTGGGCCCATTTTTAGTGCCATCATTTGGCAAGTCTCACTATCTACTCACCTTTATAGATGACTACTCTTGCTTTACTTGGGTCTTATTCATGGCTCATAAAAGTGAAATGTTTGAAAAAAATCTCAACTTCCAGGCTTGAGTAGGAAAGCAGTCAAGGAAAGCCATCAAAGTTCTTTGAGCAGATAATGGGGGGGAGTATGTGAATTCAAGACTAATAGACTTTTGCACTCGAGATAGCATTGACCTTTAGCATTTAGTAAAATATATGCCACATTAGAATGGTGTTGTTGAAAGGAAAAATTGAACCCTCAAGGAGATGACCACTTGCATGTTAAAAGACAAGTCTTTTAATCAATTCTTTTGGGTTGAAGCAATGAATTGTGCTAACTACATCTAGAATAAGAGTCCTCATAAAGCTTTGGATGGTGTAACTCCTTTTGAAGCTTGGACTGGTAGGAAACCTATGGTTAAGCACTTCAAAGTCTTTGGTTGTCCAACATGGGCACACATACCTCCACAGAAATGCAAGATATTAGAAGCTCAAAGAAAACCTTGCATCTTTGTTCGATATGTAGATTCACATAAGGCCTACAAGTTAATGGATCTAGAGACACATGTCATATTCTATGAGAGGAGTGTCCACTTTGAAGAAATTTATCCAAGCTTTTCTTCTTCAACACCTCCTTCTTCCTCCTTCAATAATAAGAGTGATAATGATGACAGTGACTTGGAAGATGTGCATCCATGACCCAAACCATGACATCAGCCAGTTCCAATTAAGGATATTCCTTATACATCTTCTTCCACTAGACCTAGATGGGCTAAGTAGACATTGGATGCGGCAAGACCATTGGTAGGCGATCCTTTAGATACGAGGAGGATAAGACCACAGCATAACTCACTCTGACATGCTTATATTGTAGTTTCTTTAGATCTACAGTCATTCAAAGAAGTACCAAGTATTCTAGAATGGGATAAAGAAATGGAGGAAGAATACAATTCTCTTATGAGAAATGATACATGGGACTTAGTCTCTCTTCCCGAGGGAAGAAAATTGGTTCAGTGTAAGCAGATCTATCAGACCAAATTTGCAGTAGATGGAAATGTGGATAAACATAAGGTTAGACTTGTTGCAAAAGTTTTATCTTAGGTACCTAGCATTTATTACACTAAGACCTTTGCACCAGTGGCAAAAATGAACTCCATTCACTTGACACCAGTTATTGCAGCAACTCAAAATAATGCATTGTTCATCAAATGGATGTGAAGAGTGCATTCTTGAATGGTGATCTTTATGAGGAGATTTACATGAAGCAACCACAGGGGTTCATATAGTATGTTACCTTGGTTTGCAAATTGAAGAAGTTTATCTATGGACTTAAACAAGCTCCAAGAGCTTGGTATGCCAAGATGGATTCCTTCCTTCTCTCCAAAGTGTTCACTAGATGTCATTCTAATCTGAATATCTACATTCTTCAGAGGGATTATTTTCATTTTCTCCTTATACTTTATCTTGATGACTTGATCATTATAGGAAGTACTGCATCCATCATTGACAATATCAAGGCTACTTTGTAGGACAGGTTTTCAATGACAGAGGTCTACTTCACTATTTCTTTGGTATTGAGATACATCAATCTTCATCAAGGATCACATTATCATAGCCCAAGTATGCTCTTGGTCTTCTAGCTCAATTTTAGATGAGTGATCGCAAGGTTGCATCTACCCCATTCCTTTTAGGTGTTAAGTTAGAAGCAAAGTTTTCCACTCCAGTTGTTGATGCTAATTTGTATAGATAGTTGGTTGGAAGCCTCATCTACTTGACACATACACACCCTAACATATCATTTGTAGTTGGTATGGTTTCTCACTACATGCAAGAGCCACATGAACTTCATTGGAAGGTAGCCAAATACATCCTACATTACATCTAGGGTACACATACACATGGGATATGCTATGTATCTAGTATAGGACTTTAGTTAGTGGGTTATAAAATCTCAAACTATATAGGGGATATTGGTTCTCACAAGTGTACTTCAGGTTATATGTTTCATCTTGGATCTAGCCCCATTTGTTGGTAGAGTAAAAAGAAAAATACCATTGCTCTTTCACCAATTGAGGCTGAGTATTGAGGAGCTATTAATGCAATGATAGAAGCAATTTGGTTGCAGCAAATTCTGAAGGAGTTTGCTTTTGACATTTCCAGACCCACAATCATATATTTTAATAATTATAGTGCTATTGAGATCTCAAAACATCCAGTTTAGCATTAGCAGAAAAAACACATTGAGGTTCATATGCACTACATCTAAGAGTTATTCATGAGCAGGTCATTGCATTGTAGTATTGTACTACAGAGCAGTAGATAGCTGACATCTTCACCAAGCCCTTCACTAAGATCAAGTATCTTCATTTGCTAGATCTCTTGGGGGTGAGGGATTTTTCACTAGCGGTGTCACATGATCCTTCTCTTCTCTATTGTATGTATCTCTCTTTTTGGGGGAGGGTTTTTCCCATGAGGTTTTTTCTCTTTCCCCATTTTTAGAGAGATTTCATTGCATTGCATTGTATGTACATCATTACTTTTGTACATAGGTACCTAACATGGCCTAGTAGCCAAGACCCATCATAGCCTTTGTAAGCTTAAGTGCATTCCCCTAAGTTGCACTTAAGGGAGGTGTTAGTGTAAATAATTAATTACTATTTACACTTACTTAAGTTTACTTAGGTTAATGTATTATTTTATTATTTATTATTTATACACCTAGGAGTATGCATACTCATATGAGTTGTCTTATTGACAACACAAGAGTTAGCAACTCTTCTATGCACATGGTGTCTACAACATAGGAGTTAGCATCAAATTTAATCACATGGTGTTTACAAAATCTGTATACAAGATACACCTTGTTATACTTATCCTCTCATTTATGCATGTACATTCATGCACAATGGAGGATAATCCACTTCTGGTGGACGTGTGCCTAGTTTTCATACTTATCTCTTACCTTATCTCCTAGCTCATTCTAGAATCATTCTAGAATCATCCTAGAGGCCTTTATATACATGAACCTCTAGTGTGTACGTTCATTATTCATTTTTATATCGATATTATGATCATACTTCATTTGGTCTATATTGTGCTTTGTCTTGTGCTTCTTGATTTTTGCTTTATTTTTTCCTAAGGAAAATTCTTACACAAGAATGATAGATGGATCATTGATAGTGGGTGTTCATATCACATGACTGGAGATAAAAGTAAGTTCATTACCTTGAAATATTATGATGGAAATAGTGTAAGGTTTGATAATGTTGTACCATGTCTAATAAAAGGAAAAGGTTCTATCAAGCTCAGAGAGAAGATTTTATGTGACAATGCTTACTATGTTGAAGGACTTAACTATAATTTTTTGATTGTGTCGCAAATAAATAATTTGGACTGTAAGGTTGAGTTTGAGAACAAAATTGCTAAGATATATGAAACTGATGGAAAATAGATTGGAAAAGTCGATCAAACTAGAGGTAATCTATTCTATGTTGATATAGAAGATGCTAATTGTTTAGTTGTATAATTTGATGATGTGTAGCTATGGTACAAGAGCTTATGTCATGCTAATTTTGACAACTTGGTTAGTATCAGTAGCATGAGAAGAGTCAGAGGTTTTCCTAAGTTGAAAAAACCTAACAATATAATTTGCAAATAATGTCAATTAGGAAAAATGACAAAGTCAAGTTTTAAGAGTAAGACTCATACCTCTAAAGGAATATTAGATATTGTTCATACTAACTTTCATGGACCAATTGAAGTGCAAAGCTACAAAGGAGGTAATTACATTATGTTACTTGTTGATGATTATTCTAGAATGATGACTCTTATGTTTTTGACACAAAAATATGATGCTTTCCAAATGTTTAAATGATGCTTAGCAAGAGTTGAGAAAGAAACGGGTAAAAGTTTGAAATGTTTGAGATTTGATAGAGGAGGAGAATTTACATCAAATAAGTTTGAGGTGTTTTGTAATGACAAAGGAATCAAAAGATAGACATCTACTCCTAGAACCCCTCCACAAAATGGAATTGTCAAAAGGAGAAACATATCTATAATGGATTATGATAGGACACTCATGATGGAGAAAAATGTTGCTTTGAAATACTGGAGAGAAGTTGTAAGTACAATTGTCTATGCCTTGAACTATGTACAAGTAAAGAAAGGTACTCATTCAACTCCTTTTGAAATATGGTATAGATACTCACCCAATGTAAAATACTTTAAGGTATTTGGAATCAAGTTTTATATTGTCAAAGATTTCATAATTGGTAAACTAGATGCAAAAAGTGAAGAATGTATATTTCTTGGTTATTCCACAAGAAGTAAAGCTTATAAGTATTTAAATACTAACACTAAAAAAGTTTTAGAAAGTGAAAATGTGAAATTTGATGAATATATAGAAGTATATGAGGTTAAACCTATAAAGGAACTAGAAGAATAAAAATCATTTGTATACTTTTACGAAGGTATGTCTTCTAAAGAAGATGTTGGAAATCATGTTGCAAACCAACAGCAAGTTTCAGTGACTACTAAGTCACATACTATGAATGTCGAGTTGCATTTAGGAACTGAGCTACATTCAGGTGCTAAGTTATAGAATGAAGTCAAGGTACATTCTGATTCTAAGGCTAGTGTACATGAAAGAGATGTTGAACTACCTAACAAAGAGGTGCATAGTGATTCAGAAGTTGAGAGATCAAATGTAGAAGCCAGAGCTAAACCAAGATTGTCTAAGTATGTCAAGAGACATCATCGTGTTGCAAAAATCATTGGAGATAAAGATGTTAGATCAATCACAAGGAACAAGTTGAGAAATGGTACATATTTTTTGAGCATGCAAGAACCAAAAATAGTGAAAGATGCCTTAGAAGATGTGGAACTGAGTAAAGCCATGGAAGAAGAGATTGAACAAATTGAGAAAAATAAGTCATGGACCCTAGTTCATAGACCAATAGACAAAAATGTGATTGGTGCCAAGTGGGTATACAAAAACAAGTTAGATGAAAATGGTGAAGTAACAAGGAATAAGGCAAGATTAGTTTGTAAAAGATATGTACAAGAACAAGTGATAGACTATGGAGAGACCTTCACTCTTGTTGCAAGATTGGAAGGAGTAAGAACTCTGCTTGCTTACTCTTCATACAAAGGTTTCAAAGTTTATCAAATGGTTTTTAAGTCTACATTTTTGAATGGTATATTAGAGGAAGAGGTTTTTAAGGAAACTTAGGTGTAGAAATAGCTTCCTACACTAATCCCTTAAGGAAAGTATTGTGCAAATTCCTATTAAATCCTTACAATTTTAGATTTGATATTATGTAAGCAATAATATTACAATCAACCATGAATGTAGAAAATAGATAGAGAAAGAAAACACATAAATGCAAAGATATGCCAATGGGGAAAAACATTTTGGTTAAACAACCCCACCCCTCCAAAACTAGCATAATGTATTATCTTCAAACAAAGGGTTATAACACACTTGCAATGCAAGTTCTTTCATGACACAAAAGACCAATCTAGTAGCAACATATCATACCAAAAATAGATTCTCACTCTCTCCTATATAAAACCTTAAAAATGCTTATATCATGTGCTTTCCATTTTAGGGCAACTTTCAAAGAACAACTGTATTAGGGTTTTTATCGTGCATGTGAGATGGAGACTCGAGTGTACAATACTCAATGATCAATTGTCACATGTCTTCACATATTCACTCATCATCAAATATTCCATAGATAGCTCTTACATGTCATAGGAATCTATCATAATCATTTTAGCCATGATCTCCTTACATGCAATTCAATATGCTAACACATACAATTGGAGTGACACGTCAACATGCCAACTAGACATGTACACTCAAACTTAATTACATTATTTGTAAAAAATACATTTAAAAAATAAATAAATAAATAGGAATTATCCAAGGTTGAGACATCTTATGCCTAACAAGGTTTATATAAAACAGTCAGAAGGATTTGTTGATGCTAACAACAAAAATATGGTATGTAGACTACATAAAGCTTTATATGGTTTAAAGCAAGCACCAAGAGCATGGTATGAGAAATTACATAATTATCTAGTGAAGATTGGATTTGAAAGGACTAATGATAATAGAAATATGTACTTGAAGACAGTGAAAGGAAAAGGTATTTTATTATCTGAATTTTTTGTTGATTATATCATATTTGGAGATCAAGATACTTTACGTAAGGCTTTTGGAAATAAAATGAAGCAAAAATTTGAGATGTCTATGTTTGGAGAGATCAAGTTCTTTATGGGTTTGCAAGTATATCAGATGAAATATAGTATATAAATCACTTAGTCAAAATTTGTAAAGGAGATACTAAAATTTTTTGGATTGGAAGATTCAAAGCCATTAAGTACACCTATTGTGAGAGGACATAAATTGTCAAAGAATGATGATTTAGCTAAAGTGAATCAAACATTATACAAGTCTATGATTGAAAATTACAATATGTAGTACATAGTAGAGTTGATATTGAATTATCTATAGGAATAGTGGTGAGATTTTTTGCTAATCTCAGGGAAAATCACTTGATGGCAGTAATGATAATAATGATATATCTAAAAAGAACATAGGAGTATGATCTATACTAAAAAATAAATAAATAATTTGAATTGAGAGCCTATACTGATGCTGATTAGGTTGGAAATATTGATGATACAAAGAGAACTGGTGGAGGAGCATTTTTCGTAGAAAAAAGATTGGTTACATGGACTAGCAAGAAACAAAACTATATTTCTCAATCTACTATTGAAGCTAAATATGTTATTGATGCAGTAAATTGTAAAAACATTATATGGATCAAATAGCTACTCAAAGGTATGAAGGAGGAAATCACTAAACCTGTGATACTTTATTGTGATAATACAAGTGCTATAAATATATCAAAGAATCCTATGATGCCTACAAAGACTAAGGACATTGCAGTCAAGTATCATTACTTGAGAGAATTAGTTCAAGATAAAGACGTGAATATGGAATATGTTATCACAAAAGAGAAAATAGCTTATATCTTTACAAAATCATTACCCAAGGATGCTCATGAGTATCTAAGAGGTAAACTATGGGTGATACCCCTATCAAAGGAAATCTAAAGGAGCATGAGGAGTGCCCTGCATCAAACAAGTTGATTGACATATGTTACACATTAATACAATGGATCTTACTTTAGGAGTTTCCTAAAGTAATCAAAGAGTTGGAGCTATAAATCAGGCACAAGCAAGGTGATAGAGGGAGAAACTAAAAATATTCATATCTACATATGAAGATGACACCTCTTTGGCATTGTTGTCAAAGAGGGAGAAAAGTGTACTAAGTTCAAGAAATCATAGAGGGAGAAATTCAGATATAGAAGATACAAAACTATGGAGTATATAATTAGAGAGAGAAAGTGTACCTGCTGATTACATCTACCCAGTAAGAGGAATATAATGATGAGGGAGATATAAGAAGTGATCAAGAGGGGGTCATAAGGATGAGTTGATTGTCTATTGATCATAACAAAATTTTGTACCCTATTCAGAAGATGGAAGTTGATGATAGAAGGAGAGATTTCAATACAAAGAATTATTTTTTATTTTGGTATTTTATTAGTATTACTAATTAAGTTTGTTTTGTTTGGTTTTTCATCAATATCAAAGAGGAGATTTTTGAAAATAGATTGATATAAGTATGTTAAATGTGTTTCAATCATTGTTTTGTCACTAATGTCAAACATGCTACTTTTTGGTAAGACAATTTCTTATATGATTTAAGTACTATCATTTATTTAATTAATGAAGAAGATTTGATCAAATGAGGCAATGATAGCACCTAGAGGAAAGGTCGACTTATGATATGAAAAGGAGTACAAGAATTAGTTAAGATAGTGATATTATAGTGCATTGATAATCTACTTAAGGTTGCAAAGGTTATTTACATTGAGTAAGTTTAGAAGAATAAGTTAAACAAAGTTTGTATGCCAAGCTTGACTGAGTGGATAGTAGATGCCAAGAAAATTTAGTGCAAGCCAAGCAAAAAATTAGTTGGAGCCAAGAAAAGTTAATTTCAGTGTAAGCCGAGTGAAACACTATAATCTGAGTAAAGTTTATTTGATGTCGAGCACCAATAAACTTTAGTTTGTGTTGAGGTTTTGATAGTGGATGCAAAGCAACGTAGTATGTGCTGAGCATCAAAAGCTACTTAATCCCAAGTGTCAACATTATGAGAAAGATAAAGAATTTGATGAATCTAATCCTATAAGTTTGAATTTTTGGATTATGTTAACCATGTGGAAGATAAGGTTGATTAGTTGGTGGCATAGAATTCATGATGAACCATTTTAAGAGAAAATTCAAAGAGAATTGAAGGAGAAATTTCTAGAAGGGAATGAAATGAAATGAGGGGTAGATTCATTAAATCCTATCTAATCTGACCTAACCCTAAAATGGATGATAGAGGATGAACAACAAAAGATCTTAATTCTCTCTATATATAGAGATGGCTAGTCAGAAGCAAGGGTTTCCATGAGCGAGAACCTAAGAAAGATAAGGAGTCTAGGGTATTGCTTTATTCAGTGACCTAAGAGAAGATTCTACAATGGTAAGCAAAGAAAGAAGGCTTAAGGGTATGAATTCTTGAAAGGTGAACAAGATATCAGAGCTGAAGAGTGTGAAAGCCAAGCAGAATGGAGGATTGAAATAAAGATCTATAATCTGCAAATGGATTTGTAAGTTATTATCAGATCAAACATTATTGTTACTCTCTAATCATTGCATCAATCTAGGGCAAATCTTTTGGATTAAGGTTGATCTAATAGTCATTTGTAAATCCTTTAACTGGGTAACATTCCAAGTAAATTATCTAAAGTCCTCTAACAAGGCTCACTCCTAATAGGGTGATTTAAATCCTTCAGCTAGGTCACATTTTAAAATGTCTATTGTAACCTTTAATAGAGTTGGTCTTTCACAAGGCATCACTTCAAAAGAGTGAGAATGAGTTGTTGGAGTTTATGAAAGCCAACTCCGAAGATGCCCAAGATCACCTACATGCAAAAACCTGTCAAAGAGAAGCCAAGAAGAGGAAGAGCATGGAGCAAGAGAAAAACCCTTAACGGACATGAGAGACCACAAGTATGCAAACACAAGAAAAAAATGTATTTACAATATACACAATGCCTTATGAAAATACAATGAGAGAGCCCGCTTATAAAGAGCTCATGAAAGCTTGTAGAACAAGCTGGAAGGTGGTAGAAGATAAGGATGACAACTCAGCACACATCCACAAAAGGTGGAACATGCTAGAAGGGAACAAACTCCTGTGTTGTCAAAAACTAACCACTACATGCATTAAATAAAAAAATATTAAATAAATGCATTTACCTAAGTAAGCTTAAGTAATAGAATAAATAATTAATAATTAATTAATTATTTACTCTAACACCCCCCCTTAAGTGCAACTTAGGAAAATGCCTTAAGCTCACAAAACTAAGATGAATGCAGAATGGGTCCCGGCAATGAGGTCATTTTAGTAACCCATGAACAATGCAACAAAAGATACAACCTCTGTAAAATGGGGAAAGAGAGAAAACCACATGGGAAAAACCCTCCCCCAAAAATAGGTAACCTAGTGAAGAACTGAAGAAGCCTCCAACTAGGGAAATGTACCCTAAAATAGGAACAAGGAGTGATCATGAAGAGCATCACTGAAGCATAAAGAAGCCACAAATCTATCAAACTACTGATCTGAAGAACCTCCATGGAAGAAGAAGGCACAAACCAAGCATGTCTATATGGTAGATGATCCATCTCACCGAAATGCATAGGTAGCTAGCCACTGCAATCGCCTTGTCTATAGGATCAACCACTGAATACATAGTTCACACTAATGAACCATCGAACCATGGATGCATTAGAAAAATAGCATAACCCCCTCTTAATGCAGATGAGGTGTGATGACAGGCAACTAAGAAGGTGGGCCAAAGTCTCCTTTAGATGAACCAAGAACGACGAGAGAGGAAGAGAGGTACAAACACCTATAAAGACACGGTCAAACTGACTCTACATGGGGCTAATGTCATGAAAGGGACACTCACTTGACAAAGGGAGAAGGCCTAAAACAGCAAACAACTATCCCCCCTATGGTGCTTTATGAAAATAGTGCATGTACAACTAACTCAAAACAACATCCATGACCCTCAGAATGCAAAAGTGGCACTTTATCTTAGTGTGATACATAAAAGTGCTTCAAAATGATAGCTACAATGATCAAAACTAAAAAAAAGCTGCAACAAATCAAAGTACAGCCTAAAATAAAGGAAACCATGCCAGGAAAATGATCCTCGAGCCTAAAACACTCAAGATATCCACCATATAGAAAAAAGTCAAAACTAGGATAGAAAGAGCATGGGCTAAAAACTTAGAAAAAGGACCACATTTTTGAAAAGGTGACAAAACCATTTTTTCAAAAATATAAAGTTTTCAAAAAACAAGCATGGGACGCAAAAGATATATTTGCCAAAGTCAAAAAAGTACTTCAGACTTTGACTGAAAAAATAGGCAACAAAAAAGTATCAAAAACTAAAAATACCTAACGAATGTCTCTATCTCAGAACTAGCTTTTTGGCGCTTCTTTCGGATCGGAAAAATACGTCTGTATGCTCAAGTTATATCCAAAAAACCACAAGTAGCTCCAAAACAGAATCAAGAGAGGTGCATGCAAGGTCTAATAATGCATGCGCTAATGTCAGCAAGTCAGGCGATTAAATTTGATGGTTTCTAGGCCATTGTAGCAAAAAAAGAGTGCCACATGGCAGCCACGTGGTAGTGCCATGTGGATGCCACGTGGTGAATCAAAGGACGTGGCAAGGGCCACGTGGTAGACCTACCACGTGTCAAGCGTGGATTCACTGCTGACTGGGCGATATAAACCCACTCGAGTGCTGACTATACTCCAAAGCTAAGGGTGGCGCAGGAGATGAGCTACGGTGGAGGCGACAAGAAATGGCAGAGACATCAGTAGAGGTGCAAGAGGTTGGGGCGCCGCCCAACCGCAGTAGCCGGTGGGTGGCCCGGCGGCGGCGGCGATGCTGCGATGGTATGGCTGCTATAGGCTATGCACTGGCAGGGCTACTGTGGTGCGGTGGTGGTCACCTTGAAAACTTTTTTTTTTAATTTTTTAATTCGCAAAATCGTCCGTACAAGTCTGTATGGCCCTGCAACCAAAAAAAATTTTGCCTCTCGGAGCTCTGTCTCCAAAATTGAAAAGCTTTATATGAATCTTGACTGCAAATGGCCTTCTAGATCCAATGGTGATGTCTGTTTGGCCCCAATATGCTTCGAATAATCACTGATCCCCTAATTTGAAGAAAAAATGCACAAACAAACTAGGGTTTGTGACTTCAAATCACGGCTTCAAAATTCCTTCAACGAAGCTGTAGCAAGAAGGCTCTAATACCATGTTGGAGTTGATGAAAGCCAACTCCGAAGATGCCCAAGATCACCTGCATGCGAAAACCTGTCAAAGAGAAGCCAAGGAGAGGAAGAGCATGGAGCAAGGAAAAAATTCTAAACGGACATGAGAGACCACAAGTATGCAAACACAAGAGAAAGATGTATTTACAATATACACAATGCCTTATGAAAATACAATGAGAGAGCTCGCTTATAAAGAGCTCATGGAAGCTTGTAGAACAAGCTGGAAGGTGGTAGAAGGTAAGGATGACAACTCAGCACACATCCACAAAAGGTGGAACATGCTAGAAGGGAACAAACTCCCGTGTTGTCAACAACTAACCACTACATGCATTAAATATAGAATATTAAATAAATGCATTTACCTAAGTAAGCTTAAGTAATAGAATAAATAATTAATAATTAATTAATTATTTACTCTAACATGAGTAGCATGTTGCTCGTGTTTTTTTTTAAATTGGATTTCCACATTAAATCATTGTGTCAAATGTGTTATTGAATCTATTATAGGGTCAGTGCAAGAAGTTGGGTCTCACTTTTGGCCAAAAAGTGGAAGTGTTTTTCCTGTTTTTGAAATATTTTGTCAATTGATGCCAAAATTTGAGCCATTTAGAGATTAAATATAAAAAAACTTTAGAAATAAAAATTGTAGTGCTTGGAATCTTCTTTTTGAATATGTAATTTATTTGTATACCCATATGATGGATTATTTTTTTGATATGGATCTCCAAAAACCACTTTTTCAAAATGCTTGTTTCAGGAGCATACCACACTCATGTACGGACACCATAATTTGACACAAATGAATGAATTTTTGTGAATCCTTTTAAATGGAGTTACTTGACGCACCAAATATTGATGAAAATATTTTTCTCAAAATTTTTAATGAATTTTTTCTTTTTTTTAAATTTTAATTGGCTATAAAGAAAAAAAATTTAACCTCTCGTGTATGGACACCATAATTTGATCAAATTTTCACTTTTTTCAATTTTTTTTTTTAACTTCAAAATAATTGAATGTAGATTGATGAAATATAAATTAGTTTAAGAAAAATTATTAAATAAAAAATTTATTAAAGTTTTAGTGAACGTTGCTATTTTACAATTAGGTACCACCTTTGATTAAAAAATAATACAAAAATAGTAAATAAAATCATAACACTATAAAATTTATATTTCTGAAATCAGGATAGTGAGAGCTCTAATGGGTTTTTGTTTCGTAAAAAAATTTGATCAGGAAGACCCTCTAAAAATGATGGCAAGGCATGAATTTGTCAGTTCAATATCTTAGCCAAATCTTGAGAGGCCAAGGCATAGGCTTGGTCTCACCAAGCCTGTCCCAAACTAAAATCCAAGGCAAGGAAAAAAAATCCTGCCTCATGTTGTAAGAAACGGGCACCCGTTATTTGAATTTCAAAAAATGGGTACCTGTTTTGAAAAGCTAAAAGCGGCATATAAAATTTGTCAAAAACTTAAAAAATTGAATTTTTAAGAAATGGGTACCCATTTTTTAAAAATAAAAAAAGGTACCCGTTTCTTAAAAATTTATTTTTAAAATTTTTTGAGAAACAGGTACCCATTTTTTGAAAATAAAAAACGGGTACCCAATTTTTAAAAGTAACGGGTGCCTATTTTTTAAATTTAGGGTCGAGCACCTGAGCCAAAAATGGGTGCCCATTTTTAAAAATTGGGTACCCGTTTCTAAGAGGTCTCATTCCGCAGATTTGACTTTCACGAAATTGCGACCCAACTTTGTGCATTCACCCTATATTTTATGTTTACATTTTTTGTAAATTGATTTGACAGTAACCTACAAGTTACAGTGATTGCATAATTTAATGGATGCATGCATGATGAAAATGTTTTATGGATATGGGTACACTAAGCTGTGAAAAAAATTATTTGTACATCTAGATCTTGGATAATTGATTCACCCCCCTCTCATTTATTCTAAAGAATTCCAACACACAACAGGTTATGTCAACTTTGATAACTTGGTAAGTATTAGTAACATGAAAAGAGTCTAAGGTTTTCATAAACTAAAGAAACCTAATGATATGATATGCAAACAATATCAGTTAGGCAAAATGACAAAATATAGTTTTAAGAGTAAGAATCGCACCTCTAAAAAAATTATAGAGATTATTCATACTAATTTGTATGGATAAATTGATGTACAAAGCTACAAAGGTGACAAATACATTATCCTATATGTTGATGATTATTCTAGGATGATGACAGTTATGTTTATGGAAAAAAAAATATGATGTTTTTCAAATGTTTAAGTGGTACTTAGCTAGAATTGAAAAGGAGATAAGCAAAATCTTGAAATGTTTGAGATCTAACAGAGCTGGATAATTTACATCAAATGAGTTTGAGATGTTTTATAATGACAAAGGAATCAAAAGATAGACTTTTGTACCTAGGACCCCTCCATAAAATGGGATTGTTGAAAGGAGCAACAGATCTGTAATGGACTATGCTAGGACAATCATGATGGAGAAGAATGTTGCTTTGAAATACTAGAGAGAGGTTGTATTATGGTTGTCTATACCTTAAACCGTGTGTAAGTCAAGAAATGCACTCATTCAACACCTTTTGAATCATGCTATGGATACTCACCCAATGTAAAATATTTTAAGGTATTTAGAAGCAAGTATTGCATTCTTAAGGATTTTAGTAATGCAAAATTAGATGCTAAATGTGAATAATGTATACTCCTTGGTTATTCCACAAGAAGTAAAGCTTGTAAGTGTTTAAATACTAACACTATGAAAAGTTGTGAAAAGTGCAAATGTGAAGTTTAATGGTACATAAAGTTGAACCTATGAAGGAACCTGAAGAGTACAAATCATTTGTATACTTTTATGAAGGTATGCATGTTGATGAAGATGTTTTAAACCAAGTTGTAAATCAACAGCAAGTTTCAATGACTGTCGAGTCACATACAATGAATGTCGAGTTGCATTTAGTAACTAAGTTATAGTCAGGAGCTGAGTTGCAGACAAAAATTGAGGCACATTCTAATTATGAGTTAAGTGTACATGAAAGATGTGTTAAATTACTAGATATAGAAGTACATAGTGATTATGAAGTACATAGACCTAATGAGGAAAGAAGAGTTGAACCAAGATTGTCAAAGTATGTCAAAAGACATCACCTTGCTGAATAAATTATTGGAGACAAAGATGCTAGACCAATGACAAGAAATAGCCTAAGAAGTGATATATTTTTGTTGAGCATGTATGAACCTAAGATAGTGATAGATTTCTTAGAAAACTAGGATTAGAGTAAAGCCATGAAAGAAGAGATTGAGTAAATTCAGAAAAATAATACATGGACTCTAATTCCCAGACTAGAGGACAAGAATGTAATTGGAACCAAGTGGGTGTAAAGAAAAAAAAATTATATGAAAATGGTGAAGTCACAAGGAATAAGGCAAGATTATTTTGCAAAGGGTATGCACAAAAAAAAGGAATAGACTATGGAGACACATTTGCCCCTGTTGTAAGATTGGAAGGAGTAAGAATTGTACTTGCTTACTATGCATACAAAGGTTTCAAAGTTTATCAAATGGATGTGAAATCAGTATTTCTGAATGGCATATTAGAAGAAGAGGTTTATATAGAATAGCCAGAAGGATTTTTTGATGCTAAAAACAAAAACATGGTATGTAGAATACACAAAGCTTTATATGGTTTAGAGAAATCCCCAAGAGCATGGTATGAAAGACTTCACAATTATCTTATGAAGATTAGTTTTTAGAGGACTAGTGATAACAACAATATGTACTTAAAGATAGAATGAGATAAAGGTATTTTACTAGCTGAATTATTTGTTGATGATATCATATTTGGAGGTCAAGATACATTATGTAAAACATTTGCAAATGAAATGAAGAAATAATTTGAGATTTCTATGTTTGGAGAGATCAAGTTCTTTATTGATTTGCAATTATATCATATGAAATATGGTATATACATCACTCACTCTCAGTATGTAAAAGTGATGTAGGAGCATCCAGTGGTGTAAGGGAAATTCTGTATCACCCAAAAAATATGCTTAGAGATAGTTTATGTTTAATGTGTTTTCATTTTTGGATACTCATTTGGGTCAAATAAAGGTTCCAACTCTCACAGTTCCACTATTAGTTTTCTGGGTTGGAGTTTTATCATTTTTAAGCACCTTGGGATACATGTAAATGCTAAAAAAGAAGGACTATGTAATTGAGCCATAATTATGGTGAGTTAGAGGGTTTAAATTAGAGGGAATGTTATATTTGTAATTTAAAGCACTCTAGAAAAAGAACTAGGTCAAAAGGCTTCACGGTTAGAAAGTTCTTACAATTTTTCAGTTCTTGGAGACTTCCTAAGAGCACTTCAAAATCAGATATGGGTCACTAAATGGCCTCATATAGGGCCAAAAAAATGGTAGATGAGTGAAGCATATCCATAGGGCTATAGATCACTTCGAGAGCTTTCTGAAAATGTAAATGGTTCATCAATCAGAGTTACAGTTCAAAAGTTATGCCTCCCAGAAGTTGGACTACTATTTTTGGATTATTCTAATTTTACACTAACTTCTGATGTGATTTCTGGAACCTTCTATTTTGGCGATGGATGCCAACTTGCATTTTTTAGAATGTATTTCTAACCCTAAACCATTTGGGGCTTATTTAAGAGCATTTCTAGCATTGTAAAGGCAACCTTTAGTGGAGTGGAGAGAAGGTACTATGTGTAGGATTTCTTTCTCCAAAATCATATTGTTGTAAGCCCATAGGGCATCTTTCATTGATAATAATATTTGTCTTTTCTTGTTGTTCATTCTAGTCTTTGGATGTGTCTCCATCAAGTGGTATCAGAGCTAGTTTTCCTGAGTGTGTAGATAGAGCACCAACTGTGAGGCAGTTTGCACTAGGACTGTGTGGTTGTGAGTTTGAGTCAAGAAGATGCCTCCATAAAGAGAGCATGGTGGAAGGGCTAGAGTGGTTAATCCTAAGGAGGTTAGAGCCCTCTAGAGGCAGGTTCAAGCATTGCAGGAGGAGATCCATAGAGGACTGAATGTTGCCGCAGGCGACAAAAGTGAGGAAGAAAATGAAGAAGAAGAAATTGGATATGAAGGGGAGGTGAAGGGGAAGTCCTAAATCAAGTAGAGGAGAGGCTTTTTAGGGCCATTTCTAAGCTTGGAAAAGACCTAAAATTGATGTGGATATGTTTTTAGGAAATCTAAATCCAGATGAGTTGATCGACTAGATCAATGAACTAGAGTATTTTGAGTATGAGGATATCAGGGATAAAGATAGGGTTAAGTTTGCAAAATCCAAATGAAAAGCCATGCCAAAATCTGGTGGCAAGAGATTCAGCTGGAAAGAAATAGAAGAGGAAAGGAGAAAATCACAAGATGGAATCACATGGTGGACAAACTAAAGAAGCAATTCATTCATGTTGACTACAAGCTTGATTTGTTCAAGAAAATGAAAGGATTAAAGTAGGCAGGAAAATCTGTCTAGGAATATATGGAAGAATTTTATCGACTTCTTGTTAGGGTAGGGCATTCAAAAGAAAATAAGGAGAAGGTGGCTCGTTACCTCAGTGGATTACGACCTAGCATTGAGGAGAGTTAAGTTTGGTTAGAATGACTAGCATTGAAGAGGCATACCAATTTTTCCTACGAGTCGAAGAGAAGCTAAATAAAAGGTTTGAAGGAAGGCAAAGAGGGCATGTTCAAGGAGGAAGGGGCTGCAGTAGGTCATCTGGAGGCTGAAATGAGACCCAAAAGAAAAATGAAGATGTGGGTACTAGTAGAAACTAGAGAAATGAGGATTTCAATCACTCCCATGATCAAAAGTTTGGAGATCAGAGAGGAAGAGGTAGAGGACGTGGACAACGATCAAAAAGAGGAGGCTTTTGTGGTACCTATTTTCATTCCAATGAAGAAGGTCATTGTGCCTTTGAATGCCCTCAATGACAAGGAAGGATAGATAGCAGAGCTGATGGTCAAGCAAGGGTTGCTCATGTAGACAAAGATGCACAATCATTACATTCTAAGGATGCAGAAAGAGGAGAGGTTCTAATAAATGAAAGGGTCTTACTAAGTGGTGAGACTGAACCTAGACAAAGGAGGAGTTTTTTTTTGTACCAGGTGCAAGTGCGAGGATAAGTGTTGTGATGTGATTATTGATGGTGGTAGCACTGACAACTTGGTGCCTGAGGAGATGTTCTCTAAGCTAAAACTCAAAAGGAAGAAACACCCCCAACACTATCAAATTTCTTGGGTGAAGGATGATCATAAGGTCTTGGTCAGTGAATAGTTTTTGGTGAAGTTCAAGATTGGGAGTTACCATGATGAAGTTCTCTGTGACATTATTCCAATGGATGTCTACCATTTATTGTTGGGAAGACCATGGCAATTTTATAGACATGTTGTACATGATGGTCATGCAAATACATACTCTCTGAAAAAGGATGGAGTTCGTCACAAATTGAAGCCCATGATAAAGGAAGGTGAAAAGGTATGCAGTAGTGTTAGGATATGTCTTGTTTATGGAAGAAATTTTTTGGATTGTATGAAACATCAGCATATGTGTTATGCTTTGATTCCTAGAAAAGATAAGGAAGGTAGTAGTGAAATTCCATCTAAAATTTTAGGCCTATTAAGTGAGTATGGAGATATCATCTCTAATAATGTTCTAGAAGGGTTGCCACTAGTAAGGCAGATTAGTCATCAGATAGACTTCATCCTTGGAGCTAGTTTACCTAACAAGGCTGCTCATAGGATGACTCCTACTGAAATTGAGGAGCTAAACAGACAAGTTCAAGTGCTATTGAGGAAAGGTTTGATTCAAGAGAGCCTGAGTCCATGTACAGTACTAGCACCAAAGAAGGATGGAGAGTGGAGAATGTGCACAAACTCATGAGCTATAAACAAAATAGCCATCAAGTATCAGTTTCCTCTACCAAGAATGGATGATCTTATGGACTGTTTGAGTGGGGCTCAGTACTTCACAAAGATAGATCTCAAGAGTGGCTATCACCAGATACAAATACAAGAGGAAGATGAGTGGAAGACTACATTCAAAACCAAGGATGGTCTATATGAGTGGTTAGTCATGCATTTTGGACTGATCAACATGCCAAGCACCTTCATGTGGCTTATGAATGAGGTACTAAAGAAATTCTTGGGAAAAATTTTTATTGTCTATTTGGATGATATTTTAATTTTCAATAAGACTTTGGAAGAACATTTATTGCACATTCGTAGTGTCCTTGAAAGGTTGAGGGAAGAGAAAATGTTGATTAATTTGAAGAAGTGTAGCTTTTTAAAAAAGGAGTTAGTGTACTTGGGGTTTGTTGTATCATTTGATGGTCTCAAAATAGATCCAGAGAAGGTAAAAGCCATCCTAGAATGGCCTACTCCAAAGTCTACTACTGAGGTGAGATCATTTCATGGTCTGGTTAGTTTCTATAGAAAGTTCATTAAGAATTTTAGTGGCATATGTGCACCCCTGACTAAAACAATAAGGGGGATAGAAAGAGTTCAAGTGGACTACAGTAGCTGCAAGGAGTTTTGAATTGTTGAAGAAGAAGGTGATAGAGAAACCTATGTTGGCACTTCTAGATTTTAGTAAAGTGTTTCAAGTAGATTGTGATGCTAGTGGTAGTGTTATTGGGGCTTTATTAAGCCAAGAGGGTAAGCCTATTGTATATTTTAGTGAAAAATTGAATGATGCAAAAAGGAAGTATCATGTTTATGATTAGGAGTTCTATGCAATCATTTACGCCTTAAAGAAATGGAGGCATTATTTATTGCCAAAAGAATTTGTCTTGTATATTGATCACTAGGCATTGTAGTACCTAAATAGCCAAGGTAAATTGAACCAACAACATATGAAGTGGGTAGAGTTCTTGCAAAGCTATACATTTGTGTTGAAACATAGAAGTGGAAGGTCTAATAGAGTTGTAGATACATTGAGTAGGAGACAGTTGTTGCTCACAATAATGCAGGTTGAAGTGGTTGGGTTTGAAGAACTCAAGAATTTGTATCCTGAGGATCCTAATTTTTTTGAAGCATGGAAGGCTTGCAAAGAACCTATTACTATAGACAGAACTAGGTGGCTAGATTTTTTGATTCAGGATGGTATGCTATTCAAGGGTGGTCAATTATGCATTCCAAGGAGTTCCATGAGGGAAAACTTGATCAAAGAGAAACACAGTGGAGGAATGGCAGGACACTTTGGTTGAGATAAGACCGGTTGCCATTCTTAGAGAATATTATTTTTGGCCTCAAATGTCACAAGATGTGAAGAAATTTGTGCAGAGTTGTCAAGTATGTCAAGCAGCCAAAGGATTTAGTCACAATACTAGACTTTATCAGCCATTGCCTATTCCATCAAAGCCTTGGGAGGACATAAGTATGGATTTTGTTCTTCGATTGCTAAAGACGCAAAGGGGTAATGACTCAGTATTTGTGGTGGTTGATAGGTTCTCCAAGATGGCACATTTCATCCCATGTCACAAGACTCATGATGTTGTACGTATTGCAGATTTGTTTTTCAAAGAGGTGGTGAGACTAAATGGTCTCCCAAAGAATATTGTTTCTGACAAAGATACTAAATTTGTTAAATATTTTTGGAGGACTTTATGGAAGAATTTGAGGACAGAATTGAGGTTCAGTTCTACACATCATCTGCAGTCTAATGGACAGACCGAAGTGGTAAATACAAGTTTGGGCAATTTGCTGAGGTGTTTAGTGGGAGATAAGCCCAAGGGGTGGGATTTAATTCTACCACAAGTAGAATTTGCTTACAATAACTCTGTAAATAGGAGTACTAGAAGATCACCATTCCAAATTGTGTATGGAAGTAGCCCAAGGACTGTACCAAAATTGAGGAAGATGGATCAAGGGGATAGGACAAGTGTCACGGCAGAAGAATTTACTGAACATATCAAGCGCCTACATGAGGAGGTCCATGCACACATTACCAAGATGAATCAACAATATAAAGCTAGTGCTAATCAAAGGAGGAGACATAAGGAGTTTCAAGTAGGGGATATGGTTATGGTACACTTACAAAAAGAATGGTTTCCAGTGGGTACTTACAACAAGCTGAAGATGAAGAAATATGGCCCCTATAAAATTCTAAAGAAACATGACTCGGGAAATGCATATGAGGTGTAATTACCAGATGAAATTCACATTTCTCCTATTTTCAACATTGCAAACTTAACAGAATATCATGATGATGGCACAGATGAGGGGTTGATGCTGGAACCATGTCCAATTCCTACTTATAAGAAGGAGGAGATAGAAGAGATTCTAGATAGTCGTGTGGGTAGGAGTACCAGAAATAGGCAGTATGAAGAGTACCTAGTGAAGTGGAAAGGACAACCAATAGAGGAATCAACTTGTATATCAGTAGCGGAGGTTGCCCCTTTGGGTTTTCTTCTACCATAAAATGATAGGGTCACTTTTCAATCTACCCTAGGTGTCTAATGCAGGAGCACCCAGTGGTGTAAGGGAAATCCTATATCACCCAAAAAATATGCTTAGAGATAGTTTTTGTTTAATGTGTTTTCATTTTTGGATACCCATTTGGGTCAAATAAAGGTTCCAACTCTCATAGTTCCACTATTAGTTTTCTAAGTTAGAGTTTTATCATTTTTAAAGCACCTTGGGATATGTGTAAATGTCAAAAAAGTAGGACTATGTAATTGAGCCATAATTATGGTGAGTTAGAGGGTTTAAATTGGAGGGAAGGTTATATTTTTAATTTAAAGCACTCCAAAAAAAGAACCATGTCAAAAGGCTTCACGGTTAGAAAGTTATTACAATTTTTGATTCTTGGAGATTTCCTAAGAGTGCTTCAAAATCAGATATGGGGCACTAAATGGCCTTGTACAGGGCCAAAAAATGGTGGATGAGTAAGCATGTTCATAGGGCTATAGAGTGCTTTGAGAAGATTTTGGAAATGTAAATGGTTCGTCAATCGGAGTTACGGCTCAAAAGTTATGCCTCCCAAAAGTTGGACTACCATTTCTGGATTCTTCTAATTTTACACCGACTTCTAATGTGATTCTTGGAACCTTATATTTTGGTGGTGGATGCCAACTAGCATGTTTTAGAATGTATTTCTAACCCTAAACAATTTGGGGCTCATTTAAGAGCATTTCTGGCATTGTAAAGGCAACCTTTAGTGGAGTGGAGAGAAGGTACTGTGTGGAGGATTTCTTTCTCTAGAATCATATTTTTGTAAGCCCATAGGGCATCTTTTATTGATAATAATATTTCCCTTTTCCTGTATGTTCATTCTGGTCTTTGGATGTGTCTCCATCAAAAGAAAATATTGAAAATTTTTGGATTGGAGAATTCAATATCAATTAACGCACCTATGGTGACAGGACACAAATTGTCAAAGCATGATGATTCTGATGATGTGAATCAAACACTATATAGGTCTATGATTGGCAAATTGCAATATGTAGTCCATAGCAAACCTGACATTGCATTATCTATCAAGATTGTTGCAAGATTCTCTACAAATCCTAAGGAAAATAATTTGATGGATGTTAAGAGAATAATGAGATATCTGAAAGGAACTAAAAACTATGGTCTATACTACAAGAAAAACAAAAAAATTGAGTTGAGAGCCTACAAGATGTTGATTGGGCTTAAAAAATTAATGACAGAAAGAGAACAAGTGGTGGAGCATTTTTCTTAGGAAAGAGGTTGGTGATTTGGACCAGCAAGAAACAAAATTGCATATCTCAATCTACTATTGAAGCTAGATGTGTGGTTGTTGCAATAAATTGTACAAATGTGGTATGGATCAAACAGCTACTCAAAGGTATGAAGGAGGAAATCACTGAACCTATGGTACTTTATTGTGATAATATAAGTGTTATAAACATATCAAAGAACCATATAATGCACACAAATACTAAGCACACTACAATCAAGTATCATTACTTGAGAGAATTATTTCAAGAAAAAGAAGTGAGGATGGAATATGTGAATATGTGAATACAAAAGAACATATAGTTGATATCTTCACAAAATCTTTACTAAGGATGCTCATGAGTATCTAAGAGGTAAACTAGGGGTGATACCCCTATCTAAAGCTACTTGAAAAGCATAAGTAGTGCCCTGCATCAATTGAGTTGAATGTTGTATCTTACAACTTGATGTAGTGGATCTTACTTTAGGAGATGCCTAAAGTAATGAAGGAGCTGAATTAGAAGATTTATAGTCACATGAAAGGTGACAGATGGAGAATCTAGAATTGATTATATCTGCATACAGAGATGACAAGTCTTTGGCTTTTTTTTCAAAGAGGGAGATATAATACAAAGGGAGAAATACATATGCATATACCTAGTAAGAGGGAGAAAGTATTGAGGGAGATATAAGAAGAGATATAAGAAAATAGCAGAGAAAGATAGATACCTAAATTAGAAAAAAGGAGAGATACTCTAAAGAGGGAGATATAAGAAAGAAGACATAGTAAAGGAACTTGACATAGCTCACATTACCCTACATAGAGGAAGGACATATACTACACTGATAGAGAGAAATTTCAAAGATTTGTTTTCTTTTTGTTATTGTTCTTGTTATTGGTTTGTCATCATTGCCAAAGAGGGACATTGTTGATATAAAATTATTTTGAAGTGAAGAACCTATAATGGAATATCATTATTTTGTCAATGATGTCAAACCTACTATCTATTAGTAACACAATTTCTTTTTGGTCTGAAAATTATCATTTAGTTGATTGATGAAGAGGATTTGAAAAGAGGAGATAACAATAGCACCTAGAGAAAGGTTGAGTTATTTGGTATGTAAAAGAAGCACTAAGATCAAGTAAGACATTAATTCTATATTGTATTATTTATCTACTTAAAGTCTAAAATGAAATATTACTCAAGTGAAGACTGGAAAAGGATTAAGTGTAAAAAGTGTCTGCCAAGCTTTATCAAGCACTCAGTGCAAGCCAAGCAAAAATTAGTGGAAGCTGAGTGAAAATCAAGAGGTGTCAAGCAAAGATGAAAAATAGTGCAAGTCAAGTGAGTGTTAGTATATAATTAATGTTTACTTGGTGTCAAGCATCAATAAACTTTAGCATTTTCTGAGTGATAGAATAGTATATTTGTCGAGTGATAGCAAACAGTGTTAAATCAAAGATTTGATGAATCTAAGCTGACTATTTTGTTTTCTTGAATTGTGTGAAGCCTATGGAAGATAACTATATATGATGATTTGGTAGCATATAATTCAAGGTAAACCATTTTGAGGTGAATTCAAAAAAGATTGTAGAGGAAGTTTCTAGAGGAACCAAATGGAAAAGTGGGTAGATTCATTATATTCTATCTAACCCTAAAATGAACAATTATGGTTAAGTAGAAAAAGATTTGAATTCTCTATTTACAGAGATATTTGGTCAAAAGCAACAGTTTTCATGTGTGAGAACCTAAGGAAGACAAGGATTTTATGGTATTGCTTCATTTAGTGGCTGAACAGAAGTGACTTCAATTGGCATGCAAAGCAAGAAGGCTTAAGAGTGTTAGGATTAACCTAAGATAGAAATAATAGTTACATGCAAATATAACCAATATCAAAAAATAATAGATCACACATAAGAGAAAACAAGACACCAAGATTTAACGTGGTTCACCCAATCCCTGGGCTGTGTCCACCAACAACAAGTCCAATATTATTATTATCTAGTGATTACAACCTAATTACAATCTGTAATCCCTTATAACTCAATAATGCCACAAGAACCAATTTTTGCATCACACATTATGAAAAAATCCCTACCCCTAAGCCTTTTAATACAAGCTTTTTTCCACTTTCAAAATTAGAGCTAGAATAATAGAAAAAATAGTAGCTGACACCTTTTGCAATATAAGGTCATTTTTGGCTTTAGGTGTACTGCCCTCAAAAACCCCCGCAGGGGTGTTTCCCCTTGACCCCACCCTATATTATGGTAGGAAGCGCACCTAGGGTGCTGCCCCAAGACCTCATAAGGGCACTGCCTCTTGACTTCATCTTGGGAGCATTGTCGCCAAACCCCCATAGAAATAATATGGGCAGAAAATTGTGTCAAAAAACCCCTGAGTCTAATTAGGCTCCACATCACAACAAACTCCCACTTGGTGATTGATCAAACTCCACAATAATAAACTCCCACTTGGAAATTAATCATAGCACTGATAAACCTATAGCTCCCACTAGAATATCAAACTGCCCTAGACTCTATTGTTCATTTATTTTGTTCAGTTGAGAAGACCAACCAAAGTCGAAGAGGAGTTCAACTTCTTCCTTGTCACTACCTTTGTAAACATATCCACTATATTTTCATTTGTATGTATCTTCTCCAACTTTAACTGACCATCATCCAAAATTGACTGAATGAAATGGTATCGCAACTATATGTGTTTTGTCTTTGAATACAAAGCTGAATTCTTTGTAAGAAGAATTCCACTCTGACTATCTATAAAAAAATAATTATCCCTTTATGGATGTCCCAACTCTTCCATAAATAATTGAAGCCATATCATCTCCTTGGCTACCTTGATAGCAACATCATACTTTGCCTCTGTAGTGGTTAAACCATTAACCTTTTGTAACCTAGAAACCCAACTCCCTATTGCCCGACCAATAGTAAATACATAACCTATAGTACTCTACCTGGTATCAATATCCCCTACCAAATCTAAGTCAACATATCCCTATAAATCAGTTGTAGAGCCCCCAAAATGTAAATAGTTATTGGATGTTCCTCTCAAATATCTGAGAATCCATTCAACTATATTCTAATACTTAATTTCTAGATGACTCATATACCTGCTAATAACTCCCACTACATGTGTAATATATAGTCTTGTACATACATAGCGTACATCAAGCTTCCTACAGCTGAAGCATAAGGTACCTTAGACATCTTATCCTCCTCTTCTTGTGTCTTGGGACACATCTCCTTAGTCAACTTCAAATGACTAGGTAAAGGTGTGCTGACATCTTTAGCATTCTCCATAGAGAAATGTTGCAACACCTTCTCAATATAATGAGCCTAAGATAAAGTCAATTTCTTGTTCTTCCTATCTCTAAAAATATTCATACCAAAGATTTGTTTTGCTGCCCCAAAATTCTTCATAGCAAATGCATGTGCTACTTGGCATTTTAGCCCCTTAATATGATCCATGTTAGACCTAGCTACAACCATATCATCAATATATAAACATAAAATAATGTAGCTATCATCATCCAACCTCTTAAAATAAACACAATCATCTAAATAACACCTACTATATCCATGCTCATACATAAACCTTTCAAATTTTAGATACCATTGTCGAGGTGCTTGCTTTAAGTCATATAAACTTTTTTTCAATCTGCACACTAAGTTCTCCTTACCTTTGACCTCAAATCCCTATGGTTGATCCATATTTATCTCTTCATATAAATCACCATGAAGAAAGGTTGTTTTAACATCAAGCTACTCCAAATGCAAATCTTCAATAGCCACAATACTTAAAACAATGTGAATAGAAGTCACTTTAATAATAGGAGAGAATATCTCATAAAAATCAATGCCCTTTTTTGTGCAAATCATTTTACAACTAACCTAGCTTTAATTTTTTTCTTATCTCCATCCTCTTCTTTTAACCTATAAACCCATTTTTTCTATAGAGCCTTTTTACTTGTAGCCAACTTGCCCAAATCTCAAGTTTTATTTTTCAGCAAAGAGTCCACTTCTTCTTTCATTGCAAACTCTCATTGAATCTTAGTATCAACCTGCAAAGCTTCATCATAACATTTAGGTTCACCAGCATCTGTAAGTAAAATAGAATACAAGGAAGGAGAAAATCTTTGTAGAGGTCTACTTAGCCTTGTTGATTGTCTTGTTGGAAATATAAGAGGAGTAACTGAGATGGGAGGGGTGAATCAATTACTACTAAAATAAATCTCAGATCCCTTAGATGTCAATACAAATTAAAACTAAATAATATTGATGCTTGGTAAACATACATAAAATATTATAACTTGATAAATGTTGAATGGACTTATTAACCAATCATCTTTGTAGATCTTAAGATATTGTCAGTGATTACTAAATCTCAATTGCAAGGATGAAAGAAATAACATGAACACGTATGACACCAGGATTTAATGTGGAAACTCAATATGGGAAAAACCACCAATTGCAATTAGTTACTATTTTTCACTCTTCTAAAGTGAGCCCTGTTAGGAGCCAACCCTGTCAAAGGTGACAAAACACACTATTAGGTGTGACCTTGTTAAAGTATTTAATCACCCTATTAGGAGTGGCCTTGATAGAGATCTTAAAACAATTCAATAGAATCGCCACCTTATTAGAGGATTTACAAATGGTTGTTAGACCAAATCTGTTAAGAGATTTTAAATCATTGTTGCAATGACCTAATTGAGATGCAACTGAATTACTGATTACAAATCTTTATTTTGGCTTGTACTAAATCCTTCTTGATCAAATATAGCTTTTCTAATCCTCAATGATATTCTACTTATCCTTTAAATTTTCTTCCTCTCTTCATCTCTATAATTCATTCAATACAACTTGTACACTTAAAAATCACAACTTGACCTTTTACTTATACCTCTTAGATTGTCAAGTCAGCTCAAATACAAATTAAAATAACTAATATTCATCACCATAGTTGGCTAGAACCAATAGATAAAATAATTAAGCTTCACATGCCAAAATAAGAAAATCTTTCGTTAGCCAACCCAGCTCGGTAGAAACTAACTCAAAAGCTATGTTACCGAGGGACACGTTTCTAGTCCTAAGCCTTAAGTTTTGAAAATTGTCCTCATTTCAGGGACTTGAGAACAGCTAAAAACATTTCCAAGTCGTCCCCACCCAAGCAAGAAAATCAGAAACCCATCCTCAAAACTTCAAAAATGGTCAACACATTTTCAAATGGTGTTGACCATCCCCAGGACTCTGTAGCCGTTTCTCATCCGTCTTGGGGACTGCTTGAAGTTTCCAATTTTAAAATAAAATTCAACTTTAAAAAAATCATTAATAAATAGTGATTTTCTGCCCATTCACTAACCCCACATTAAAATAATAAAATATGTTAATATAACCCATGTTGAAATATAACTTTTTGGAAGCCATTACAAACTTAGCATCCAACTATGACTAAAAATTAAAACTTCAACTTTTATTCAACAAACTAGACCTGAAAAATGATTGTAAATTGGACTTCTATTTGATATTCATATTGCAGACCTAGAAATGATTGTTGTTGGGTTGAGGAATACTTATATTTTTTTAAGCTTTGATAATGCTCTAATAGCAACAATAATTGCTCAGAAATAAATTGTTGCAGTTGATTACTGCCCAAACAAGATGGCCGCTACCTGTCTAGGAAGATTTGGCACAAAAAAATTGGTTGTCCTCCAAAACTCATAGGAAAGGGCTCTAAAGTCTAATCTATGGAAAATTGATTCTCTCATTTGATGTCATCCTATGTTCCAGTTCTTAGACAATGATTCGATTTGATGCTATGTTATATGTTGATTTGATGAATGAAATTGATAGTTTTAAACAATGTTGCTATGATGAATGTGACAATGCTATGTAATTCTAAAATTCATATATCTATATATATATATAGTCGTCCCCTGTTGTCCCCTATTTCAACCAAAAGAAAAATTGTCCCGAAAACTTGTTTCCTCATCCCCCTGTCCTGAAAACTCGAGGTAACATAGCTCAGAAGCAATTTCCTATGTTAACCAACAAATGTTAGTTAACAGTGTGAATTTGCAAAAATCTTTTGGTAACCAAGTGAAATCGAACACCACTAATTCCATCCAAATTTCCTTCATTAACCAAGTTAGCTTAGTGAACACTCTTTTTCTGCAGGAATTCCTTTGATGCTCGAGTGAACTCAGTAGACATTTTCTTCTATACAATGTAAACTTAGGAATGCTCGGTAGATAAGGAAAGCTATCTTCGCTGACCAAGTGATCTCGACATGCACTGACCGACAATTTTTATGACATTTGTGTAACATCAAAGACAACACACAATTAATCAATTGTATCCAACAATCTCCCTCTTTGGCATTGAAATTTTTGAGAACAAGACTTCCTCTGTCAGTAAACTTCTATCTGTAACAATCTTCTGCCAAGTTTGTTCATTTTTTATATTTCTCCCTCTAAAATTTCAAAGAGATATGACAGTAAAATTCTCCCTCTTTGACAACACATGCCAAAGACAATAGTTCAATTTAGTATTAATGTACTTTGAGTATTGATTCATCTACAATATGCTCTTGATAATACTGCATCAACTGATTGATCTTCAACTTAGTTCATATTGATTAATCACTAAACTTTATTTAATGAGCTTCAAATAGGGGAATGACCCCTAGCTTACCTCTTAGATACAAGAATGGATCCTTAGGTAATGGTTTGGTGAATATGCCTGCAATCTATTCTTTTGTATTCACATATTCCAATCTAAATTCTTTGTCCTGTCCTAATTCTCTTATGAAGTGATATTTTATAGCAATGTGCCTTGTTTTGGAATGCATCACTAGATTCTTTGATATGTTGATTGCATTGTTGTTATCACAATATATGACTACTGGCTCTTTGATTTCAACCTTCATTCCTTCCAACAATTGTTTGACCCAAACAATGTTAGAATAGTTTATTGTTGTTTCCACATACTCTACTTCTACTATGGATTGGGGTGTGTAATTTTATTTCTTGCTTGTCCAAGATACCATTCTTTTACCAAGAAAGAATGCTCTACCACTAGTGCTTTTTCTATCATCAAGACTTCCTACCCAATCAGCATTAGTAAACACCTTTAACTCTAGATTGCCTCTAAGTTTGTACCATAAGCCATAAACTTCAGTTGCTTTCAGATATCTCATGATTCTTTTGATTTCCATCATGTGGTTTTCTCTAGATTTTGTTGAGAATCTTGCCACTATCCCAATTGCTAAGGCAATGTCAGGCCTTGTATGTACTACATATTGTAGTTTTCCAATCATTGATCTATATAAGGTATGATCTACTTCTTTGGAATCATCATTTTTGGTAAGCTTATGTCCAGTAGTCATGGGAGTTTCAACTAGTCTTGAATCTTCCATTCCAAACTTCTTCAATATCTCCTTGATATACTTAGATTAAGTGATATAGATACCATTTTTGTTTTGTTGAATCTACAATCCAAAAAAGAAATTTATCCCACCAAACATGGACATTTCAAATTCTTTACTCATTTATTCTAAAAATTATTTGCATAAGTCATCATTTCTTATAAATAGAGTATCATCAACAAATATTTCTACCAACACAATCTTCTTATCTAGTCCTTCCTTGATATGCAGACTACTATTATCATTTGTTCTTTGAAAACTAATCTATATCAAATAGTTATGTAGTCTTTTATACCAGGCTCTAGGAGCTTGTTTGAGACCATATGGTGCTTTGTGTAATTTCCAAAGCATGTCTCTTTTTTTAGGATCTACAAAACCTTTTGGTTTTTCAATGTAGACTTCCTCATCAAGAATATAGATTTAACATCCATCTAATAAACATTGAATCCTTTGTGAGCTACATATGCAAGTAGAGTCCTAACACCTTCTAATCTTGCAATAGGGGCAAAGGTTTCACCATAATCAATACCTTCTTCTTGAGAATAACCTTTACATACCATTCTTTCTTTATTTCTAGAAAATTTTCCATTTTCATTCAGCTTATTTCTAAATACCCATTTTGTGCCAATTACATTTTTATTTTTAGGCCTAGGAACAATAGTCTAGGTTTTGTTCTTCTCTATCTATTCTATCTCTTCATTCATAGCCTCAATCCAAATTTCATTTTCTAAGGCATCTTTAACATTTTTAGGTTCAAATTCAGCAAGTAGACATGTACCTTTTAATTTGTTTCTTGTCATTGTTCCATCTAATTTATCTCCTATGATCTGATCAAGTGCATGATGCCTTCTAACATATTTTGCTAATATAGGTTCTTTGACTTCTAAAGAATTCATCTGTCTTCATTTTGAACCTCAACTTTATGCTCGGGTCCTTCTATCTTTGGCTCGAGTTCTTTAGACTCAGTTTGAACTAGCTCAATAGCCTCTGAATTTGACTCGGGTCCCTGTGTCTCAATTTGCACTTCCTACAACTCGAAAACCATTAGAGATTTGGGGAGCTTAGGAGATTAAGACCTTTTGCTCAAATAGATTTGGCAAGGTATCAGGTTCATTGTAGACAAATCTTCTGTAATCCTCTGGTTCCTTTTTGCTTTATTCTTCACTCCTTTCTACAAACTCATCAATTTTTGCATCTACACTTTGTATTATCTTATGAGTGGACAAATTCAAACATTTGTATGCTTTACTTCTATAGGATTATCCTAGAAATATGCCTTCATCACCTTTTAGATCAAAATTTCATTTTCTAGATTCTTACAAGATATAACATTTGCTGCCAGATACTTTCAAGTAACTTACATTGGGTTTGTAGCCATACCATAATTCGTAGGGAGTTGGGTTTGAATCTTTCTTCAACTAAACTCGGTTTAAGGTATGAATTTTAGTGTTGATAGCTTCCTTCCAGTATTTGATAGCAACATTTTTCTCAATCATCAATGCTCTGGCCTAGTCCATGAAGGGTCTATTTCTTTTTTTAGTTATTCCATTATGCTTAGGTGTACCAGGGGTTGATACTTGTCTTTTGATTTATCTTTCAATGCAAAAATTATTGAATTCATTGGAGATGAATTCACCACCTTTGTATGATCTTAAACACTTCAATTTCTTTCACGTTTCTTTTTCAACTCTTGCTAGACACCATTTGAATTTCTCAAAGGCTTCTGATTTTTCTTTTAGATACATCACAATAATCATTCTAGTATAGTCATCAACAAAAAGAATGAATAATTTTTCTCCACTATGACTTTCTATTCCAATGGATCCACATAAGTTAGTATGCATAATTTCCAAGACTTCTTCTAATTGATAGTTTTTGCTCTTAAAACTAGTCTTTCCCATTTTACCAATTTGGCAATTTTTGCACAATCCAACATCAGATTTATTTAAGCTAGGAATGGTCTTACTCTTTTATTTTTTCTTATCTTGATTAGATTATCAAAGTTTACATGATATATCTTCTATACCATAACCAACTTTCTTCTACTTGCGCAATAAAACATGAGTATTTACCAAGTTCAAGATAAAATAGATTACCTTACTTTGCTTGCTTGATCCAAACAAATTCCCTTTGTCATCTAGCAGTCTTGTCTTTTCATTCATGAACTCTACTTGAATCTAATGTTGTTCAATTATGCCACACTCACTAGATTATACTTTAGTCCTTCAACCCAATAGGCATTATCACATATAAGTTCAATGGTTAATGAGATACGACCTTTTCCTTTTATGCAACAAGGTTCATTGTTTCCAAACCTTACACTACCTCCATCATAATATTCAAAATTTTAAAATTTTGTTTCATCACCAATCATATGATGTGAACATCCACTATCAATAATCTATGTATCATTTTTGCTAACATGAGAAATAAGTGCCATATTATCTTCATCATCAGATTCATCTTTTGCAATAATGTACACCATTTCATCTTCACTATTATCAAAAATTTTAGACATGAAACAAGTTTTCTTACCTTTGACATTGTAGGATTTGTGACCTTTAAATTCCTTCTTGCCTTTGTATTTGTGGGATTTCTTTTTATCCTTGCTTTCTTTGTTTGGACACCTAGCAACAACATGACCAATTTCTTAACAAGAAAAATAGATTACAGGAATTTTACCTTTGTATTTTCCTCTACCTTTGAAGTATTTCTTTGCAAGTGTGGCCTAAACAATTTTAAGACTACTATTAGAACTTTCTTCAATTTCTTCCTCACTTTCTAATTGATTGGCTTTTGATTTCTTGACCATTTCTTTGAGTGAGAGCTTGGCTTCAAATGTAGATTCAATATTCTTTGAAGTGGGAACATAGTTGTCAAAATTGTCTAGTTCAAAAGTTGTTAGTCTTCCTACTAGGGCATCCAGGCCTAATTTATTATTTGAATCACATCTCTTTTCTTGAATAGAAGACACTCTGATTGCATAGATAGGAAGAAGAGTTTTAAGTATCTTACTTACAATAGTTTCTTCTTTGATGTCTCCTCTAGATGCTCTGATTGCACTTATACTGGCCTTGACTTTTTTCACATATTTTGCAACATTCTCATCTTCTCTCATTCTCATTTGATCAAATTTTCCTCTGAGACTTTCTTCTTTGGATCTTCTTACATTGTCATCTCCTCCATAGATACCCTTTAGCTTGGTCCACATTTCATGAGCAATTTGACAGTCTTTCACCTCATCAAATTCAACATAACTGAGAGTTGATGCTATGTCAATCATCATGATGTTATGATTCTTCTTCTCATAAATATCTTCAACTGATAATGTTCCAATGGGAGTTTTGTATTCAATATCAAGATACTTGCAACCTAAATCACTGATAGTAGCTAGATGTAACCTCATATGTCCTTGCCATGTTGCAAAATTGTCTCTATTGAGCTTTGAAATTCCTCTTTTGTAAGACATCCTTATCTTTATCTTAGGTCCTTCAAACCTTCTCTACAAGCACCAAAAGCTCTGATACCAATTATTAGAAATATAAGGGGAGTAACTGAGAGGGTAGGGGTGAATCAGTTACTACTAAAATAAATTCTAGATCCCTTAGATGTCAAAACAATTAAAAACTAAATATTGTTGATGCTCAGTAAACATACATAAAATATTGTAACTCGATAAATGTTGAATGGACTTAGTAACCAATCATCTTTGCAAATCTTAAGATATTTTCAATGATTACTAAATCGTAATTTCAAGCATGAAAAAAATAACTTGAACACATATGACACCAGGATTTAATGGGGAAACCCAACATGGGAAAAACCACCAATTGCAACTAGTTACTATTTTTCACTCTTCTGAAGTGAGACTTGTTGGGACCCAACCGTGTTAAAGGTTACAAAACACACTATTAGGTGCAACCCTATTAAGAGAATTAATCACCTTGTTAGGAGTGGCCTTGATAGAGGTCTTGAAACAATTCCATAGAATTGCCACCTTGTTAGAGGATTTACAAATGGTTGTTAGACCAACTCTGTTAAGAGATTTTAAATCACTGCTACAATGGTTAGAGAGTAATAATTAAATGACCTAATTGAGATGCAATTGAATTGCTGATTACATATCTCTGTTTTGGCTTGTACTAAATCCTTCTTGATCAAATATAGATTTTCTGCTCCTCAAGGATATTTTTCTTATCCCTTAAATTTGCTTCCTCTCTTCATCTGTGTAATTCATTCAATACAACTTGCACACTTTGAAATCACAACTTGACCTTTTACTTATACCTTCTAGATTGTCAAGTCAGCTCAAATACAAATTAGAATAACTAATATTCATCATCATAGTCAACTAGAACCAATAGATAAAATAATTAAGCTTTACATGCCAAAATAAGAAAATTCTTTTTCAGTTGATCCAACTCGATAGAAACTAAATCAGAAGTAATTTTCTGTGTTAACCAACAGAGGCTCAGTTAACACTGCGAACTTGCAAAAATCTGTTGGTAACCCAGTGAACTCAGTCATCACTAATTCCATCGAACCTTCCTTCATTAATTGAGTTAGCTCAGTTAACACTCTTTTTTGGCATGAATTCCTTTGACACTTGAGTGAACTCAATAGACATTGTCTTCTATACTAGACAAACTTAGGAATGCTCGGTAGATAAAAAATGTTGTCTTCACTAACTAAGTGAGCTCAGCATGCATTGACTAACAACTGTTATGACATTTTTATAACATCAAAGACAACACACAATTAATCAATTGTATCCAACACATCTAACATTCACTAAGGTGTGTGGTATTTATTTTTATGGTTTTTGTACATCATGAGGAACTATTAGAACATCAACTTTTAGAATATCATCCAACACTACATAATCATTTTCTTTCTTCTCATGTTGTTGCAATAGATCTTTGTACAACACTTTCTCATTGATTATGACATCCCTACTTCTTACAATTTTATGATTTGCAAAATGTAAAAGCCTATAACCAAATTAATTAATGTTGTATCCAACAAATACACATTTCTTTGACTTAGCTTCCATCTTGGTTCTATTTTTAGAATCTATATGAGCAAATGCTTCACAATTGAAGGTTTTGAGCAAAGAATAACTCACCTTCTTACCAACCCATGCTTCCTCTAGAATACCACAGCCCAAAGGAGTAGAAGGATATCTATTAATCAAATATATAATAGTATTGATAGCCTCTACCCACATGTTTAAGAGAAACTCGAAATGCAACCTCATGCTTCATGCACACTCCATTATAGTCTTGTTCATGCGTTCAAACACTTCATTTTCCTATGGAGTCCTTGGAACATTTTTATGTCTATGAATGCCATTAGTGGAGAAATAATCTTCAAATTCATGACTACAATATTCACCACCATTATTATATCTAAGGTATTTTAATTTCTTTCTAGTCTCATTTCCAACCAAGCATTTCTATTTCTTAAAATTTTGAAATACATCAAACTTTTGTCTAAGGACAAAAACTCATACTTTTCTAGTTGCATCATCAATAAATGTAACATAATAATGAGAGCCACCAAGGGATGATACCTAAGCCGGTCCCCATACATTTGTATGCACAAGGTTTGATTTCTCACTTTTATTTTCCTTTCTAGTCTTCATAAAACTCACTCTCTTTTGTTTTCCACACACACAACTTTCATAGATATCCATATTAACACATTTTAGACCTGGTAAAACTTTCTTTGAATAAAGAACTTTCATACCTTTCTCATTCATGTGCCCAAGTCTATTGTACCACAGCGTTGTATTAGAATCTACAGTAGTTATTTGTTCTTCTTGCTCAACTACAATAAATGTTCCTAAAAATTCATTTTTCTTTGAAATAATCAAAAGAGAAGGAACAATATGACTTGTATAGATATATAAGGTGCCTACTTTCACACCTTTTGCTACTACAAGGGAACCTTTTGAAACCTTCCAATTTTTATCATTAAAAGTATCTACACAAACCTCACCACCGAGTTTTTCCACTAAAATTAAATTCTTACTCAGCCTTGGAATATGTCTTACCTCATGTAGTGGCTAATGATTCCCATTCTACAGCTTAATCTTAACTTTTCCCTTTCCAACAATCTGATAGGGTTCATTATCCCCTAAAATAAACAAGTCCAAAATCCCCTTGGACATAATCAATAAAATAACCTCTATGAGGGGTAGCATGAAATGCAACACCACAATCTAAAACCCATCAATCATCAATACTTTCTAAAGACAAAAGCAAACATCCTCTTCAGATTTGTTACTTACCACATTTTCCTTTTTGTTCCCTTTTGGTTTATCTCCTTCATTGTTCTTTCAAGTCATGCAATCTTTCTTCTCATGCCCTATTTTACCATAGTAATAGAAATCTCTTGATCCTCTGGATTGGGACCTCTTTCCCTTTGACTTTCATCTTGATTCCCAATGATTTCTAGAATTATTTCCTCTCTCTGTCATTTTGTATCTACTTTGTGCATTCAAAGTAGTTCCTAATGTAGATCCACCTGAAGTTTTCCTACGAGTTTCCTTACTCAAAATAACACCAATCACATCATCATATTTAGGGTATTAGATCCAGAAACATAATTACTCGGAGCTATTCCAGCTTTCAAGCACAAAACACAAAATCAAGAGAGCCTTAATTTCTTCATCAAAATTAATATCCATAGGAGATAACTAACTAGTAATGGTATTAAACTCATTTAAATGATCTGCAATAGATCCACCTTTTTCCATTTTTATATTAAATAAACACTTCATGAGAAATACCTTATTTGAAGTGGAGAGCTTTTCATACAATTTCGCTAGGGTCTCCATCAACTCTTCCATCATCTTCTCTTTTGTAATGTTAAATGTCAATGATGGTGCCAAGCATAACCAAATACTTCCAAATGCCTTCCTGTCTAAAAGATCTAGTCATCATTTGTCATAGATCCCTGATTCTTGGTTTTTCCTTCCAATGACTTCCATAAATCCTTTTGAAAGTTCTACCCATTAAACTTGTCAACCCTCAGCTTACCCTCATTTTCCATCGTTCCCACTCAACCATGAGACCTTCCTACAGAGGATCACTTTTTTAAAATGATGACATTCTGGCTGAAAAAAATGACAACCATCTAGCTCTGATACCACTTGTAAGGATTAACCCCAAACATAAATAACAATTACATGCAAATATAACCAATATCAAAAAATAATAGATCTCACATAATAGAACACAAGACACCAAGATTTAACATGGTTCACCCAATCCCTAGGCTATGTCCACCAACAACAAGTCCAATATTAGTATTATCTAGTGATTACAAATTGATTACAATCTATAATCTTTTATAGCTCAATACTACCGCAAGAACCAATTTTTGCATCACACATTATGAAAAAATCCCTAACCCTAAGTATTTTTATACAAGCTTTTTGTCACTTACAAAATTATGGCTAGATTAATAGAAAAATAATAGCCAATGCCTTTTATAATATAAGGTCATTTTTGGCTTCGAGGGCGCTACCCCCAAAAACCCCTACGAGGGTGTTGCCCCTCAACACCACCCTGTGTTATGATAGGGATTGCACCTGGGGCACTTCCTTAAGACCCTGTAAGAGCACTACCTCTTGACTCGATCTTGGAAGTGTTGCCCCCAAAACCCCATAGAAATAATATTGGGAAAGAACCATGCGAAATAAAACTCTGAGTCTAATTAGGCTCCACATCACAACAAAGAGTGTAAATGCTTGAAGGGTGAACAAGCTATCAGAGCTAAAGTGTGTGAATGCCAAGCAGAATGGATAACTGGAATAGAGATCTATAATTTCCAAGTGATTTGTAATTTGTTATCATATCAAGCCTTGCTATTACATTCTAATCATTGTATCAATTTAGGGTAAATCCTTTGGATTAAGATTGACCTAACAATCATTTGTAAATCCTTTAACCGGGTGACATTCTAATGGAATGGTCTAAAGTCCTCTAAAGAGGCTCACTCCTAACAGGATGATTAAAATCCTTTGACTAGGTCACATTTAACAATGTGTATTGTGACATTTAATAGGGTTGGCCTTTCATAGGGTATCATTTCAAAAGTGTGAGAATTAGTAGCATGTTATTGATGGTTTTTCCCAAATTGGGTTTCTACGTAAAATCCTTGTGTCAAAATTGTGTGAATGTTCTTAAGTTGTTTCATGTTTACATTTCTTAAAAGTTGTTTTGACCTGGGAAAGTAACTTACAAAGTTTAAGTATTGTATGATCTAATGGATGCATACATGATAAGGTTTTATGGATATGGATCTACTAAGCATTGAAAAGTTTTATTTGTACATATGGACCTTGGATAATTGATTCACCCCCTCTTAGTTATTCTAAAAAATTCCAACACACATATGGGTTTTGAAGAAAAATTGGTGTATTTATGCCTCTTCATTTTGATTTTGTTCAAGGGAAGCCCATCAATGGTAATAGAAAACAAGAATGCATTTTCTAAGATTTTACAATTGTTTTAAAAATGTAAGGTTTTACAAGAAAATACACTTGAAGAACTATTATATGAGAAGCAAGAACATGGTGTTGAAACTATATATAAAGTGTTTGACATGAGAGGTTTGCAAGTGAGAGTGTAGACCAATCTTAAGAAATTGAATGCTGAATGAAAAGCTATCGAGGATCAAACATCTATGAAAAAGTTAAAACACAATGTGAAGTTGATTTTAGATATGGTAGAGGTAGATATTCAAAAGTTTGATCAAAATTTAAGACATGAGAGAGAGTTTGTGGCAATATACCAAAAGGAGAATGAATGGCTTTAGAAAGAGGCTGCATGGCACAAACGATAAATAGACAACATAGAGGATATTATGAGAGCACTAGATGGGATCTAGAGAAGTGTTACAGTAAATAAGATTGCATGAAGAAAACCAAATCCAAAGGTAAATATTAGATCTATCTTGCTAACCCCTAATGGGTTGTGCTACTATTATTTTTCCCCATCACATTCATTTTGATAGCCATGTTAGGGAGGTGATCTCAGCTAGTTCATCCTCATGACTTTGAATTCCTTAATCACAATCTCGGGTTCTCAAATTAATGTCTAATAAATTTGCACCCAAGGGCCCTATTTTATCATCATTTGAAAGGGACTCAAAGTCGACCACAAAATGTCTCTCAATATGTTGTTCTTTACTTTTGTTAGAGGGGGAATTCATCTCTTGCTGATGTGGACATAAGGGTGACCTTTGTTTCTTTTGAGGTGGCCCCTTGTCCTCTATCCCCTTCCTCTTCATTCCTCTTATTTGTAACTCCTTGTCACTCCTCCATTCTTCTTCTTGTTTTGGCCTTCTTTTTTTCTTGAACATTCAAGGAGTTATTCACATGATTCCTCATTTGGTTCTTCTACATCTTTCATTAGTTCATATTTCAATGGAATTCTTTTTTCCTTCAACTTAGCCATCTATTGGTTTATCCATGTGCAAGTGAATCATGTTAAACATGAATCATTATTGAGTCAAAACTTCATCTTTGTTCAACCAATCTATAGCAGGAATTACATTCTTTCTTATTGTGTCATGATCACCTTGGAAATAGCATCTGCATTTTCTTAAACCAGCATATCATAATATCTTAAATGCAATAAATTGGAGGGTATAGTAACTCAACTATATGATTTACTTCTATAGTTGACAGCTACTTTCATTCATATTAATTGTCAACATACTCTCTTGAAATTTTTGAGCTTATATTTGTTCTCTAATTATTTGCGATCAAACAATGCTCTTTCTTGGATTTGGCACATGATGTTTAAAGAAAACACACTTCTCACAAGATTCTTACCCTCCAATTTATTGCATTTAAGATAGTAAGATATTATGATTTGTCATTATCACCTTGGAAATAGCATCTGATCACCTTGGAATTTGTCATGTATTGCATCTGCATTTTCTTTGCCATTGCTTATAAGAGTGTTTCAAGGTTGGGAACCACTTCAACATCCTTTGCATGGTTTAGAGGTAATGTCATTATAGCAGAGTCTTCTGCAAGGGAATGAGTCTCGTGATTATGGTATTTACACAAAAGCATAACTTGCTTCTTCAACTCATTTCACTCAACTCTTCACTGAAGTTATTCTTCCAATGGTGAGAATAGCTACTACAAATTCTTGGGAGCTAAGGGACCCTGAACCTTTGCTGCATTTTCTAGAGACATGGGAGAAGTTACTACCGGATTTAACAATAGATACTTGGGATCCTCACGGGGAGACTCCAATACATGCATGGTTACATCCTTGGCTTCCATTGTTGGGCTAGCGTATGGAGCCTTTATATCCAACCATTCATTATAAGTTGGGGAATGCACTTCATGTCTGGCATGCAAGTGATGCATATGCATATGCAATTTTATCACCTTCAAAATTTGTATTTGATCCTACTAGCTGGGAACAAATGATTTTTAGTTTTATTGTACCTAATCTAATGGCAGTTCTAGAGGAATTTGTAGTCAACCCAGCTAATCAGCAACTAGACCAATTTAACTGGGTTATGGCTTGTTTCTTTCTAAAAATATCTTTTATGTATGTTTCTATAAAATTTCTTGTCAACCCTGCCAATTTTTCGTGGTCTACATTATTTTTGTGCAAGATCTTGAGGTAAGTCATTTAGCACATGTTGAGTGAGTTTTATTGTTTTATTATTTGGATTCTGGAATATGTATGCAGCTAGGTCAATTTTTCTGTTGTGAGCTAATATGTAATAAGCACCTTAAAAATAATTTCTTTGAATATATAAAGAAATGCATGTTTAGAAGGAAATATAAAGACATGCATGTTTAGAAGGAAAAGAAAAGAACATTTACATAGGTACCTCTTCTCAACCTTGAAGAAAATCATAGAGCAAGAGCACATAGATCACAAGAGCATGGCACAACATGGAAATGAAATCATAGAGAAAGGGCATGGCAAAAAATTCAAATATCACAAGGGCACATCAACAAAATGCACCTATCACAAGGGTACGGCAATGTGCATAGCTCTCCACCTCTTTCGCGTGAAACTCTCCACAATCAAAACAAATGGGGAATGATTTATGTTGTGTTTTCTTTTTTTTTTTATGCTCATGTAGGCATCGCAATTATGATGTCAAATTCAGTATTGTGATGGTGTCAAGGACAATTACAAAAAAAAGATGAAAATGACCACAAATTAAATTGTTGTCACAAATTGTCATTGCAATTTGACCCCAAATGTTGTAGTGAAAGCCAAACCTCTTATGAAGCGAATAGGGGCATATAAGTTTAGAGCTTTGATGCCATGTTGAAGTTTATGAAAAGTCAACCCCACAACTCTCAAGAATCACTGCATGTAAACACCTATCATAGAAAGAGAGGAGCAAAGCTATTGAGGCTCAAATTCAGAGATCTAGAGAAGATGAGCCATTCTTGAGGTGCAAAAAACAAATTGCAAATTATATTGAATGAATGAATATTATGAAGAGAGATCAATACTTATAAAAAGATATCACAACCCTAAAAGGTAACTAACATAGGTTTTATGATAATAATTAATAAAATAATTAATTATTATATGCCCAAAGTTTAGCTTAAGTAAATTAGAGATAATAAATGGCTTAATTGCTAGATCAATATGATTTAATTGATAAGAAAAACACTTTCTAACATGTGAAATTATAACAATTTTATTCTCATACCTTTCACCATTTGGATCTTCCTTGATTGCAACATAAGCCATCTCAACTACTTTCTTGCTACCATCAGATTTGGACTTGATATGCTCTTCTTCATAAATCCAGCATGACTTCTTTACTTTGTCTTTGTAGTCCATGTTCTTCATGTCCTTGAGATATCTCCTGTCATTTCTATCATTTTTACTTATGTTAGGACATTCGGTAGAAAAGTGACCAACCTCATTACATTTGAAACAAATCAAAGGCATCTTACCTTTGTATTTACCTTTACCTCTTGATAACCTTCTTCAAGTTCATCTAGATCACCTTGTGATTTAGATTCATTTTCTTCTTTACTTTTATTTTCTTTCTTTGAACTTCCAATGATTAATGAAGATGTAAATGCATTTCCAATTGTAACTATACTAGTGTCATAATTGCTCAATACAAATACAATTAACCGACCAACTAGACTATCAAGTGTGAATACATTACTAGGCATGGCTCTCACTTCTTGAATAGCATAAATAGGGAAAAGAGTTCTGAAAACTTTACTTACAATTTTTGAGTCACTAGTAGCATCCAAAAGCTTTGATTTTTCTTACAACTTCTTTGATTTGGTTTGCATTTTGAGCAGCATTTTCTCCTTCTTTTGTTCTCATGTCATAATACTTTCCTCTGAGACTTTCAACTTTGGCTCTTCTCAAATTATCATCTCCACCATATACAAGTGTCAATTTTTTATACATCTATTTAGCAATAGTACAATCATTGACATCATCAAATTCGACATCATTGAGTGCAAAAGCAATCTCAATCATCAAGTTATTATGATTTCTTTTCTCATTCATTTTCTCCACAATCATAGGACTAATAGGGGTGGCATATTCATGTTCCAACCAATGTGTGACATTATCTCAATGCCAGAAAGATGCAACTTTATTATGTCCTTCCATGATGAGAAGTTCTCTTTGTTCAATCTTGATACCTCTCTCTAGTACATCTTCAATCTTTAGCTCAAGTTCCTTTAAAATTCCTTCTCCATGCATTGTGTTCTAATACCAATTTTTAGATAACTAAGAGGGAGGGATGAATCAGTTGTGTCTAGTTATCATATAGTCCCTTCAAAGAATTCCAGGACCAATAAAGCTTCATAAACTTTAACATCAACCATTCAGTGTAACCATTCAACTTATCATTTAACTATTTCAATCACTAGATTCCAATTCTCCAAAAAAATTCATCCAGTTGTTACTCAATAAACATAACATTTACTCGTGTAATATAGAAATTAGTTATTATCATACTTGCTCGGGCAATCCTATGCTTGGGCAATACTACAGTCACTCAGTGAGTAGAGTCTCCCTTTGTTAACCTTGTCACTCAGTTAAGCTTATGTACTTCAATACATTGCAACAATATGTGATTGTAAAACAATCAAACCAATAAAAACTTATTAGTGCCCAACTCATTCAAGTACCCATTTAATTCCATATGTATCAATTATGTCTTCATCATACTTTCTTCAAATCCTCTTCATTGATCAAATGATATGGCACTCTACTGAGTTAGTATAATGTCTAACCAACTAAGACTTTGACATCAATGAGAATATAACAATTGATATGACTTGTTTACATACAATCATAGCATTACCTATTATATTATCAGTTGGGGTTAAAATTAGGGTCCCTTCAAAATCTTTTTTATTAATCAAAAATAACTTTTAAAACAATAGTAATCCTCCTTTGATATTGCCATAATGATATCTTAATTATTTTTGTAACTCTACAATGCATAAGTATCAACATCATGTATTGTATTCCTGACATCATACTCTAGAGTAATCATATATTCCATGTGAGGACATACACCATCCAACAACCACTTCTTTTCCATAGTAGTATCCAATGCATCCATGAATATAGTGTTGCATTCTATAGACTAGATCTCGTAATCCTTCAAACTTCCATCCTCGTGGCCAATGTTGGTAGACCTTTCTTGAGGGAATTTCCAAACCCTCCATAATCTAGTTCTAGATCCTTTGAATACTTTTCTTTTTTCTTTATGGATCTCTCCTTATCTTCAATAGACTTTGTATAAGATCCTTTAAAGCATAATTTGATGTAATTTTTTTCATCCAATTTTCTTTTTATCTTATTGTGCTCTAAGAGGTTCTCAAGGTTTTTCATAGATACATCCTTGAAGTCATAAAGAAACATTTTCATATTTGAAAATATTCTTTGCACCAAAGTATAAACTATCTCAAATCTGACATCCTGCATGTTATCCTGTAACTAGTGTTATTCTCTTTGCAATTCCTCGCATTTTTTACTAATTTCAGTGTCTTCTATTTTTTTATTATGGGAAAAACTAGTTTTGAAGGGACCTAAAATCTTTTGCAAAAGGGGAGAAAAATGCCACAACCAAGCCCAATGCTACCAAAAAATAAGAGCTTTAAGAAAAACAGTCAAGTCAAACCGACAAAAATTGCAAAGAGTCACAGAACACTAAGACAAAAATGTCCAAGCTTGTTTTATAAATAGGATCCTACAACCTGGCAACCAAAAGGAAAAGCTAAATTTTTCCTTTACCTCTATTTTCCTTGGAATGTAGAGACATGTCAAATTGAGGAGACTTTTTAGAATGTTTTCCAAATACCAAGATGACCTCTACAAATATGACCCCTACAAGCCTTGTGCCTCCTACTACTACTGATACAACCCTTGATGTCCACGTGGACACTTCTTTGTTTATTGCTTCTACTCCACTCCAATCTTCATGTGGAAATTGTCGCTTCATTAACTCAAAGAGGATGGTAAACCAAAGCTAGGCCCTCTTACTCAAAAGGATGCCCCCCATTTATCATGGAACTATTCTAGACTTATCATAACTATACCTATTATTTGGTTGTACAAGTTAGAGGAGTAGAAGTTTCATAATTCATGACAGTTTGTCCTATGGTGTTAGCAATAGATGTCCAAATGCATTGCTCTAGGCCTTTCAACTATGCACAATATATAACACACAAGATTGATGCAAGGCTAGTTTCTATTAAAGAAGACTTTGATCATTCAAAGTTCAAAGATTACTCTGTTCTGATGCATATTTCGTTATTTAATAGACATTTGAGGGGACTGTAGCAATAAATGTTGAAACTTGCTACTAGAGGGAAACAAGGAGAGGAGTTAACTATAAGTAAAACAATAAGAATGTTTTTCAAATAAAATTTGTTTAATATTCATGTCTATCTATATGCTCAAAAGATTGAAATATATCTCATAGTGACTTACTATCAAATGCAACTTTTATATTTTATAAGGTTCTTTGTATTTCACTAAATCCAATAGAGATATTTTAGTTTGAGTATTGTGCATTTCTTGAATGATGGCATACTCCTTTCTATAGATTAATGTGTAGGGGTTAGATAAGTGCAGTTATGGGCAAATAGGTTTTGATAGGTTCACGTCTTGTCTTCTTCCTAAAGCTTGATGATTATGTCCTACAGGGATTCAATCAAGTGAGTCAAAGGCAATGTGAATATAAGGTATGGAAGACATAAGCCAAATTAATTTGTATAAGAAAAATTATGAGGGTTCATTTCTAAGTCCATATTATCTATAAACCTAGTAGGGCTATAAATTTTGCAATAAAAGCCTTACCCAACACAAGAACAAAATTGTTGAGAAAACAAGATGAAGCAAAGCATTATAAAGATTGACCACCTAAGTATATTTTCAACTCTCCAATCAATAAATTTTTATAACCTGTGTGCATGCAATTAGCAACTAAGAATAGTTTCACATGTAAGGATGCATCATCAATCCCATTATAATCATGTACAAGTTAAAATGTCCACATGTAGTATATAAAAAGATAATGACACATTAATAAAAATTGACATGAGAATCTAATCATATGATAGTAAATGAGAGAAAGTAATGTGAAAGACAAGTATCTATAGAGTAAGCATGAGATGTACAAAATTGATTATCATGTTAAAAGAAGGCAATGCATGTTAAGCATGAGTCTATAAAAAATAAGACTATAATGACATAAAGGAGTTATCATCACTAAGTACATTAATGTCATGCATAGGTGAATCAAATGATGGATACTTTCTTACAACATGCTTACAAGGCATAGGATTATCATGGAATATGTGAACACATGAACTAAGCATCTCTTACATCATAGGGAAATCATAGGATAAACACTAATCAACTCAATGAAAGATGCATAAGACAAAACACAATAAAACAAGACCTGAATAGAGCATATGTTCACATATATAGAATAGATTTGCATGAGTATCAAGGATAGAGGTGTCATAATCTATGAAAAATAGAAACATGCTAAAATATGTCATAAATGAATGCATAACAATCAAAGAACAAACCTTGATGATTGTTATAATGATGGTATGAGCTATAAAAGATAAACTACAATATCGTTACCTTGATAATTTACCCAAGTTAAAAGAAAGTTTAGTTCAGGAATGAGAGTAGATTTAAAATGCGAAAACCTTCTCTCTCCACGTACTAGAGCCTTCTCTCTCCATGTACTAAAACTCTTCTCTCTATGTACTGAAATTTTCTTTCACTATGTACTAAAATTTACACTCTTTCTATCAACCTTCAAGGATAAAGGTGTCATAATCTATGAAAAATAGAAATGTGCTAAAATATGTCATAAATGAATGCATAACAATCAAAGAACAAACCTTGATAATTGTTATAATGATGGTATGAGCTATAAAAGATAAATTACAATATTACCTTGATAATTTACCTAAGTTAAAAGAAAGTTTAGTTTGAGAATGAGAGTAAATTTAAAATGTTAAAACCTTCTCTCCACGTACTAAAGCCTTCTCTCTCCATGCACTAAAACACTTTTCTCTCTACATATTGAAATTTTCTCTCACTACATACTAAATTTTTCTCTCTACGTACTAAAATTTACTCTCTTTCTATCAACCTTAACTTTCTGAAAGTGAAGGTTAGAAAGTTAAGAGTTTCAGAGTTTGAGCCATGCTTGATTTTCCTTACTCTCTCCTTCTACTAAAGTTTTCTCTCTCTATGTACTAAAGTTTTCTCTCTTTCTATCAACCTTAACTTGTTGAAAGTTAAGGTTAGAAAGTTAGAGTCATGCTCGATTTTCCTTACTCTCTCTCCTCATACTAAAGTTTTCTCTCTCTGCGTACTAAAACTTACTCTTTTTCTATCAAACTTAACTTTTTGATAGTTTAAGTTAAAAAGTTAGAGTTTGAGAGTTAGAGTCATAAAAGTTAGAATTCGTTACGAATCATCTTTGGAATAGTCCAAATTCTAACTTTTTGAGTGGTTACAAACCTGAAAGTTGATTATGCTAGAATAGATTATAAATTCATGAATAGCACATGTAATAGGGGACTTTTTGGGCTTAGAGACAAGGGACACTTATGTTTTGATAGCAAAGCAATTTTTGGAAAGTGCATACAATTCTTGTTCTTGGTGCTAAGAAATAAAAGATAGTAGATTTGCATCCTCTTCTTTACAAAATCTGAATTTTTTGAGTGTTGATTCTTCATAATGAGTATTTTCATACTAGGGGAGAGGACCTAGTAGTTGTGCACCCTAACTTCGCGCTTCTCAAAATCCTATGTGGAAATTTCAAATCACTCTCATTTTTTGGTAGTAGCTGACTTGGCAAGTCCCCTGCTTATAATTAAGGTTTCAAAGCCACATCATCAAATATGATGCCACATCAACATGCTTTTTGTCAAAGTGTCCAAAATAGCCCCAAAAAAAAGCGAGACCAATCATAGTGCATTGGAGACCCCCATAGTTGTGTAGCTGATGTGGCATCACACTATTGATTGTTTTTTGGGAAAAGGGACACTTTTCATTCACTTATGGATAATTATTATTAACAAGAACAACTTTAAAGTCACATCTATTGGTACAATCTTGTCAAAAATGTTGGATGTTAAATCAACAAGTGTGGGTATTAAGTTAACAACTACTGTCACAACTATTGGTATGCACTCAAGTACTGGATCCTCTCCCCTATGGTGTAAATATTTATGAATCATTGAAACAGCATTATGTCGATGATAGCTTTCAAGCATAGTTCTTGTTTGTTTTCATTAATAGTTTACACCAATTTTAGGAAAGCATTGAAGTCGTGTGGTGCATTCATCATCAATAGTTTCCTTTCTATCTTCTAAGTTGTAATCGTCTTTATTTGAAAATCAAAAATTATATCTCAAGAAGGAGCTGCCTCTCTAAACACAGAGATAGGCTGGATATCAAGAGCTTATCCAATTGTTGGAGAAATTGATTTGCCACCTATTCCAATAGGCTAAATCACGTATTTTCTAAGTGATAAATCTGTTTACAAACAAATTTATAGACAAACCCTAAACCAAAGATACAAGCATATAACGATCAAACACCTAAATAAATCTGAAACTGTTTGAATATTAAAATCATATCAAATCTGAAAACATGGTTTACAAACCATAAAAACTTTCGTAAGTATATATTCTACTTTAATCAAAGGATATAAATACACATAACTAGCATAGATTCTATTAAATGTGTGAATGGGAATAGAAACAATGTTGCCGAGCTATATAGTTTAAGGTGGACTAACCAAAATAAATGTTTAAAATCTAGTATGTATTGGGACCCAAAACAACTCCATTATTGGTGTCGAAATTGCAACACTTCTTGTGAAAATTTCTTTACGGTATAGAATAAATGGCAACAAATTGAATGTAATTACTGGTAAGTTTTCTTCTGTTTCCAAAATGGGAATATTCTGCAAGGCTCCATTAAATTCTAACATTAAATTCTGCTCCTCCATTTTCCTGCATTGTGGATGTACATTTTGTTCATAAAGCGCAGAGTCAATCAGATAAATTAGATATTTGTTACTTTCAAAAACATTAACAACGGATAATCATATATCCTGGCAGAAAGTTTTAACAAAAATAATGGCCGAGTGACGATCATTATCCACTCTTAGAAGAAGCAGAGACTGATAGATCCTCTTCAAGGACACAAAATTTAAACAATTTAATCCAATATTTAACAACTTCAATCAATTATTTGTCAATTTCAGTAAAATTAGTGAATTAGATGAATAGAAAACAAAACAGAGAGTAAATGACACAAAATAAGAGATTGGGACAAACAAAGAACGCAAGAAAACATAAAAAATACATTAATACATACTCTATTGGTGAATGCAATTCTTCTGTGATGCCATTTCCTATTGTGATATCAGCATGCATAATTTACTTTTAATATTCCTCAAATAATGTTAATTGATTTCCACACCCTTGCAATCTCCACAATTTGGTAATACTTACAAGGGAAAAATTCTTCCGAGAAGCAAAACTAAAATACTGGTTTGCAGAAACTTTTCAGAATGTCAAAACTGTTTGCGGTAAAACTACTGCCACTACATTTAGATTTAAGAGACTCAAACGCTCAAATGTCCACTGCCTCAAAAAATGAAGACTACATCACAAACGTAATATAGAACTACTATAAATATGCACCCCCTAACTTTAAGGTAGGTCAAAAACAGAAAAAGAGAAGAAAAACACCAAGAATTTGCAGGTTGAATTGGAATGCATTACAATAGCTTAAATTGCGATGCATTCCATCGTTCAGATAAAATCTCATTCCAATAGCTTGAAGTTAAGTATGAAGACAAATTTCAAGCCCTGCAAATGCTGTTCTCATCCTTACGGAAGCATTCTGAATTACTCAACACCTCGGCGAAAGTAAACCCCAAACCTTCTGGAATTCAGGTCCAGTTTCTTGATTTTCAAGAAGAAAAAAGTTTATTTGAGGAAACATCATGATATAGCTTCCTGGAGAATATGCGCCAAACATGAAATCTACCAGTTACCACGAGCCTGAATGTGACTTAAATGATACAAGAATTTGCCTTGAAAGATTTGCGACTTATAGAAGCCTTAAATGAGAAGTATCATTAACCCTCTGAATCTGCCATCCTGTTTTAAAGGAATGCCAGAGGACGGTGATAGATGTGTTATCTATACAAAGCCGATGTGTCATCAATGGATTAGAGCCAAGCAATCCCCTTAAAAGACACTTAATAGCCATGCCATGTGTAAAGATGCCTACACATGGATTTGGCTGCTTACATTGTTCTTGTACCTGCCTCCAACCGCTGCCTTCTCTGGAAGAGTCATTTGCACTCTCATTGTCTCCAGTTGTCACATATTGCAGCCTGCTTTTCCCGGACTTCCTTCTTCCTAGGTGCTTTTGTCTATTAAATAATTCCCACTGTGAGACACTGGTATCATCTCCATCTTCAACAGAATGAGCCTGCACTGAGTTTTGACTTGCAGAACCTTTAAGCTGCCTGTGGTATGACCCAGACTTCCTCAAGGTTGTGTATTCTGCCCTCCTCAAAACTCTACTGTTTAAAAATTCAACCATTCTGTACTCGACTTGACGCTGGGACTCCCCACCTGGTGCACAAAAGTCGGGCTGGTATTTGTCAATGATATTAAGCATATCAGGAGAGTATATCTCCGAGCGAAGGCAGCCTTCCCATTGACCTTGGCTCATCTCCACCAGTGAATCTGAGCACTCCAGCTTCTCTTCTGAAATATTCAGTTCCTGCATAGCATTTATCAGGATAAACAAGCAATCAGATAAACTGTAGAATAAGAATTTTGAGGCACGTGTTGAATATAGATTGAAATTAAAAATAAAATAGAATATGTTTACTGTGCAGCTCATAGAACAACAGGTCTTGCAGATAAGCGTATAATCTGCGTCCTGACAAAATTACTGGAGCCATAAAGATGAAAGCTTTGGTGGGAAATTGCTGGAAATCTATCGAATCTCTAATCCAATAAAAATATTGATGAGATGCAATGCTTAGACTAAACCAATAAAAATCTGTGATTGTATGAAAATCGGAAAATTAAGTTGTCTTAATACAGTAAACCATGGAGATATTCATTCTCCTTGTTATGCCAAAAAAAACTACCACTTTAACATGCCTAATAAGCCTTTCTTAGATGAACAAAAACATCACATAAAAGAACATTACTTCACTGTCATATAGCAGCAATAAATAAGCATACAACACAAAAAGTCACTGAAAAAAAAAGTGATTTGGAAAAACACCCCACACCCAAAGAGATCGAAGACTAGTATTAATCCTTCAAAAGAGTTACATCAATACAAATCTCTGAGTCACTAAAACACTTCATTGTTTCAGCAACCTGTGAATTTACTTATTTTTCCTTCAACTCGAACACTAAATAAATAGGCATAAGAGAAACCATAAATTGCATATGATTTTTAAAACCATTTAGGGATAAATCACAAAAATTGAAAACTTCCTTTGTCAACTTGTGAGATTATCTTCTCCGAGCTTTCATTTAACTTCCCCTTTTTCATGCTCTTTCTAATTTAACAAATAGAAAACACCAAATAAATTGTCATGTTGTATTTAGCAACTTTTATGACAACCAAAAGATAATTGCACATTGACAATTTAATATTACATGCGAATATGATAATAGAGAAGTTGAAAAACTTTCTCAAACATTTCCTCACTTGTCAAACACCTTGCAAAACACAAAAGGTTCCAAGGAAATGATTAATATTTAAAACAGAAGAGAGGCAACAAGACCACTGTCCAAGTTCCAACAATAGAAACCTAGAACATAGCATGATATAATGATCTAGCATCTCCTTAAAGGAAGTTCATATGTTCCAAATAATATAACATGATCTCAAAAGAACCTACATCATGACAACATTCTAATCTAGAAGCATGTCTATGACAGTGTGCAAGCCAAAATCTCCAAACCAAGAAGATATGATACTACACATCCTTTGTAGAACCAAAGAAGTCAAACTCACTGCGATATAAATACAAAATGTAAAAGCGTCATAGGACAACAACCGTAGAAAAAGACAATCTATTTTTTTTAAAAAGATTATTCATGGCTCACTACCCACTGAATCATCAACAATTGAGAACCAAAACTTTAAAACAAAGAAGCTAGAACATGTAATGCAACTGCATAAAGCTCCCACTTAAAGTGATACCAAATTGTACAATGCCATCATTACCAATATCATTACTAAAAATCCACTGAAAGTGAAAAAAAAAATATCTCATGCACTAGTGGTTCCACTAAGATTCAAATGAACAACGATATCAGGAACTCCCAAAATTCATTTTCTCACTCCAATCAACATACCGATGTAATAATGGCGACCAACAATAAGGCCTCTCAAACAAAATTCACATTAGTAACATGCAACATAGAGATGCAGAAATAAAATGTGGATTGTTGGAAAATATTACATTAATGTAGGTTAGCATTTAGTTTTATATCTGAGATAAATAAATTGTTCAGCTTTAGCATTTGAATGGATTTATAGTCAAGATTACTAAATCAATTAAATATATTTTTCAGCTTTAACCTTTGACTCGCAGCTAAGGAGATGAAAACAGGATGGGGATAGCCAACAAGGTAGTTGGTAATCATCACTGGGATTTTGGGACTACTGAATTGCTAAAAATCAATAGTTTCACATCATTTTAAGTGACTGATTTGTTGTTACATCCCAAATTTTGACCCAATTTTAAATTTATTTATAGACATTAGATTGAATGGATTTTTCTTTCATAATCGTGTGAAGAGGCAGTTAAATACATCCGTTGTATTAATTGTTTAATCAAGATGGTCAGTATCCATTATTTGTCATGTGATGATTAACATTTGCTTGATTTCGGAATTATGGTGAATAATTCTTTATCTAAATTTAATGTTATTATGGAATTATTATGGAACTTGCTACTATCATGGAAATATTGCATGGGTGATTGCACGAGAAGATGAAAGGGAGAAGCATTGCTAAATGGGATCAATGGAATGGGATACTAGCTTAGTCCAATTATCGGGTTGACAAGTATGACCTTTAATTGCCTTGGAAAAGACCTAGTGACTTGAAGATCAGAATTCAATCGATGGACTCGCATGAGCTATTCAATAAACATTTTAAAAACAAACATTTATTATTTTTAATTAAAATTAATGCTTACCTCAAATGGTTTTTGATTGATTTTTCCACCACATCATTATAATGTATACCTATGTACGTGCACATAGATATAGGAATAAAAGGGACACCATAATATTATTTTTATAAATAATATGATGCCACCTCATAAATACATCTACGTGCAAGTAGATAAATATAAATTATAATTATCTTCGATTTATAACCTTCAAATCTTTTTCCATAATTATTCATTTTTCTTGCTAAAACCAAATTGAACATTTGTCATATTTTATTGGCAATCAAGAGCCAAGTCTCTTCTTTAGGAGTTACGGCTTCTTTGAAGCCAAAGAGACTTCAATACCTTCTTTTATTATGAAGCTGAGAGAGACGAATAGCAAAAAAATATCAACCGACTTCTTTTTCATCACCCGCCCTCTGTTTCATATCACCCGATACCTTTGCAGATATCACACAATTTCTCTGCAATAATCATTGCATTTTTCCTTTTATGAATTGCCTTTTATATTGATGTTTTGCTGAAAACGTGATAGATAATCACACTGGGATTTGCGCTTTAAGATTTCGTCCATGAAGGTTAAGGCTGATTGATAGAGTCCAGCAAGACTCCATTTTACTTCCAGATTTTACCAGATTATGTGGTTGTCCATATTCCAAGCATTGCAACATGTTCCATTATCAGATATTACTAGATTCTGATTACTATAGCAGTAACATACAGTTTTATATTATGATGCAAATCATCTTGCTTAAATATCATCGGTTAGACCCTCTCTAGGATAGAGTTGTTTATGATAAATAAAAGCCAAGTATCCATGATATGATATCATATTTTAGTTATGCCACTGGAAGTCAGAATCAAATGATATTTATTCTACAAGTCTTTAAGATCACATTTCTCAAATCACAAATAGTGATAAGCTGGAAACGTATAATATTCATATATCAGTTGAGGATCAACGAACAGAGCCGACTGCTCTGAGATTCAAGCACCTAGGACTCACCAGCTCTATAGCCATAGAAAAGGTGAAGAAGCGAGATGGAATCAGCAATAACATGGAAATAAAAGTCAAACATGACATAACAAATCTAAATTAATTTCATTTTAATAGCTCATGCTTGTTCATACTATCATTCCCCTGTTGTCAAGTCGAGCAGTGGTGATCGGGTCACTGAACTCATCAGAATACCTTGGAAAAGGTTGTTAAAGGCATGTTTTCCATCTATAATCACTTGATGTCAGTAGAGCCAGTTATTCAAACATGTCCATCCATAACTGTGCAGATATTCTAAACACCGAAAAGCTCAGGTGGTTGGACTAAAAGTACCCCAAGCCTGATCCTGGGGTAGGGCGGGTCTTTCTATTCAATAGATTGTGTGGGGATGAATATGGTCCGAGGTTGGGAGGTTAAGCCTAAGTCAATGCTTCTCCTCTTACCAAAAGCTGAGGCTTGCACAACCAATAAAAGACTCACCAGATACTCCTCGTATGTTCTTCTTTTTATTTCATGTAATGCATTTACTTTACTTGTATGCAAGGAAAGATAGTAAATCGTTATTTCAGTTATATCAGTTGATTGTTATTACAGTTATTACAGTTGATCATTGTTGCAATTATTTCAGTTGATCGTTATCATAGTTATTTCCGTTATTACAATTGATCATTGTTACAATTATTTCAATTGATCGTTATCATAGTTATTTCAATTATTACAGTTATTACAATTGATCATTGTTACAGTTATTTCAGTTGATCGTATCATAGTTATTTCAATTGAAGTTTTGTTATCTCAGTTAATTATTCGTAGTTAAAAGCAGTTAATGTCTCATGAAAAGGAATTCAATATATTTTGTTCAATAATTAGTTGAGGAAAACTCTATTTAGATCACCCTTATTTTGTTATGAAAATTTGTTTGTTACATTTGTAATATACTGAATTCACTGCAAAAGTTGTAAGGTGTCATAACCCAGCCAAGCTATGAGAAGCTGACCAAAGCAACTTTAAAAATCATAATAATAAAATAACTAAAACCCAAACAATTCTGTGAAAGCCAACCTGATTTGAGAATAAAATGACTTATTTAGGATAATAAAAGATGTTAATTGATAAGAGGGTTGACCTGTGATGAAATGTCACCTCCTTTCAAGGAAAGATAGGAGAGGGTATAAAAGAGGACATATGAGATAAAGCCAAGGCAAGAGAAATGGTAGAAAATATTCTAAGTTGAAGAGAAGACGTGAGCAGAGATAAAACAGGAGACAAAAACAGTGATTAGGATACAAGAGCAGCAATCACCACTGTTATCTATAGCAGCGACTATGAGTAATAATGCATGCAGCATGAAAATTGTCAATAAACATCAAACTCATGACAGCCACCCTTGATATGCTTCAAGCAGTGACTAAACCAATAATTACCACTAAAAGAAGCTATTATAATTAGTAGAGGTCCAATCCTCAATGAGTGGGATTAAGAAGCGAACTTAACATATTTATTAAGAGATGTCAATTATTATTAGTGTCCATTCACTGAAGAGACGTGACTTCCACTACAAGAAAGAGGTATATGTATTGAAGGATAAGCAAGCAAGGAAGCCATCAAACCAAGGATCGCATGCCATGGTCCATAAGAGCAGATCAGATCATCCGACGTCAGTGATCATGCACATAGGTGGATCAGACCCCAGATTACTATTTATTGCAGTCTATGGCATTCAACGGATTTTATCTGACATATATTTCTTATGTGAATTGTAAATATTTCTAGATTCTTAATTTATTCATTTCTTCTCCTAAGGAAACAATCAAGCATGGTAAGGTTAGGAAAGGATTACAAGGAGAGAGAAACTGTTATGAGGTCCTTGTCTAAGTACGCCCTCATAGTGTTGACAGATAGTCCCATGAGGCCAAGGAGGTGCAAGGATGTCCCACCCTTGGGCTTCAAATGGAAAAGACAATTCAGACACCCTATTGTAGTTTCCCCAAACCCTTACCTTGGTTGTCCATTGTGTTAAGAAGCTCTAATCATAGGAAGGAGGATAAGGGTGGTTATGGATGAGGGGAACAGCTATGGATTTGCCACCAGGTATTCCCCCCCATATGGATGGTAAGAGGTACGATGTTCACTCTTGGGCCTAGGGTAGAGGGTTGATCAGCTATGGATTTGTCACTAGGTAAACCCCTTCATATGCATGTCAAGGGCCACATGAAGCCAAGAGGGATGGTATCCACTCTTGAGCCTAGGGTAAAGGGTTGATCAGCTATGGGTTCCTCACTAGGTACACCAATCATATGGATGGCAAGGGCCACATGAGGCCAAGAGGGATGGCATCTTCTCTCAGGCCTAGGATAGAGGATTAAGGCACCCTAATATGCCTCTTATCCTAGCTTTCCATGGTTTAACTCCAATAAATTTTATATTTCAAATGGTTAAATTAATGTTCCTAATCCTAGTTGATATGACAAGTGCTTTTAACATCTCCAATAAGGAAGCTCTATTTTGCAGAATAAGTTTCCATGGTTTCCTAAAATGTTGCAGGATCTCAATCAAGTACATGATATTAATAATTCTATTCTGCTTGAAATTTGTGATTTAGAGAAAAAACTAGGGCATTCTCAAATGGGGACATTACAAGAGGACATCAAAAATGGAGATTTAAGAGCTCTAAAAGGCACTAGATAAAGAGAGTCTCTACGGATGAATCACCGGAACTGGTGTGTAATGGAAGCCCATTAAAAGCAGTGCAGAAGTTAAAGTGAAGATTAACCATGTGCCCAAATTTTTCAAGGCCGACTATTTTTTCTAAACATATGTGAAAGACCATTCTTGCAAACCAGCTAAAGAATCTGTCCGTTTCTGCGCATTTAGACGCTGAAGACCTATGTGCAACATTTGAGACAACACTCGCAGCACATGTGAGGAAAATTTCCATTTCACAAGTTTAAGGTAAAAATGACTTACCTCATGCACAATTGATCTTGGTGATGTCATTATGTCCCTACTAAAATAATGCAGATGTCTCTTCAACTAATTAATCCTAAGTTGCTGAATTGTGGGACTTTTCCAGGCGATTCCAGGTACAAAGCAACCGGAATCAGATTCTAAAATGAATCTCCTATGGGTACACATCTAGGATTTGTGTTTGTAAAAGGCAAACTGTTTAGTGATTCTAGTTTGTATCTTTTAGATATTTTTACAACCTAGACTACTGATTAGCAAAGTCTGAACTTATCTATCATGAGATTCTAGCTTGATCTTTTTGATACAGAAACCTGAATTTAACTTAGAATGATATTTTCCAAATTTGAAATTTGTAATTGTTTCTTTTCAGCATATACATTAGCATATGACATTCTAAACTACAATTAGCATACTTAGTATATGACATTCTAAACAATCTACAATTCCTTCTAACAAATTCTCACAAGCTTCCCAGGCTAAGGAATCAAAACGAAGGAGTAGCAAGAACAAAAACACGATGAGTCCTTCACATGTAAGGACATTCAAGTAACATGCAACTCAAATACATGCACATGCAAACACATGGAAGCTTTTAAAGCTCTCATACGAAATGTTAGGAAAAGGTAGGAAATTTATCCAATCTCTAACCTACTAAAAAGTACTAATGAGATTCAATGCTTGGACTATACCCAATGAAAATCTGTGATTGCACACAAACATGAAAATTAAGTTGTCTCAGTACAGAAAACACATGCAAACCCTTAATACCAAATGTTAGGAAATTGTTGGAAATCAATCCAATTTCTAATCTAATAGAAGTATTGATTAGATTCAACGCTTAGATTATAGTTTATACCCAATGAAAATATGTGATTGTATGCAAACCTGACAATTAAGTTGTCTTAATATGGAAATTACATGCAAGCCCTTAAATCTCTGAAACCAAATGTTAGGAAATTGCTGAAAATTCAATCCCTAATCTAATAAAAACTTCCTTCTAACAAAGTCTCACACACTTGCAAGGCTAAGAAATCAGAAAGAAAGAATACCTAGAACCAAAACCATGAGTCCTTCACATGTAAGGACATTCAAGCAACATGCAACTCACATACATGCACATGCAAAAACATGAGAACTTTTAAAGCTCTGATACCAAATGTTAAGAAATTATTCCAATATCTAATCTAATATAAGTATTGATGAGATCTAATGCTTAGACTGGAAGCAATGAAAATCTGTGATTGTATGCAAATGTGAATATTTAGTTGTCTTGATACAGAAAACCATGGAGATAATTTTATTTTTTGTTATGCTAAAAAAACACCACTTTAACATGCCTAATAAACCTATCTTAGATGAACAAAAACATCACATAAATGAGCATTACTTCACCATAAGATAGCAGCAATAAAGAAGCATTAATCAACAACACAAGAACATCTCACAACATAGGATCTATGTGGAGAAACCTGTTGATGTGGAGAAATGGAGAAATCATCAAACTCATCCTTCATGAAATAATTCATCTGAAAGAACTCCTCCAGCTTCCCTTATAGGTTTTTGTTGAGCTATCGTTTTGCACGATGCTTAACGACAAGAATCCTTTCGAACTCCTCTCTTGAAAAGCTAATCTAGGATCAACTCCAAGCTTCCGAGCAATCTTGCGACCTACTGGAATCCACTCAGTTAAAGATAAATATATTTGTTCACAGGGAGGCCTTTGCTGGTTCGAACCAATTCGGATGAGACATTTAATTTGCTGTAATGAAAAGTAACCACAAAAGAGATAATTTTGGTATTTTCTATTTTATGATGAAATGCAATTTAACAATGCAACTCTATGAATTCCTAATTTAACCAAGTGTTAGCAAAGCAAATAACAAAGATAAGGTAACGAGAGATGAAAGCAAATAACTTGAAAGGGAAATTCCTAATAGACATAAACCACAGTAACAACACGTCTGCGAGTTAAATTGTCGAAAAGATCGGGTAGGAAACCAATGAAAATAGGAGCAGTACTTCCTCAAATCCATTGATGCAATCGTCGATGGGAACTTAGTGAAAACCGAAAGATGTTTCACTTCTCATCGAATTGCAAGGTCACGGAAAGTGCGCTCATGCAAGACGCAAAGCTATGTAGGAACATTAAGGTGATCTCTTCTCCAACTCAATACATCAGTGGAATTCGTCAACATGCGACAAACACTAAAACTAAAAGATCGCACAATCAAATCAACACAACAAAACCATTGGCTTCATTATTATTCATGAACAAGAATTCACAAAAATAACACACTCCGGCAAGAATAACTACACTTAGAATGAGAACACCAATAGCATATATTATTGTATCAAAATAATGGCCCAGATTACACATTACATCCATGTATTTATAAGAAGTCATCTCCTCTTTTTGTGTTGAGAGTGAGAGATCTTAGAATGCAAATATATGCTTAAAACTAATAAAACAAATCTAATTATATGCAAACTAACTCTCTAAGTGGTGCTAAGTAGGTCTCCACCCTTGGTTTTATCAATTAATGGGTGCATGAGCCTTTACATGACTTAAAACAAACAAAGAAGTAGATAAGAAGAAGCAAGCTGCAAGAGGATTTGAGAGTCACTAGAAGCTTGACCTTCTCTGGGTGTTTTTGGGAGTTGAACTATCGTCAAAATGCATTTCTGGCGCATGGAAAGCTCTAAATTAGGAACTAGCAGTTAACTGTCAGTGCACTGTTACTTCTTCAAAATCGTTAGTGCACCTTTGTGAATAGCGCACCCGCGCACCTTGATGATAGGTTCCAAAAATCCAAAATTTTCCCCCAAATGTCAAAACTGAATTTCTAGCTTCTGAGTTTTGTAACTCTTTATACCAGAGCGATGTTTGGATGTTTGCTCTTGAATTTCTCTATAATCTCTACTACTTGGGAAGCTTCTGGCAAATCCAACACTTTATACTTATCCTTAACTATCTTCCGGTAGTTACTAACCTTCGTATGGGTCTCCGTAAAATCCTCAAGTTTACTGTCCAGTTCCAACAATACCTCTTCAGTCTTAAATGATTCCCTAATATCTTCATCAAACAAAGCATCCTCAAAAGTTCTTCAGAATTGTTCAACAACTAATTGTACCGACTTGAGCTTTATTTTCGACTCATTTTCAAAAATCTCAAGGGTAGTAGCATCATAGTACTTCTCTACTTCCACAATCTGCCCTTGAGTCTAGTCCTTCAACTTCTTAATATCTTCATGAAGTCCTTCCATGACCTTATTGCTTGCAGCAATCTTCTCAATCCAATCTCCAAGCTTATCAAGCTCTTTCGTTGTATACAATTCCATGAGTGTATGATACCTTTGACCCTTTATTGTTGTCAAAATATGTAGGTCTTTAGCCCAAGTATGTACCTCATCCATTAACCCAAAATCCTGGTTCACTATTGATACCAGTTTATCCGCACTTGACTGGACATTATGTAACAAGTTCAAATTACCCTATATTATTTGTACACCCTTCTATTTAGAATTGTCACACCATTGCTAACATGCTCCCAAAAATGGATCCATCTGAGTTGTCCCCTTTTCTTTCCTCTCTAATATCGAAGCAAGAGTGATCTTCGGATGATCTAGGTCTATTAGGCCCACTATTCCGTGCAGATAATCTCTCATAATCTCATTCTATTTCCTAAGCATCACCAATTCTCACTCATTCTTGTCCAAATGCTTGAACACTTCTTTTACACCTGTCGTGATCAAACTTTGGCAGTATCTACCATGGACTTCCCTAACAAGACCTCCTTGATTTGGTAATCACTAGGAGTCAAATCTTCTATATCAGCATGTGGAGGAGGGATGGCAATATGTGCAAGCAAGTCCTGGTCTTGCTTCTTCATTATGAAGGCCAATGGTCGTGCATCACCCATAGGTGGCTCAGGCTTCTTGATAGCTCTTACTAGCTCCTCCATTCCTTCCTCAGCAATTAATTTCATTTAACTGCCTCTTTTGTCAAACCATAACCTCCCTCTTCAACCAAGTATGTGTAATGCCCATTGGAGACATATATTTGATTGAAGAGGGAGTTTGCATTGCAGGTCCCTTTCCCATATCAATCCTCTCTGAAGTTTCTTCCTGTTGAGAAAGATTACCAATTTGAGTCTGTGTGTTTGGTTGGGCTAAGGTCCTAGCCTCAATTTTGTGAGGAGTTTGTTGAGGTTCCTCATGTATTTGCCCCTCCTCCAATACTTCATCGGCTGGCATTTGTTGGGGCTCTTCATCCTCCTCTGGTACTTGTTCTTCTGCCTCAATAGTCAAAGGGAGTGGTGTCACCAATCCTTTGTCCACAAATGTCAAATCCTGAGATGGTGGTGAGGGTAGGCCAAAAGGTCCTTGAGGCAAAGGCGATATTTGATTCCAATCCTCGCCTAGGGGTTGACTCCTTGGAGTATCCCTTATTTTCTCCCCAGCCATCTTACTGCCAACAGGCATGAAATCAAAATCCAAAAGGTTAAAATCATCAGTCCCTTGATCCTCAATGTTCTATTGGACCGAATGGCGGCGTTAGAGTAGAACTCCTTATTCTTTCCTCTTCCAAGGCCTTGGTTGATCGAGTCCTTTGACTCAAGGGAACATTATCAAGTTGTTGCTCTTCTTCTTCTTCAGCCTCATGAATGGTATCAGGTACCTATGGGGGAGGAGTATTTTTTTCTTCAATTTTCTTCTTCGCCGTGGCTCCCTCACAATGAACTGAACCCTGCCTTCTTAGGAGTTAAGGGGGAGGCTTCTTCCTCTTCTTGCCCTTCCGGTGGCATCCTCTGTTCTTCTTCTGGCTCTTGTTCCTCTCCTAGAGGAGGCACTTGCTCAATCTCCTGGACTTGGGCTGCCTGTTCATCTTGAGACTCTTCTTGTTCAAGACCCTGCTGCAATTGTTGAGATGGTTGGGCCTGATCTATTTGTTTGCTACCCTTTGCCACTCTTTTCCTCTTATTCTTCCCTTTATCTGCCCTAAAGTACTCAACCTCCCTCTCATGTTGATGCACTGTTTCCAGCCACACTAGGGATTGACCAGGGAAGGTTGGTACTGTGACTTTTGCATCTTTACCCTTAGCTGGGTGTGTTGTGGCTTGTAGAGAAACAACCTGTACAACTGGATCAAGTTTACAACTGGATCAAGTTTGAATGGTTTCTTGATCCATTCCCTTGTCAACTGGACAATATGTCGGGCTCTATTGTTGATATTTGCATTCTCATTTGTGTCAATTTCTGCATCCATTATAGGTCTGTCATATATCTTGTCCCTGTTATATAGTGGATCTAAGACATCCTTTTTGTCCTTTTCAATAGTCTTGAGGGGAATCTTCATCTTAAGCACCTTTTCCACTAAATATAGAGTCATCCTACAGTAGTCTCTAATTCAGACATCATAATCGTTTATGGCATTCATCCATTGATCCTCTAGTGCATCCTCGTGTATAAACTGCTTTCCTGCCAGATACTGCACCCTTCCAATATTATCAAAGTATAGGCGAGGGGAGTTGTACTCTTTCGAGGAATGTTGATCCCATTCTGAATCAAAGGTCATTATATCCTGCTTCTGTTTGACCTCAAAGGCACCTATGGTGATCGTTCACACCCATGTCTTCTTGTGTTGTTTCCTCACTCTATCATATGCACATGTGAGTTGCCTGGCGATCTCTAACAAAATGAGTCTATTAGAAGGATACCTCGAGAGCTTCTTTGGGTTCACCATTGTGCCTGCTACCCTCAGGTACGTGAATGTTTTGAATTGAATGTAGTAGGCACCAATTTCCGTGATCCTTGTTGCTGCCTCTACTGACATTCTTTTAGCATAATCACCCTCTATAAATCGAATGATTGCAAATATGAAACCGTCATTGACTATCTTGTATTCCTTGCTTTGATCCAAGAGCTTCTTCTTCACTAGCTGCGAAATCACCACATAGGGCCAAGTATTTACATCTTGCATGCTTCCCCTTTTGTAAAGTCCTAGGTAGTCAGTTGTTTTTGCTGCCAATAAGTACACCAAATATGATGTCATATAGAACTTGGGTCAATCTTGACTCCCACCAGTTACTCATGTAAATTCTCACTAAGGATAGTAGCCCAATCCATTGGTATTTTTGTCGTCCTGATGGTCTCTATGAAGTGCACCATCCAAATGTTAAGGTGTCCCACTGCAAGGAGTCCCATGGCTCTACTCAAAAGTAAAATTGCGTAGCCAATATCATCCCTCATGTACCCTCGTGTCATATCTACCTTCCCCATTCTACAACCTACCAATGTTTTGTCTATTAGGAAGATTGAATTATTTCTTTGGTTTGCTTTTCATTCTCCCTAAACCATCTTTCTACTCAGTCATAGGTCATCTTTACATATTGATTGGCCCTAGGCAAATGGAAGACTTTCTCAATATTGCGAGGTTGAAGGTCCAGGACTCACCTGTAACACTCTTGACAACCTTTTCCTCGTCAACATAGTGGTATGCCAATGTCATAACTAGTTTAGAAGACTACATGGATGTAGGATGTGATGTTGCATTTACCAGCCCCAACCTGATCATAGCGGATACCATTGCAGATCTTTCTTTAGGCTTGTTGCAAATGGTGAGGAATGTATTCCAATCTATATGTCCCAGCTTAGTGTCTCGGATTTCTACATGTCCGTCCTGAAAGCGTGTTTTCTTTGGCGCACCTTGGTATTTGAACACTACTCATTTGGGAACCATCTTTTCTACAAGGGAGAATGATGAGGACGCCAATTTATCTGCGCAAGATAGAAAGGTATCAGTCTGGAGAATTGCAATTCAACCTAAACACAAACCCTAATTACCAAAAAAAACCTAGCCCAAGGCACAAAAACTAGGAAAAACTAGATCAATCCCCCCTCATAGTCTTGGAATGCAAACTAGCACACCTTGATAGGTGTCAAGGTGCGCTAGGTATGCTTAAAGATCCCTAAATGGTCATTTTATGTGCATGTGAGCTACTGTATATCTACATGTGGTAGATGGGGGACTTTGAGCATTCTTCAATGCTTTCATGAAAGGGTGCACACATGCGCACCTTAATGGGTGCCCATGTGCGCACCCTTATTTGATCCTTAGATTACTCTATTCAAAATGGTGCGTAGATGCGCACCTTTGCACCATTATCTTTCTATTGTTTTGTTGTAGTATAAAAAAGGGGTGTGCACATGCACACCTTTCCTTAGTGTTTTAGTTAAGTGTTACGTTTTGCATTTTTGTGTGAATAAAGGTGCGCACATTCACACCTTGGATAGGTGCACATGTGTGCACCTTTGGTGTCGTCTAACACTATGTTGTTTTGTTTTGTAGGGTCAATGTGCACCTTTGGAGGTGCGGAGGTGCAGGTTTGGAGGAGGCATGGAGAATAATGGAGGGGAGGTGGTCTTGGGCTTATATAGGCCCGGGCCAAATTTGCACCCTTTGGAGGTGCACACCTGCACATGTGCACAAATGCGCATCTCCAAAGGAGAAAAGTGCGAATTTAGAGCACTTGCGCACCCATGTGCACTAGGTGCACTAGTGCGCTTTTTAGCACAAATGACCCTTAATCATTGAATTTTTTCCAATTCTGGCACCAGATTATCCTTAATTAGAGACAAAGGATGGATCTAGACTCCAGGAGTCCCAAAATGACCTAGGCCCCAGACTAGGGGTTTGAGAAACAAAAAATTTACTCAGGAGGTCCTCATTTCTAGGAGAAATAAGGCGTGTGTTGTGAAACCACAAACAGTTTTCCACCATTATTTTATTCTTACTAATCTTTGCGATAAACGCAATGCAACTGTGTTGGAGAATCCATGCTGGATATTCTCAGCTACCTTATTCTTCGACCACAGACTACTCCTCGGCTAGGGGGCCTAAGTGGCTTCAGTTTTGCTCTTCTAGTCTCTTGGTTCTTCCTTGTTCGCTCTTTCTTCGGACATTGTTTGGTATCCCGTTGTTGGCTGCGGCCTTGTTGTATGTTTTCAAGTTCCTTAGACCCTCTTTGTGGTATCTTGTTGTACATTAATAGATTTATCTTATCTTAGCTTATTTTCAATCAAGTGGACTCCTTGCTGAAATTCTCGAACATTTCCTTCATCATGATCACTACGTTATACCACCGAGCAAAGTCATACACTTCTCCTTCCCTGATCACTCCATCGTCAGCCGATATTTGTCTAGGAGTCTCCATCAAATCCTACAAATGCGAGACTAACTCATCTCGATAAATATGCTCATCTTCCCATGACTCATCCAATAATGTATCTTGGAAAGGATGGCTAGTGCCCTATCGTGAACTTGCACCAAGTCTTCAACACGCTTGCATGCCTCATTTCAAATACCTTCTACCCAACCCCCTGCATCCTAAGAAATCAATTTGATCCTTTATATACCCTCTAATGATTCAATTGAAATAACTGTAGGAGGAACAAAGGTTGGGTCTTCTTCTCTCATTGGATGAGGTAGGCAGTTAATATATTTGCACAAGACCTTGTTCTCGTCTTTCAATTTTTGATATTTGCCTTCTAGTTTCCTCATCTTATCTTTAATTGCCTGTGTAGAATTCTCAAAATCTTCAATAACTTGTTCCAATATGCCATGGCCCAAATCAAACTTTGTCATGTTATACTCATTTGCAATAATTTGATCCTTTGACTTATCAATTGCAAGGACCGCAAGCTACAAGGTTTTAGATCTAGACTCCCCTTTGCTGACCTTTGTAAACTTCTTGGCCTTTCCTTTCTCCTCTGGTTGGTTCACTCAATTCAGAATTTCCTGTAACTCAAATGCCAAGTCAACCTCTTTCTCCAGACTTCTTTGCAGCCTTAGCCTTAACCATACTGGAACAATAGGATTCTAGCTCTTTCAAATTGTCAATTTCTCTTTGCCTTTGTATTGCCCTTATATCAATTTCCTCCTCGACCATAGGACAATCCATCGTTGCCCAAAGGTCACTGCCTCTACTACAGTAACCTCCATTTCCATCATTTCTTGCTCCAACATAGCATTGCGACATTCTTCAGTAGCAAAATCTTGCTCTTTGAGACATTCTTCAGTGGCAAAATCTTGCTCTTTGAGACATTCTCTACAGACTCTTGATATGCATCGATGCTCTCTCTATCCTGCACCAACCTAGCATGTGATCTTCCTACTATGTTCTTCTCCTACTTGTCTCTACTTCTTCCCTGGTCAAAGGACTCTCATCTCCTGTAAACTCAGAGACCAATTAGGTAATGATGGAATATACCCCGACCTTTGCCTCTACTACTAGGGTTCTCCAATATGAAGGTCGGGTCTACTTATTGGTTACACTTCCTAAGAAAGACTCATTTCTTTTCTTCACTCAATAGTTTCCTAACAATATTTCTCCTTCCACTCTCCCTCCTAAGGGTTGTTTTGGTCTTTCATCCCTCAGTGGATGATGACCCATCAAATTATACGTCAAGCTCTCCTTTGGTATATTCAAAATGTTTAATTGTTGATCAACCCACCATCTCATCAATTCTAAAACTGGTGCAGATAGCATATCAATAACTGATATTTCCTTCTTTGACCAATTGTATGGATGGATGGTTTTTTCCTTTTCTAGGTTGCATCTCTTTTGGATCATGTTCATATCCTCTTCCATTTGATCAGGCCCCAAAGAATCTTGCATGCCTTGATCATATTGAGCGGTAACCTAGAATACATCCTCTTTCTAATCTTATTTTCATCTGTCGTATTGGTCCAAAAATCCTTAAGCTGCATCTAGTGATGGTATTTCACTCCCCCCACTATAATTTTGTTGTTGACGGTCATAATCTGCCCTTGCCTAAAAAAGTGGTACAGGTAGAAATGAAGTTCCTCCAATGATCTCTTAGCCGCATTCAAATAGGGACACATCTCAACTACGTCTTTTCCAATAAAAATTGGGAATTCATGTCCCAATTCCTCTTCTTCTGGATTTTGCCATAAGCTGTCAATTGTACAATGACCTCCAACAAGACAATCTTAACAATGAGATATTGTAGGAGCTTCTATGACTGTGAAGAAAATCCTTGCAATCTAATGTAGGGGAAAGTAGGAAACTAAATGAACTATGCTCCATATGCCTCAGTCAATTTCATCAACTTGATTGAAAATCTCATGTCCAATCTCGCATGGATGTTTTGTTATACTTATATCCTTGACCCAGACACTTGTGCGTTGAGCACGTCTAGAGGCATGTGGTGGATTTCTTCTTTTACTTTGGATAATTCCCTCACTGCCATGCAAATGCGTTGGGTGCAAATTAAGCATACTAGTGGATTCTTATTGTTTGGACGTTCCATGACTTGTGAATCACGTTGGGCACGTAGGCATGTCTCCCGAGGATATTCTTCATTTTTGAACTTTTTTTTTTGTTCTGTCAAAATTATGCGGAGCGCAATTTGAAGGCAGTTGTGGATATTTATTAAAATGAAATTCCATGACTTCAATGAGAATGCACTCCAATGCGATTTAGGCACTATCATGGATTATTCCTTTTGAATATTTTCCTTCAAATGTGTGCAAATGCACTCCAACACGAATGAGTCTCCTAGGCAGGCATTTCCTTTGTGCATGGTTCCCTAACTACGTGTGAATTACATTGTAAGCACATTTGAGAATATGCGAAGGATGCACATGTTGTAGAAAATGCTACACGCATCAGAGGCTCCCAATGGACTTTAGGCACTTCAAAAAACTTTCTAATTATACTTGGAATCGCACTAAGGATTTGAACTGACATGGACTTTTCTTTAACCTTCAATTTGAAGGTTCTCTCTATCAATTATGATGGAGATTTCAAACATGTAGGGTTCTCCAGACTTGAGTTCTCAAAATCTTTCCTCCGCATTCGTGTGGATCTGTCTAGGCGATGAAATTTGGAGTTGAGTGCATTTTCTCCTCTACCTTAACTCTTGAGTTTGCGCTCAAGAATACATACCATCATTGTCATGTATGGTTAAAGCTGAAAGCAAATTTCGCATGAATAAAGGATTTTTTATTTAGGGGTAGAAACCTTTGAAGGTGGATTTTCTTTTTGAAAAAAAATTCAAACCCTACGGCAATCTCCTACTCGTCAAAATTAGCTTTGATGATCGTCTTCGGTGACAACAAAGTTGTGATTCTGAAACAATTTTTTTCTTTTGCACAAGGCTCATTGCGAACAGAGACTTCTTCAATAACTCATCATGTTCCAACATCAATCTTGAGTTCACACCCACAATGGTTTTGGACATGAATCATATTGCCAAGAAGTGTTTAAACTTTCCTTTTTGAACACTTTCCTTGGCTGTATTATTTCCTAGGTTGCACGGGTATGCGTACCCACACCCCTAGTACACATACACACATACCCAAGTATCAGATACACGTACCCCAAGTGTCGGGTACTCAATGGAAAGCATCATCGCTAAGGAAATTGATTAAGATTTCTGCTTTTGGTTTTGGTATTTTTTTTTGCATATCAACTCGTTGTTTATCACGCTCAATTCAATACGTAATCAGTTTGAAACTTTGACACAATACTTATTAATAGTAAACTTTATCATTGTTCAAGTCCGAAGTTTATGATTTGCAACATGTCATTGTTATATGACTTATGATCTTCTTGTTCATGTTTACGGTCTGCCTTCTCTGTTATGAATCTAAACATTTATCATATTTTATTATTACAAACATATTGCAAATCTGAAACTGAAAATTACATTTGCAAACTTTATCACTTTTCTTGTTTTGAAAAACCATTGTCATGAATCATAATTTCAGATTTTCTATAAATATTAAATTATATTTTTAAAAAGTTTGATGTACCCAAGTACCCCCGTCCAGTCATACCCATATCTGTATTGGTACCATAAGTACCCAAGTACGCCCATCCCCGTGCAACCTTGGTTATTTCCAATAGCTTTACAAGATTACCATCTTTGTGCTTACCAAAATATTTCATCCATCCTCACAATTCTCTATGTTTTTTTTTCCTTTTTTGAACGAGCTTATAACATCACTAAATCATTCTGATTCGATGGGGTTTACCTCTCCCTATCCCATAATTTGTATGCTTTTCAAGGAAGAAAAGTCTCGAAACTTAAAGTTTCAAGGGTAGGGGAACTACTGTGAAAACTTTATACCTAGCCAAACTTATCCTTTCAAAGAACTCAAAACTTGGAAATTACTCAACATAACAACATTAGGACTAGAAATACTCCAAAATCAGAACCTCAAAAGATAGGGAGCAAAATCCAATCTAAGACTTAGCCAAATCCTATCACTTCTCCACTAGAACGAAAGGAACCTTAGGGGACTAGAGCTCGAGCCACTGAGAAAGCCAAAACCGAAAATGTTAGGTGAACAAAAAGATAGGGTTCCCATCTTCGATGGGCAATATGTGAATAGGTCACAACAAAACTCTTTTCCAAACAATTTTGCACCCAAAGAGTTCAAAACTTGTATTAATAATCACATAATTCCCAATTAATAATTGCATATAAATATGGTGAAAGCAAGGTTGAGAAGTTTTCTCGGCAAGCTTCAGGACCAAAATCATGGGAGCACAATGTAAGCCATGGTATTGTAATAAAATGTAACCTGATTTAAGGAATTGTGAACTCACTTAACAATGGAAGCAAGTTAACATTGGCCATTTAGTTTGCTAAAAGCATAATTCAAACTTGTCCAAATATTCTACGAAGTGATATTACTTGTAGTTTTCTTGTCCTTATCAGGATCTTAGAAAGTGGCTTGATATCATCCTTAAATGTAATGTCCTTAATTTAATATAGTGACTTACTTAGTGGTCCCAAAATTTAAATAATATTGTAAAGGAGGTCTTTAATTGATTGATCTACTTACCAAATAAAAGTGGGCCAAAATAATAAATAAAGTATGTCGGCCTAATTGTAACCATTAGAGATACTTCTTGGAGGCCTTTATAAGAAATTAGATGGCATTGTAGGTAATCATCACAAAGTTTTATATTTCTTGTGTATTTGTGATTCCTATTGGAATTGAGTCTTGTATGCAGTTTTGAAGGTGGAAGACCCTCACTAGTTTGTATTTCCAGTTTCAATGGTTAGCAGCCACCCTGATCTAACGTTGGCAATATTGCCTCAGATATATCACTTTGTACTTGAATGTCAAATTTGTGAAGTCTCCCTCGGAGTCAAGTTTGTATTGTTGAACTTCATCAAAAATATATCTCAAATTTGGAATTACAATATCCTATTGGTAGTGATTCATGCTTGCATTTGTGATATTGTTTGGTTTAGAAAGTTTATGTATGCATAATTCAGGAATTAGAGGAAGATTTTTATTTTCGTCATTATTTGGGTAAGTGTAAAGATCATATAGTTATGTGAGGAGGTAAACATACAATAGTCTTGTGTTTGACTGTGTAGGTGTAATACCCATAGGGTTGAGATTATTAAGGCATGTGTAGTTCTTCAATAGAGAGTTAAACCGTTGTATGTGAAAGTTGTTGCTACCATATGGTGGAGGTGTGAGGGTGACATACAATGGAGGTGATTCGTACAAGACATTTTAGCAAAACCCTATCATATGTGGTGATAGCTACAAGAGTGTTGTACGAAGGCTCTAAGTGGTAAAGGGAGTTATACGGGACACCACATTTGTATCAGAGTTAGTAATCTTGCCAACCTATCTGGGAGATTGAGTGTTTGGGGGTTTGGATCTTAGTATTGTGCCCAGTGATGGACAATAGTAGTTGAATGTGCTAGAAAAGATTAGCAAAGAGCCCACTGATGATGTTGATATTCCATTAGTTATATTGGAAGCAGTCACCTTCAATATTTATACAGAGGATCCTTGCTCCAATTGAGATTGCCTTAGGAGAACCAAGATTGTTGAGACACCATGACAAGGAAATTAAGCTAGCAGCTACTTAATGCTTGAGCAAGATTTTGACAATCTCAACCCTTTGAGTACCATACAATTATGACACCAGGAAGGAGATATTGCACTTGATAATGACAGCTTTCAAAACCTTGATGACGACATTAGCAATCATTTCACAAGGAGGTTTGCAATAATGGAGATCTATGCAAAAATCAAAGTGAGCAACCTCCTTTTGGATTCGGGATTACAAGATTTGATCCATGATAGTTTTCATCACTTCTTGGTCACAATCAAGGAGTGCCATGATAATAAGGTTTTTGTTGCCATGAAGAGCCTTATGATTTCATGTATCGAAGAGATGGAGGTATTATCCCAACCTATCATATCCATGCTATGGGTTGTCTATAATCTAGATGTATTCCTTCTATTGCAACATGTAGATTGGTCAATAACGTAGTCAAGCATTGTGAAGAAAAACTAAAGTCTCATTTGCACAACTGTGAAGTTGGTGACAGCAATAAGAGTGATATACTACATGAGGATGAAGACATTATCACATTGTCACTTTAGTCACATGAGGATCTACTAAATCTCCTACTGCACCTACAAATGGAGAACACCTAAGCCCATATGACAATCAAAATGTTGAAGAGGGTGCTTGTATGGAGCTTGTCAATTTAGCATTGATCACTCAACTGCATGGAGACACAAACTCTGCCAATGATCCTTTTCATGGGCAAGGTCGACAATTGGTTGAGCATGGAGTTCTTCCTTTTGTTGAACATGCAACAGACATGATCATTGTTTTTTAGAAAGAGTGGCATCTACATGGGAAGAGCAAATTGTAGATGAGCTTTGAGATTCTAAACCATCATTATTGGGAAGTGATTCACTAGCATCATTGCTTGGGATTCGGGCATTAATGCTTATATCAAAGTGAAGCGCTGGAAACTTGATAGAGATTTACTCTTCTCACCTACATCTAGCTGTGCACATGGTCATCTTGTGGCATGGAGACTTTAGTGGATTTGGCTATGCTACCTGGTACTCCATCTATTGATTGCCCCTCCCCATCTTTGATAGAGTGGGCTAGGGGTAAGTTTGATCCAAAATCTCTTCTAAAACAATTTGCCACTAGAATAACAAGCGGATCAGCAACAGGGGGCACAAGAAAGTGGAGATGCAATATTTGTGGTGATGTATGGTATGGTAGCATCACTAGAGTGAATGTACACCTCTTCTTTTAGACAGGTAAAGGTGTTGGGCCATATAAGTTTTTGACTGAATCCAAAATCTTGAAGTTTAGAATTGAATTTAACAAGCTTTGGGGAGTTCCAAAGAACTTGGGCATTTCAGTGCCTATACAGCAGGTGAATGAGTAACAAATACAGGGGCAACAACATCGATGCATGTCTTCATCTACACCACAGTGTAGAGCTTCAGCTACTACATTGCTAGGGGTAGCCTCTGCACCTTCTTATACTTATAGCAGCTCTATGGGTGTAGCAGCAGCCCAGTCAAGCAAGGGGACACAGAACACAATCTACTAACAACAACCCTATAGCAAATTTGTTTGCAGCCCAGACAAGAGAGAAGTTAGATGCATGCATTGGTAGAATGTTATTTGCCAATGGCATTCCACTTCATATTGCTCAATCTCGTTATTTTAAGGAGGCATTTCAAAATGTAGTGAGGGCGGGGTTACCATCATATGTGCCACCAGGTGAGCACAAATTGAGGACTAAAATCTTGGATGATGAGTATTCCAAGATTAGTGAGTCCATGGAGAGCATGAGGGATGTTTGGGACGAATTAGGGTGCAACATTATCATGGATGGGTGGACGCACATTAGACACCCTCCACTCATCAATGTCGTAGTCATATGCAGAGAGGGCCCATTTTTTCTTAGGGCGGTTGATTGTTCAGGGCATCGAAAAGATGTTAATTTTCAGTTTGAGATTCTTTGGAAAGCCATTGAGTAGGTTGGGCCACAAAATGGTGTCCAAGTAGTGACAGATGCAGCTCATGTGTGCAGAGATGTAGGGAGGCTTATTAAGGCCACATATCGGCATATTTGGACTCCTTGTGTGCATGCTATGAACAATGCTCTAAAGGACATGGGGAAGATTAGCTAGATAAAGGGAGTGGTAAGTGATGCTGGAGATGTGTGGATGTATATCTACAACCAACACACCTCATATGCACTATTTAGGAGCTTCGCTAAGGAGTTCTTGAAGCCAGTTGAGACACGGTATGCATCCTATTTCATTCTCTTCGAGAGAATACTTGAATTGCAAAAGCCACTGCAACTAATGGTTATGACGAATAAATGGAATAGGTGGGATGGTTCCAAGTCAGAGCAGGGGATGAGGGTGAAGGAAATAGTTAGGAGTGATGTATTTTGGAGCGATGGTAAATACATTGTCTCTATCATTAGGCCAGTCTTTGAGGTGATCAAGTATGGAGATGGGGATGCGCCTACAGTTGGAGAGGTGTACGAGTACATTCGTTCTATGCTTGGGCAAATGAGCGCTCATATTTACATTACCCAAGTATAGAATCAATGCACTCGTACACCTCTCCAAGTGTAGGCACGTCCCCATCTCCATAACTGATCACCTTGAAGACTAGCCTAATGATAGAGGCAATATATTTTGCATCGCTCCAAAATACATCACTCTTAACTATTTCCTTCACCCTCATCCCCTGCTCTAACCTAAAACCATCCCACCTATTCCATTCATTCATCATAACCATTAGTTGCAATGGCTCCTGCAACTCAAGCATTCTCTCCAAGAGAATTAAATAGGATGCATACCATGTCTCAACTGGCTTCAGGAACTCCTTGGCAAAGCTCCGAAATAGTGTGTGTGAGGTGTGCTGGTTGCAAATATACATCTGCATATCTTTAGCATCACTCAGCACTCCCTTTATCTAGCTAATCTTCCCCATGTCCTTTGAGCAGTGTTCATAGCATGCACACAACAAGGAGTCCACCAAATATGTTGATATGAAGCCTCAACAAACCTCCCTGCAGCTCTGCACACATGAGCTGCATCTATCGATACTTGGACCACATTTTGTGGCCCAATCTCCTCAATGGGTTCCCGAAGAATCTGAAACTCAAAATCAGCATATTTTCGATGCCTTGAACAATCAACTGCCCTAACAAAGAATGGGCCCTCTATGCATGTGACTATGACATTGATGAGTGGATGGTGTCTAATGTCCGTCCACCCATCCATGATAATGTTGCACCCTGATTTCTCCCAAACAACTCTCATGCTTTCCATGGACTCACTAATCTTGGAATACTATCATCAAAGATTTTAGTCCTCAATTTGTGCTCACCTGGTGGCACATATGATGGTAACCCCGCCTTCGCTACATTCTGAAATGCTTCCTTAAAATAAGGAGATCGAACAATATAAAGTGTAATGTTATTGGCAAATAACATTCTCCCAATGCATACATCTAACTTCTCTCTCATCTAGTATACAAACAAATCTGTTATAGGGTTGTTGTCACTAGACTGTGCCCTTTGTTTCCCCTTGCTCGACTAGGTTGCTGCTACACCCATAGAGCTATAAGTAGAGGAAGGTGCGGAGGCTGCCCCTAGCAATGTCGTAGTTGAAGCTCTATAGTGTGGTCTAGAAGAAGACATGTGTCAGTGTTGTTGCCCCTGTATTTGTTGCTCATGCACTTGTTGTATAGTCTGAATCTACTACCTACTAGCTAAGGTAGTAGGCACTGGAATGCCAAGTCCTCTGGAACTCCACAAAGCTTGTTGACTTCAATTCTAAACTTCAAGATTTTGGATTCAGTCAAAAACTTACATGGTCCAACACATTTACCTGTCCAAAAAAGGAGTGCATTCACTCTAGTGATGCTACAATTCCATACATCACCACAAATATTGCATCTCCACTTTCTTGTGCCACCTGTTGCTGATCCACTTGTTATTCTAGTGGAAAATTGTTTTAGAGGAGATTTTGGATCAAACTTACCCCTAGTCCACTCTGCCAAAGATGGGGAGGGGCAATAAATAGATGGAGTACCAAGTAGTATAAAATCACTACCCATGGAAGTGGAACTAGTTTGGGGCCCTTGCTGATTTGGCCCATCCCCAATGTCACTCTCATGCTCACCCCTCTCAATGGTGTCATCATCATCCTCAGCCCCAACCTCAAGCTCAAGTTCATATTCTGATTCACTGCCACTATCTGAATGAAATTCCATCTCATCATCACTATGAGAATCAATGTGAGAGCTCATTTTGACACTGCATTTCACAAAATGAAAGAAAAAAGATTAATAATGTTAAATAAACAAAATTTCAGCCTATGCCCTACTTCAAATTTTCTAAAATTTGAAACTAAGTAAAAAGAATTTGAACAATGAAACATCAATGATTAAGAAGAATCTTAATCTATTATTTATAAATGATTTAATGAATGAATGATAACTATAACAAAATGAAACAACAGACATTTAGAACTAAAAACATTGAGCAATAATTTATAAACGTGCATTTGAAAATTAGAAAAACAAGTTTAAAATGCTTGAAAAACTCCTTCAACAAGATGGTAAACTCTCCTCTTCTTCTTCTTCTTGCTCCTAGGCTCTCCTTTTTCCTTTGCAAACACTTTCTTCACTCTTGCACAAATCCTTATCTCAGCTCTTCACTCTTCTTGCTGTTGCAAACAATAAGAAATGCAAATGTGAATAAAAATGAAGAATAGAAGGCTTTTGAACAAAGGGGAGGAAGGAATGTGTAATGTCCCCATTTTTAGCAGGTTCCTACAGTTGGCCAAGTTAGTTCACCATAGCGACCCTCGTGAGCTAACAAGGCGTTTTGCAGGTCTCAGTTATGAATTTACTATTTTTAGTAGTTGCTATTCTTAGCAGTGCATGGGTGGCTTGGCAGTTGGTTGTCACCTGCAGTTGATCAAGCTAATAATTGCATGAGCTCTTATTTAATTATTATTCATTGAGTTGCATTATTATAATATTGACTTTAAATGATATTTCTAAAAAGCAAGTTGGAAAGTTTCTAGTGTTGAGTTCTTTTGGGAAACTTTTACGATTTCTGAAGTGGAGTTTTATGGAAACTTTTGTCAATGAGAGCTTATAAATGAGAACTCATTTCATTGGGAAAAGCACGCTTGATTATATATTTGATTTTTTGTCTTCGTGGTTTTTTCTTGAGTTTTGAAATTGTGAGCCCTTACTAAAGTATAAGGGTCTTGTCTGAGAAGTTCTTGGCAATTTTGTTATACAATTGGCCAACACTCTCCTACTTTATTCATGTAGCTAAGGAGAATAATCCTGATTATTATATTGGATAATCTATTTCTTATTGATTTTCTGGATGAGGGTTTTAAGAAGTTTCTGAGAATTCTGAGAATTGCAATAGCAAATTGTGTTGTTATAGCATTGCATATCTCCTACTGTCCATCCAGTATCTTTGGAGATCGGCTTTTGAGAGACATGACTGATTTGTGAAGGAGTTTGTGAATTCCCAGCATACCTGCAATTCATATGAGGCTCAGTGGATTTCTTGCAAGCAACCATTCATCATGTGTGCAGCATTTGGTATTTTCCAAAAATCGTTATAGCAATTTCTAAGCTCCACATGGTAACCAAGAGGCATTGTGTTCATGCTTGACCACCTGTGATTTGTTTTTGGCATTGACGTGAGGACTTGGGGAGCTGAATTTGGGTTTAGCGCTGCACTTGTGGAATTATTACTGCCCAGCTCCACCCAATATTCAATAATTGAGCTGTCATTCAGTTATTCAGCTCTGCGGTTAGTGGTTAAGGTTGCAAATCAGGTTTGCAGAGTCATGATTACATGCAAATTGCAAGTCATTTCCATCTAGAGGTTGCGAATTGATGAAAGGTAAAGCTGACTTCAATCTGGATTGTGATTCTGATATTTGGCCAATCATTGACATTATCAAATCAGGTTCTTCTTATATCTTGCACATGGTTTGCCAATAAGTGTATGCTAGAATTGTATTGTTACTATTGGGTAGTGTAATTACAGTTTTCATCATTATCCTTGTTGAGTATAAGTCTGGACTCCAGGGGTTTGAATAATAAATTATAAGTTGATATTTATCAAGTTGAATTATAGATATCATTTCAGTATTTGGCTTGACTATGGTGAAATGACAGTTCACATCTATAACAAACAGTTTTTCATAACAAAAACAAAGACAATATATAAAGAGTTTTTCCCAACAAATAACTGAATTCCTTTTCGTAGGAAATTAACTATTTTAACTACCAACGGTTAACTGAAATAACCATGTTCAACTGAGATAACTATATCAATGATCAACTGAAACAATGATCAACTATAATAACCATATTAACGATTAACTGAAAATAACTATATCAATGATCAACTGAAATAACTAGATTAACGAATAACTGAAAATAAATGTATCAATGATCAACTGAAATAACTAGAATAATGATTAATTGAAATAACTATATCAATGATCAATTGAAATAACTAGAATAGCGATTTACTGAAATAACTATATCAATGATTAGTTTAACTGAATTTAACTATAACTATAATAACGATTAACTATCTTTTTCTACATACAAGTAAATGCTTAACATGGAAAGAAGAAAAAGAAAACGAACAAGTATTATCCGATGGGTCTTTAGTTGGTTGTGCAAGCCTCGACTTTCAGTAAGAGGAGAAGCATTGACTTAGGCTTAACCTCTCAACCTCGAACCATATTTATCCCCACACAATCTAATGAATTAGAAAGGCCCTCCCTACCCCAAGATCGGCTTGGGATACTTTTAGTCCAGCCACATGAGCATTCTGGTGTTTAAAATGTTCGCACAATTATAGACGAACATGTCTACATAATTAGCACCACTGACATCAAGTGATCATAGATGGCAAACATGCCTTTAAACGACCTTGGCCAAAGTTTTCTAATAGGTTCAATGACCCAATCACCACCGCTCGACTTGATAACAGGAAACAATAATAAGGACAAGCATGAGCTATTAATAAAATGATTTTAGTTTTTAATTCATCATATTTGACTTTTATTTCTATGTCATTGCAGATTCCATCTCACCTCTTCACCTTTTCCATAGCTATATAGCCGGTGAGTCCTAGGTGCCCAAACCTCAGAGTAATCGGGTCTATCCATTGATTCTCAACTGATTCATAATTAAAAATATATATTCCAACTTATCACAATCTGTGATTTGAAGAAGATGTTCTTAAAGATTTGTAGAAAATATTTTTTAACTCTAATCTCCAATGGCATAATAAATCATGATTTCATAACATGGTTACTTGGCTTTTAATTGACATAAACAAATCTAATTTAAAGAAGGCCTATCTTATGATATCAAACAAGATATTTTTCATCATGATATAAGTTATAGCTTACAGCTATGTAATTCGGTTTGCTGTAACAACTGATCAAGAAAAATCATATTGCAATGTTGGATTTGGATATCCACAAAACTTGGAGTAATCTGAAATTGGAGTCTTGTTGGACGCTCAACAATCTGCCTCACTTTTGCTTGTAAAGATCTCGAACACAAATCCTAGTATGAGATCGCTCACGATTTCTGATAGAATAACTGTATATTTAAGAAATCGTGGGAAGGAAAAATCCAATGGTTATAAATTGATAACAGCAGTGGTATTGGAGCTAAGAAAAATGTAGTCAGTAATATGGAAGAAGGCAGTGATGAACACAGAAGTCGTATGTATAAACAAGGAAGTTGGGTGATGTAAAAAAAGAATAATGCTGCCTCCGTCTCCCTCGACTTCAAAATATAAAGAGATATATGTCTTTTTGGCTTCCAAGAAGCCGTAACATAAAAGAAATGTATTGGCTCTTGGATGCCAGATAAATGTGCCAAGTGTTTAATTGGTTTCAAACAAGAAAAAGAATAAAAGGATAGAAGAAAATTTGAAGATTATAAATCGAAAAATATTATGGTTTATATCTATCTACGTACACGTAGATATATTAATGAAGTGGCATCATTTTATTATAAAGAAAACAATATTATGGTGTCACTTTATATTTATATCTATGTGTATGTACATAGGTATATATTAAAATAATATGGTGAAAGATCATTCAAAATCCTTTGAGGTACGTATTATATTTTAATTAAATTATTTTATGTCATAAATTATTTATTTAATAGCTCATGTGGGTCCTTCAGTTGTATCCTAAAGTTCAAGTTTTTAAGTCCTTACCAAGGCAATTTAAGGTCATACCTGTCAATCCTGATGACTGGACTAAGCTAGTGTCCCATTCCGTTGACCTCGTTTAGCAATGCTTCCCCCCTTCATCTTCTCCTGCAATCACCCGTGAAATACTTCCACAATAATAATAAGTTCCATAATAATTTTCATAATAATATTTAAAAGAATTTAATTATTAACCATAATTCCAAAATCAAGCAACTGCTAAACATCACATGACAAATAATGGCTAACGACCATCTTCATTAATAGTTAATACAATAGATATAAATAACTACCTACTTTAAATGATTATGAAAGAAAAATCCGTTCAATTTAACGGCTATGAGCAAATTTAAAATTAGGTCAAAATTTGGGATGTAACAACATCTAGCTATAACATTAACAATGGTTATAAGGCTGCTATACAAGTGTTTGATAGAATGTTTAACCATTAAATATTAAAGAAATTGGTGTTTTAAAGTTATAGCCGGCCAAGGGTTTTTACAGAATGGACCCTACAACCCAATTTAATGAAAATAGAAGCAATAAAACATTAAAATAATGCCTTCATTTTTTATTTTTTTAAATGTCCCTCTTTTTGTTGCCAGAGGAGACGTCTCGATGTCCCCCTACACTAAAGGGGACGCATTTGCGTACCCCCGCACCCATAGTGGATGCCGAGGCGTCTCGAAGACATCGCATCATCTCTGGTGAAGGTGGTGCTCTAAGTGGCACTACACGAAATGCCAAGACATCGTCCCCCCATCTCGGATGCGGCCCGGTTTTGATGGGGCGACGTGTCCCCATGTTACATTGGTTATTTGTAAAAAAAGAGGAATAACAAGACATATCAATCAAAAGAGACATTTGAAAAAAGTAGAAGTAAAAGAGATATATACACTTGTAAGGAGGAATAAGGAGCAAAATATGGCTTTGTAATATAAGATTCAAATATAATATATTAATAATAAATAAAAACCTTTTGTTTGTATTTGATGCATGGAGATTTAAACTACGATTGATTTGTCCTTTATAATCATTTTTTAGTTCCATAAGAAATTTTAAATGTCAAATAAGGGGACTAGGTCATTTATGGCATTTTAAACTCAATCATTATAGATATAGTAAAAGATTGAATTGTTTATGTGTCTATATACAGATTGTCTACCTACCTTAGGAGTTAAAGTGCAATCAGGAATAGTTCAAAATTGCATATATATACTTGATCCATCGCCTCTAGATTATTGAATTGTTTATAGTTCAAGTGCATAGAACTTTAGAAAGTTGTACATGATAATCTTCATTGTAGTTGACTCTGTTGCCCAGATGAGCAGAGGAACTGGTCTTTTTATTATTGAAGTCAAAAAATCTAAAACTTCCTTCTTACAAGCATCAAATCCATTATTGACAAACATTATACAAAACATTCAATCAATTCAGCATTCAACATTCAACTTGTAATTGATTGAGTTCAAGGACTTTTGCTAACTGATGAACTCACCAAAGCTTAAATTCGCTATAGAAAAGCCTTGAACCAGGCAATCAGCATTTGGGGTGAAGGTGCATGAGGAATCAAGAAGTATTCCCGTTCGTGCTCGCCTAGGTGTAGTGAAGCTTGAAGTGCAGGGGAATCAAGAAGTATTCCCGTTCATTGGCCACAACTGATTGTGGAATACTGTCGAGAATTGGCAAACTCCTGGATTTCCAATCTGTGGTTTTGGGAACCAACAGGACCTACAATGTAGGGTAGCCGTATGAGACATTTCAGCCAAATTGTACCGTACATTGTGACCATTGCAAGAGTGTCACATGAAGGTTCCAAGTAGTGAAGGGAGCCATATGGAACATTACATTAAAACATAACGTTTATATCTGAATTCCTAACTAGCATGGGACACACTTGTTTAGAATCTCAACACTCAATTTGCCAACACCACTTGTATAAATAAGACAAGTAGAATTTGTTTAGTTGTCTGGATTTGGAAACATCTGTAATATAAAGCAATGAATATTGTTGAGAAAAAATTGAAAATACAATTTGATCTAGGAGTATTTTCTAATTAGTATTGTTGATGTCAGTTTTATACCACTACATGACATACAGCAATTGAATACTTGATATAGAATACCAAACACTCAACCCTCTCTTGAAAAGTAAATACTCATGAAGAACATGAGAAAACTCCAAGGTTCCTTACATTTGTGGATACTAACTCAATTATATTAAAGTGATTTGTTGGTTAATCACGTAGGCGAGCTTACGTTGTTCTTTCAAGGATGTCGAACTTTTGTTGTGATGGTGACGAAATCTAGCTTTGCAACGTATATTGACTTGACTTTCTCAATTTACTTTTCCAATTTATCTCACTTCCAACTTTTTCTTCTACTCCATGAATGGAAAGATTAGCAGATGGACGGGGATCAAATCTAATGAAAGCTTGCCAGCGGCAATACTTCCATAAATGCAATAATTCAAAGGAAAAAAAGACTAGATTACCACGCAAGGCTTCCTAACAAGCTGCTAGGATGCTAGTGGCCTAGTTTATGGATCCCTATCAAACATTCACTATTGGAAGTAGAAACCATGCAATAACACCAAGTGTTCTTAATCACCATGCAAGACACAACAATGATAAGAGAAGTAGTTTTGGTATTATATAAGCAACAATTTTCTTCAACCCTTTACAAATGAGGGCAAATGGCCTTATATAGAGGCCAAAATTACAACCAATGGTAGAGATTAAGAGGCAAAATCAACGACCCAAATTAAATCCTAGAAACCCTAACTAAAATTGCATCCCATTGGCTAATCAAAAGATGCCACCTCATCAATGGACCAATGAAAAAAAGGAAAAGCCGCAACCAATGAGAAGGCACTAAAATGGTAGCCAATCAAAATCAAACACCTATCCCACCCAAGAAGAAAGGAGAATTTGCCACTTGGGCTTACATCAAATGATCCTGTAATATAATTCTACCATTTTCTTTCATCTTCTTAGCCAAGGCAATGAACTTGGCTAGCCTGTCGTTGACTTCCTTCATGGGAGGGCAAAGCATGTGCTTCATCTTGAGCTTGATTGAATTCATCGTGTTGCTCGCTACTTGCAGTGTCTTCTCATGACCCTTCTCATATTCTTTCGCATATCCGACAAAGGCATTGAGGGAGGCAAGGGTGCCCAAATGCTTCTTCCTGATGGCAACCTTCCCCAACTCATCCAATCTCGATCCAAACTTTGTCTCATTGACGTTCTCCTCTTTGAAGTTTCCAAAATCAAGTGCAACCCCAACATCACTCATCATGGTTGAAATGGAAAAGTCAACGCCTGGGCTGTGTTGTGCAATCTCATTCTATATCTCTTCAATTATCCTCAATCTAATGGTCAAGGCAACATACCAAGACTCCATCGTACTCCTTCCTCCATCCACCAACTTGGTTCTTTCCAAATATCTCTCCAGTACCCCAATAACTGTCCATAGCCTAGGAATGGCTAAGTCCTTGACTGGAAGGAAATCCTTCCACTCCCCTTCAAATGTTTTGAATTTGTCTCTAAAAGCCACCTATGACCTGAATATCGAGATAAAGGAAGGTAAAAAATTTCGCCCATCTTGAATTATATCAGTGATCCAATCTTTGATTTGGTGCAATTGAGCCAATATCTCTTCTATGTTGCTCCCGTTGTCTTGCGGAAGGGCTGCCTGATGCAACTATTGGATAGGTTGGCAATCTCTCCAACGCTTGTTTTTGGCCTCCAACTTTGCAATCCTCTTGTTTGCCTTCCTCAACTTTTCTCTAATGCCTTCCTCGATCTCCCCACACTCCATTTCATCTGTGATTCTTCCCAAGTCATGCTCTACTATCTCATACTCTTGAGCTACAATCTCATCCACTGTCTTGCTAACCTTTGGTATAGCAATCTAAACTTTTTGGTGACCCTCATCATCGCTCCTGATTACCTTTGCCACCGTTTTTGCAATTTGTTTATGTTTCTCACTATCTTCCTTTTCCACTAACCCTTGAATATCTTCAACTGTTCAAATAGTCACCACCTCGCCTTTTGGCATAAGCATTTGCCTTAACCATAGTGGTGCAGTGCATCTCCCCAAATCTGGATTCGGTTCGACTAGCAAAGCATCACCAACGGCCTCAGGCGCCTAGCTTACTTCTCAATATCAATTGGCCTATCCTCTTCTTCACTAGTTACTGTCATATCATCTCCATGTTGGTTCTCCAAGAGAGGAGAGTATTTGGTATTGTTATTGTAACCACTTGATCCTGAATTACAGGTCACCTCTGTCGTGACCCTTTGTCCACTTGTATTAACCTCTTAGCTCCTAGCCTCAATTAAGCTCTCCCTTGACGATGCTACATTTTGTCTCTTTCCTGGAGGCTCATGATGTTCTTTACTTTTCTCAACCTCCAAATTTCTCTTCTTGCTCTTAACTGCTCTTTGCTACTAGCTATTGCCCCCACCTTTCTATCTAACTGACTTCGCTAAACCTTTTTCCGCTGGTTTCATCTTCTCATAAGTAAGGTGCACCTTCCGACTTTGTAATTGCCTTGACTTCTCATTGTACCATGACTCAATGTGTAGATCAATTCTCCTTGTAACTGCCTCTAAGAAAGGATCTTGATGATCATCCTAATCCACTGGACCCAATTTTGTTCCATCCACTGTATCATAATCTTCCCTTAGCACATTTTTATCACCTTCTAGCTGATCAAGAATATCAAGGCCTCTCCATCCGATTGCCCTCATCATGCCCAAAGACAATCTTGAGAAAGCTAGCTTCCTCACATGAAAGTCATCTTGTACATTGGCCCAAAAATCTTCTATAATAGGAATATGTTTGAATGTGTTTTCATGAGATGCCTTGATAAGACCATTAGGATCAAATCCTCGTCTTGCTCTATACCATCCTAAAGGATACCGTTCCTAACTCGTCCGTAGTTGCCAAGGCAACAGGATTGGGGCAAGTATCATTGCCTATTCCACATGAGAAGGTAATCATGTCTCTATACCATCCTAAAAAATCTTCTATAATAGGAATATGTTTGAATGTGTTTTCGTGAGATGCCTTGATAAGACCATTAGGATCAAATCCTCGTCTTGCTCTATACCATCCTAAAGGATACCGTTCCTAACTCGTCCGTAGTTGCCAAGGCGATAGGATTGGGGCAAGTATCATTGCCTATTCCACATGAGAAGGTAATCATGTCTCACCTTTAAGTTTCATCATCTTGCCATGATGCTCAAATTGCCTGGCCAACTCCATCAAAACTATTCTGTCAAGTGGGTACCTTGGAAGTCTCTTAGGACAAACTCTACTTCCTGCTACTCTGATATATGTGAATGTACTTCATGCTACTCTGATATATGTGAATGTACTTCCTGCTACTCCGATATATGTGAATTGCAGAAATTGGATGAATCAACTCCCATACTTAATTTTTGCTTCGACTTCTGATGAGAGCCTTCTACCAGGTGTCTCTTGTAATATTCTTACCGTCTTCATAACAAAGGCATCATAAAATAGCCTATAATCTTTGGTGTTGTGCAAATGAAGTTGTGGATAACACTCATGCACCAAACATTGCCCCGGCCCATTGCCAATCACTCCTAAGGCCTTAAGTCTAGGATGTTCATATAGTCTCGCAATCAGATAGAAAAGATGAGACCCCGTGTAGAATTGCTTTAGAATTTGTATTGTCCTTAGTTGCAACTCTAAATCTTCACTTATAATTCTAGCCCAATCAAACTTTCTCTGTCCATCTTCAATTTCATCAATAATATTGTACATCTAGTTCCTGAATTGCATACCTTGAGCCACGCCCATGATTCGGTTAAGAAGCACAATAAGGTCACCATACTCTAATTCAAAATCTGACTTGGTGAGCTTTAACAACTTTGTAACTCCCTTCTTGCCTTTGTGTAACCAATTCTGCTTTAGATGAATGAAGTGGCATCCTGATTATCCTGAAAGAACTTAGTTGTTTGATCCATCATTACCACTATCGTGCCTTTATGCTGGGGAATATTGAATACTTCTTCGACCACTTGTCCATTGATGTTAGCCAACACTCTCTTCCCTTCATCAAAAACAATGGACTTGGTCACAATATCAAACTAGGATGCACACTCCATTACCAATTCCAATCAAGGCAAGGTAGGAGGGAAAGCCGCCGTGTGCACAATTCTGCTCTTGTAAATCTTCTTCGCCATGGGGGATTGTCCTTCCTTCAATCTATCCTTCAATTGTACTATGTTCACCGTGTCGACATTAGTGTCACTTATTCGCCTCATTTTCGAGAAGAAAGTGGTCTTAAGTATCATGTCTTCCTCATCTTTTTTGGTATTCGTTCCCTTTGAGTTCTTGCTTATACTAACATCCACCATCCTAAACACTTATTTCTGCCTCTTCGCTCTAAATGATATGGACTACACTTATAAATCTCCCAACTTCTTTCTATCGATGGACTCTAACTTATTTCTGCCTCTCCAAATCCTATCTCTACACTTATAATCGCCTCTCCAGCCTAGGGGTGGGACTACCATTTATTTTTGCCTCTTCGTTACCTTAGGATGGACTACACTTATATCTCCCAACTTAAATCCTAGGGTGGTCTAGCTTATCTTTGCCTCTCCAAATGTCCTATCATGAAATCTACACTTATATCTCCCAGCTTCAATCTATCAATGGAGATGATGAAGCGGTGGATGAATAGTGCAAAAACAAGACAAGGGAAATGAACCAAGCAAGAACAAGGAATAAAATCAGCCTTTAAAACCAATCTTCACCTCTAAAGATGAACGAAAATCTTACCTTAAATCTGTCTTAATCGGGCCAATTCAAATTCAGATCTGATCTCAAAGATTTCAGTCCTCCAAAATGTGGTGCCTTAGCAAATGGATTACTTGCAAAAATCTGCTCCTTTCACCAAATTTCAACCTCCTTGTCAAAATCGCCCAACTAGAAGGAAAATCGCTGCCCTAGGGCAGAAAAGTCTGCTCCAAATTAAAATTTGTCCTTCTAAATTCGCCCAGATTTGCAAAAAATCAGACCTCAAAGCACCTTGTCTCTCCACCAAAAAAATCGCCCCAGCTGAAGGAAAAATTCGCTGCCCTAGGAGGAAAATTAGACCTCTAAAATCATCCAATCTTGCCTAAAATCAGATCTTCACCCACAAATTTGCCTTAGGGCAGAAATTGCCCAGCCTCTAGGAAGAAAATCGCTGCCAAAAAATGGAAATTCTCAAGCGAAAATCGCTGCCAAAGGAGAAATTCACCCAGCTAGAAGAAATCACTCAACACCAAGCAAGAAGAATGGAAATGGAATGAGGAAATAAGAAGGGGAAGCCCCTTCTTATATCCTCCTGTTGACCTCCAGAGTGGGCCGACCTGCCTAGAGGGAAACAAAAGCTTAAGTTAAACCCCCCAAAATGACCCAATTTTAAATAAAACATGAAAATAACCAAGCCCCATAGCGAAATTGACCCTTTTAATTGCCAGTTTGACCCAGAATTGCAAAATAGAAAAAAGGTAAGTCTAGGAGATGTCAAAATTTTCATTTAAAAGCATTTTGGCAATTAAAATATCATTAAAATTGAATCTAGCAAGATAGAATCAATTTTCAATTCCAAATTACCAATTTCCTTTAACATTTCTAAAATCCTCTAGGCAAAATTTCAACCAAATTAATGAGATTTTGCAATTTAATCCAATTTCATTTGCAATATTCAATTTTTTTAATAAAATAAATCATTTTCCTAGTAATATTAATTCAAACTCTAAATTCAATTTCACTATCAAAAATTCCTTTCACCAAATAATTTCAAGATTTTCCAAAATGACTAAATCTAAAATTCATTTTGAAAATGTTCAAGCTTGTTCAATTAAATCAAATTTTCAAAATCCATCTAAGTCCAAAATTTGCAATTTTATCCTACCAGGTATCATGTTAAACATCAAAAAAAATGCTGTTGTTGAAACCTGATAGGCCTAAGGATGAAATTACATGTTTCGGAAAATCAAGTTTCGCACCAGGTGAAAACAAACCAAATCCTTTCCTAGCCCGAAGGCATTCGAGGTGTAAAATTGCCAATTCAAAAACCTTTAGACAACTCCAAATTTTGTTAAGGCAACTGAAAAATTCCCAACACCCGCGAAAATTGCCAAGGCTTGTCCAAAAAAGGGGGACCCCAAACAAATTTGGGGTGATGGTGTGAAAACCTCACAACAAGTATCCAAATTATAACAACCACAAATCTGAAAATATGGAGGAAAAAAAAATCAAAGATAGAATTCACATAGCACCTTATTTGTGGGAATGTCTTTTGGGAAAAATCTAGCGTCAAATCAGCACTGCTGACTATATTATCAATATGACAAGATTAAAATACAATATAAAAGTTGATTTAAGTGCACTCCACCCTATACTCTGAAACAAGAAGAATCACAGCAACATCCTGGCAAAACCACCTTACTCCAAAATCAAAATTATATTATATTTATAAACCACCAGTAGTTGCCAACACCATAAATCCAATCCATGTGTCCACATCACCCAAGGTGACACCATGTGCAACCCCTTCACCTACCCTTTGTGTGGCTTTTCACCTCCCAAGGCTCATTAGGTCCACTTACTGATGTGCAAAGTAGATGTCATACAATATTCCAAAAGTGGTCCCAAATTTCTTATCCTAAAAGTGGTCCATCCCAAGATAAACAAACTAAAACACCAAAATCAATTGTTAGTTATGCAAGGTGTCCAACACTAATCCCAAAAATTTGACACCAGGAAGTTGCCCACTAGGCGAAGTGCAAAAGACAGAATAAAGACATTGTCTAACTGTAAACTACTTTCTAATCAGTATCCTTTCAATCACCATATCACATGCTTTATAAATTATGATGCTACCAGTGTCAACAATATTTTCAGAAATTACGATTCATATCATTTCTTTACATTCTTAATACTATCAGCACAATCTCTTAAGACCTAAAAAAATTAAAATTTTGTCCTTCTTAAGGAAAGTAACAGCATAGCATAAAAACTTTGAAAAGCAAACAGATTGTCACCAAGTATTGATGAGAAACAGACACGCAATCAATCCATTATAATAGCAATTTGTAGTAGTGATTAGTCCACTCTTTTAAAAGGATCCAAAGAGGTCCATAGAGAAATTGTGGCTCTGAAAGATTCATATCTCTGCAGCTCCAGAGCTTCTGCAACCAGTTCCCTGCACTTGAATGGAGACTCTTCCATAGCCACATACTGAATGGTTTTTGAGTGTCCCAACCCTGCCATTATTCTGCTAATGGTAGCAGCGAATCTTTAGACAACAGTGTGGAGTTTTGTGCAGCTAAGGGTTCCTCACTCCAGAAAATTGCTGCCCATGCAGCTCCTACTATTACAATGAATTCGACCGCTTGGAATGCATGCCCTAAACCCTCAAAAAAAATGCTTTGGTCACTCAGGCAAAAGTAAATTCCAAGGACAAGACAGAAATAATTAAACCTACAGATTGATTCATCCCTAAATCTTGAGTTTGCTGAGGAGATAAAAAATGAATAGTTGAATGTGAGAAGTTTTTAACAACCAATGGACTGAAAAGGCAATTTAATTGCTTTTGGCCAAGAATTCCTGAGCTTCATAGGTAGATAACTGATGCTTAGCAGCCTTTGATGAAAAGTATTCTGGATATCTAAGCTTGTGCTCATGGCTTTTTTATTGTGGTTTTTGATTGTGCGAAGGAATGGGATTGTATTCTTTGTGAGCACCAAAATTGGGGACTGCATATGCTTCTCCTCAAACTTTGGTATGCTGAATTCAATCCTTTCATTACATCAATCAGGGTGAAGCCTGTTTGGGTCTGGATCTCAAACCTACCACTAAATCTTGGTTTATTCCTACTTTGAAGCAATTGGCAATTCCTTGGGCGAACTTTTAGCAGCTGACATAGATACCTCTAATTACACTCGAACAACTTTCACCTACATGCTAGTTGATATGGACATACCAAGAGCTCTCGCTGCTGAAATCACTTCCAAAGTTGCTGATCACTACTGAACACAATCATTGGATTATGAAAGTTGTCCCTTACATTGTGATAGATTTTATGAAACAAGACACACTGCCATGATTGTTTCAGGCCAAGTTGAATGTCAACTGTTTGAGGTCTCGCCTTCCAAACTAACCATGGATGTTTTGCCTGTGCACTCTGCAATGCAGCTTGATCCTTGTCCATATCTTCTCCAGTTTCGCAAGTAACACCCCTGCAGTTGGTAGATGCAATTACAAAGAACACTATGCCTGGTGATATGCTGCAAACTCAAATCAACCCAGGGAATGACAAAGCAATTATAAATGGTAAGCGAGATTAGATTCAAGTTCATTTCAAAAATATGGACGTTCAAGAATTGAAGCCCATGCTCACTTCAGAATTCTGCAGAATCGATAGCAATGACAAAGAAAAGTAAGAATGTAAAAAAAGCATTGATAGAAAATGAGAATATGATATTGTACAAAACTGAGTCAGATAGATTCAACATTAAATCTCCCTATTCTCAGCAAGGTTTTTCTCTCTTTAATTCTGCACCCTGTTCATGAGTCTGATGTAATATATCTTATTTTACTCAATCTTTAGTTTATGGGAGTGGTCCCCAAGAATAAGACCACAATTTATCAAACAAAAAATAAATCCACTATACTAAAAGAGTTAGATCAAACAAGAATAGTAACTACAACAGCACTTCTAAACATAAAACTGATATTGGTGGGAGCATGTGTAATTACTAATTACTTATTTGCATTGTTAACTTCACTCTGAGTCTTTACGTGGTCTGACAAACAATTCAGAAATCCAGCAATAGCATTGAAGCTTGGAAATTAATCAGTTCAAATGACAATATAGAGACTGTACTACTGTTCTCCAAACTGACCCTTCTACAGCTCTTTCTGATTGCCACAATAAAGACCACATGCATCGATTCAATACTTTCCAAAAACACCAATGAAACTACGTATTTACTTTGCCAAATACAAACAATTTCTCTCTGGCTAAAAATCATTGATTGAGATACACAAGAGGTTTTAGATGTTCCCACAAAAACCCCGAAAAGACTTCTTGGCCTTGGCTGATACAAATGCCTTTATACTAACCAGAGGCCACAAAAATTAACTTGTATTGAAATGCTTGATCAGAATACAGAACATAGAAAAATGGCTGAACTACCTACTCTGTCAAACAGTATTAGACAAGAAACACAAAATCAGTCACCAGAAAAAACCATAGCGCGTAAGAGTCTATGACTTCTTACACATGGATACAGATCTTTAACCAAAACCCCAAATTGAAGACTTCGATAAGGCCATATAAACTTCCATTGTATGTATTGCAAGTATGGAAATTATGATATTTCCATGGCTCAAAATGCAAGATTTATGAGCATGCTAGCAAGAGAGACTTCTTGTTCTTGGATAAAAATCCCTGAACCAATGACCAAACTGGGACCTTTAACAAGCAAACATTAGTAGTCCAGTGTTTATATGGATGTAAGTGAGGCTACATTTAGAAGCGATGCTAAATTTGTGTGGATAAAGCCTACCAAAGAATAGCTAGAGAAATTTGACCCTGGGATGTAAGAATTAAATAGAAAGCAACATTTGACATGGTCCCTGTGTGCAGGTAAACTATGCTGCCAAATTCCTCAGGCAGCCCAAAAGTCTGGTCCAGATTAGGGCCGGCCAAAAGTCAGCCAGACCTGTAAATTCCGCCCAAATTCTGTCAGAAGAACCCAGGCAGACTTTTGTCGTTTTTATGGAGAATTTGGAATTCCGCAGCAGGACCTGGTCAGAATTTGGCCAAAAATTGTTTTTTTGGACTTTTTTAATGTTAAGTCTATCAGATTTCCACAATCCATATTGATGTATAGTATTTTCTCTTCTGGGATTGATTGTGTAACAGTTTTTAGCATCAACATTTCGGATCATACAACATGATACATCATTAGGATGCAGGAGAGTAAAGGAATAGGAAATGAAGACTTTTGACCATGTCAAATGTTGCTTTCTATTTAATTATTACATCCCTGGATCAAATTTCTTTAGCTATTCTTTGGTAGGCTTTATCCACACAAATTCGGCATCACTTCTAAATGTAGCCTAGTACATTCATATAAACACTGGACTACTAATGTTTGCTTGTTAAAGGTCCCAGTTTGGTCATTGGGCCAGGAATTTTTATCCAAGAACAAGAAGTCTCTCTTGCTGGCATGCTCATAAATCTTGCATTTTGAGCCATCGATATGTCATCGTATCCATACTTGGAATACATACAGCAGGAAGTTTATATGCCTTGACAAAGTCTTCAGTTTGGTTTTCTCAAAGTATTTTTTGTCCATTTTTATTAATTTGACCCTCCAACCCTAAAATAAACCACTAAAAGGCCAAAAAGGTAAAACATATGTCATTTGTGCATGTGTATGGTGGTGTATTTCACATTTTTCTATAACGTTATGACTAAAACATTAATATATATAGTGGTGTATTTTATGTTGCTTTACTATTTCACAGATCTCTCTGTAGTGACCGTCAAACACCGAATGGTCAAAAAGTGGCCATTTCAAAGTGCCGCTCGGAAATGGACCCCTAGTTCGCCAATGCCTGCTCATTCAAAATTACCAGTACTTGCAGACAAATGTCCCCATAGTGATGCACAAATATCCCAACAGTGGTGCAAAAGTACCCCAGTAGTTGTCCACAAATCTCCAATAGTGGTACACAAATGGGCCAATCATGAATTAAAAAAGCTTTTAAAAAGCTAAAAATGATCAACTACTGGTACATAAAGCAAGTGGTTATTGGTACATGTGAGCTTAATCAAGTGGACAAAAAGTAAGCAATTATTGGGGGTCACTATGGCCAAAACATAGTGGTTATTGGACCCCTTGTTGATTATTGGTACTCTTCCCATGTATTAAACAAACATGTTTTTGTACTCACAAACCCTAACCCACCTCAAAAAAAATTGAATCAATTTTGAACCCAAATCTTCAACCTGAATCCCAACCAAGACCCGTATCTTAGGCAGGTAAAGGTACTTGTATAGTGCAGCATACTTCATTTATGCTAGTACGCATGTATGACAGAATGAATACAGATATGAATGGGATCTAGCATGCAAGACACCTTTTGTTCGTCTCCAAATCCACTTATCCTCAATGATGAGTGCACCAAACCAGATTTTCATTCTTAAGTATAATACAATTTTGGACCAATACCAAAAAGGATATCCGTATATGTTGTCTAAACTAGAAGTTCAATTCTAAAGCATCTTTAACAATAACCCAAGAGCCTTATAATCCCATATTCCGTGCAGTTGCTTAACCCTATTTTCTACTTAAATTTAAGCAGTTAGAGTATTCTCATGGAAAATTACAATTGTTAAAAAAGGATAGTATAGAATATTTTCCTAATTTTGTGAAACAGATATAGTTGAGGAAATGTAAATAAGTTGTGAAGTAAAGGGGGAGGGGAAGCGGGAGCAGGACTTAAAATAAGCAACGACTACTTATTGTAAAACTCCCAAGTATCTTCATAAATTTATTTCCCTACCTCATCATTTGCTACTAAATTTTCTCTCTTTCCTTTATCACCAATTCTTTCCTCCAATTTTATGTGAAAAAATAATTCAAATGATTGTTTAAAAAAAGCACCAATATTAGTAATTGCATAGGGCATGGGATCGCTCCACAAATTACTACTAAAAAACCTATGCGGTGATTGCTAGCAAAAATAACCTGCTGTCCCATGCACCTACTTAAGTGCATTTTCTGCTTAAATAGGCATTTTAAGTGTTCTTATGCAAATTTTAAATCATAGGAAAAGGATAAAATAGAATCTTTCACTACTAATGTGGAGCAGCCAGAGTTTAGAAATTGAATTAAGCATTGAAAAGAACGGGGGCTGGAAATAAGTGCTTATTGAAAAAATAAGGACCCTACAAATTTCTTTCCCTCCACTTTTCCATCCTTTTCTTCCTCCAAATTTTTTATGCAAAAATAAATTTTACTAATTTCAAAAATACAGTTGAAGACAATATAAGCAGCAAAAAAATTTAGTATTTGTGGGATCACTGACTTCATAAATTACTCCTTAAAAAGTTAAGCAACGACTGCTAGCAAAAATAAGCTAAGCAGTTACATGGGACCTAGAACCAAAACTAAGCTAAGCAGCTAGACGAGGACCCAACCTGAGAGACGATATATAGAAATTTCTCTTGAAGTATTTTAATTAGCACACTCTTTGTAAATTTTGGACAGGTTCCGATTCATCTCCAGGACCTAATCCCATCCTTTGAGCTTCCTTACCATTGGGCAACTGGCTCTTCATGACGTAATTTAAATTTTTCACATTTTCTCTAGAAGCGCCGTATCCAATTTTGAGTATCGCAGTCAACACATCTTAACAATGGATCTCACACGGTTGAAAATGTTGGAGGCACTAGTCAAACCAAAGACCTGTTCCTGGCAGGTGATTTGCTCAACCACTGAGCTACTTCCCCATTTTATTATGGAATTTTCCAATCCTCCGAAGTAGATTGCAATTTCCGTCATACCCCACTAAAACAAATAGGTGTTGAGTTCATTCGGCGTTCACTGAATTCATTTTTGGACTTTGATATAGGTTTAACCAATGGGTATTCCAAAGAAAAATCAATCACCGGATTTTTGGCAACCATCTATCGAGCTCTCTGAGAAAACTTTAAAACTCAATATAAATAAGCAAACACAACTTTTCCATACCTGGCAAATGGCTAATGCCGTATGCTTGGCTCTATCAAGCGGTGAAGAATAAACTGAAGCGAAAGTAATCCCTTGAGTCTTGAGAAACACCCCTAGAGCCCTGGCCTGCCTTTTCCCATTAGCAGTCAACGTTGCAGAAGGAGATCTGCCCCCAATCAGCTCTGCCCTCTCATTCATAGTGCTTTCTGCATGCCTTATCAAATACACCTCTGTCGTGACATCGTCCTCCATTGACAGCCACCTGGAATGCTGATGATTCTCCAAGGAAGCTGCAGAGCTGGCGGAGGAAAGTGTAGGAGATGGCATGGCAGCAGCAGAAGTAAGAATGTTATAAGGATCCCACACCCTTACAGAAGGACCCATGTAAGGACTCCCACTGAATGATAGCTGGGGTGACAGTGGGGATGCTGAGGGGTGGCATGGCAGGACCTCTGGCTCCTGCTCTAATACCTTCTTTTTCTCCTCTTCCCCCTTTCTCTTTTCCACCTCTTCCTCCTCCGCTCGAACTGCTGCTTCTTCCTCTTCTTGTCTCCCCTCTTCTTCTTGGGAAGATTGGACCTGCCCCATTATTGGCAAGAATGATGTTTCCAAAGACGCCCCAAATCAGATCTTTTTATGAAACATGATCGCCAAACTTAGAATTGACCAGGTTGGTCACAGTTTTCACAGGAACTGAGATCTCAATCAAATCTATGGTCCTCCATTGGATTTTGTTGCTTCGTGGACATATTGCTGTTACGATCTGGGCAATTTCAATTAAGGACAATATTCTAGCTCGACCCAAGCTTTCTTCTACCATTGTATAGGCTGTAATAGACCATTTTCGTTCTTTTTCCGGATTCCCCACCTCTGCACGATCTACCAAAAATTAATAAACGCAACATCCGGATGTGCGCATAGGGACATCTCAGTTCATCAGCCTGTCAAAAAATTTCCCGACTGGTTTAGACGATTAAAATGCTCATTTTGGGTGGGTCCATTTGTGTTCTATTTACTTTTAGTTATGAGTCATTATGTGCTTAGTCAAGCTTTTGGCTGTATTCAACGTTTGCCACGTGTCACTGAGTGAAAATAATTGTTTGTTTATTACAAGCAGCAAAACAAAGATATATTTTTAGAACAAAAGTGAGTGAGTTGACGACACTATCAGGAGCACACAGGCTCGATATCAAAAATAGTCACATTAATATAATTTACACGAAGTAAAATCAATTGAATATTTTTTGTGGTAGGAGCACAAATTCAATATCAAAAATAGTCATATTAACATAATTTACACAAAGTAAAACCAATTGAATATTTGTGGTTATAGCAACCTTTCCAATCACTATCTACATGTTAGAACATATAGTCCACCAATATAACTCAATATCAAAAATAGTCACATAATTTACACAAAGTAAAACCAACTAAATATTTGTCGTTATGGGAACCTTTCCAATCACTATCTGCATGTTAGAATATATAGTCCACCATATAACTGAGAGGGGGTTGAATCAGTTATCCAATTATTAACACAATTAACAACCTTATTAAATCTTTAATCATATGAACAATATAATCAGAAACCACAACAAGATACTCATGCACAATAACACCAAATATTTTAACTAAAGAAAATCTTGATCAGAGGGGAAACCCCGATGGGGATGGTAGCCACAAGATGATGTACTAATATAAATATTCCTTGTTAGAGGATGGGTCATATTAGGAGTCTATGAAAATATTCAGTACATATCAGTCCCTATTAGAAGACTTTGAATCCCTATTTTGAGATTTTAACTCTGTTAGGAGTTGTAGAAGGCAAATGGACTCACTGTCCAAACAGCTTTAGGGGCAAGACCAATGAACCCACTATCCAAATTATCTATGCATTACTCATTGCAGAATAATAAAATTGTATTATACTTCTTCCTTCCTCTTCCTCTGTCCTGTCAACCAAACTTCAGCTCCTTCTGATCTCGATACTAGATCACAAGCTTCACATCCAATAATCCCTTAGATCACTTACTTGCATTTACCAAATACTTTGCTCTTGTTCCCACTTACTTGATCATTTCGCATTCCGCACACACTTTACAATCAAGAAAAATAATTTCCTTTATACCAAGTCCTCAAAACAATTCCTTGAGTTAGCCTTGAGGCTTTCCCAATTAATTATAATAGGACCATAATAAGATAATTAACTATTTCACAATCACATAGCACTATCAACTCACAGTCTATATAGATTCTCACACGTGTGACTCTAGGACTTGCGCACTCACTAACGTCATCATCAAACTTTCCTTTGCCTCTATGTAACTTCATGTACCTAATTATATCTCTGTAGGAGATACAATCCAATCATCATAAACTACTTATCATGTACTCTTTATCTTCACTGTTCTTTGTAAATCACGTATATCTTCTGTATTTCTTCAACTTATGTTACGCACACTTAACCTCACCATCAAGACATCATCAGGACATAGTGTGGAACATGTCCTTAACCGCATGTCACCTAAACATCAAAACTTTATCTGTATGACCATAATCTATGTCTGCTACTCTATCAATCTTCATAGAGTTACTGTTATGTTGACATCAATGACAAACAAAGTCATGAATTCAACATGTCAATGCTATGACATTCTCTCTAATGCTTAGGATACTCCCCCAAAGGAATACTATCAACATTTATGCTAACAATCTCCCCCTTTGGCATTGATAGCAACATGGATGAAAAACATCTAGGTTCCAAGAATACCAAACAACACTCTACTTCTGTTGTTATTCTCATCTTTTCAAATCCTTTCATCAATCAAATTTGAAATCCTCTGGGAAACTACTCTATTTTGCATCTTCTTAGGATTGGCATCAATTGTTCATATGCTAAACAACTCTCAGCTTCTCCCTCGTACAGCATAACTCTTCATGTTGTATATCTTCCTCATAGAGATATTCCTTCTCCTGACTTACATGAATCTTTCTAAGTCTCCCTAATAAAGTAGAGATGTTTTTTGTTTTTTCATGCACACTTATATTCTCCTCCATTATACTTAGGAGATGTTGTCACACTCCTCTTCCCCGTATTCTAGGAGGTGTTTTTCATGCACTCTCCCCCATTGACATCAATGACAAAGACCTTTATATGCTCCAAGTCTTCAACCATCTCAAGTGTCCAAAGACATTGTTCAAGACCAATTACCAAGAGTCCTTAATGACTATGCTCATCATAGATACTCTCTCATATAGGAAGCATCAAATTCAATCTAGTCAAACAACGATGCTCTGTACCACTGGACTGATGCAATCTTTGTTAGAAATAATAGTCCACCAACATAACTGTGGGGGGGGGGGGGGGGGGGGGGGGGGGGGGGGGGCGCACGGGGGGGGAGGAGTGGTTAACCATGTAACTAAAGTAAACAACAACCATAACAAAATGCACATACACAATTACACCAAATTTGTTAACTAGGGAAACCCTTGATAAGAGGGAAAACCCTTGTGGGAATGATGCCCAAAAAGATATATTAATATATATTCCTTGTTAGAGGATGGACCCTGTTAGGAGTCTATAAACACATTCAGTACATGAAAGTCCTTGTTAGGAGACTTTGAATCCTTATTAAAAGATTCCAACCCTGTTAGAAGTTGTAGAAGGCAAAACAACCCACTATCTAAATAGCTTCTGGGACAAGACCACTAAACTATTCAACTGATCTCTCAATTATTCCTTGTAGAATAGTTGTTTGTACTATGTTTTATCCTCTTTCCTCTGTACTATCAACTAGACCAATCACTATCAGACCTTGTAGACTAGGACACAAACCTCAAATCCAAATATCAAACCTCAGATCTCAAAATAAAACCTCGGCAATGAAGTTTTCTCCAACTTTGCTCTGTTCTGCTTATCTTCACATATCAACCTGATTACTCAACGTTTATGTCTTTTCTCCTTGTTTTTCTGTTCTTTCTTTCTTGTATAGCAAAGTAAAATGCCCTTCCCTTCTACTGAGTCCATAAAACAATTCCCTTGAGTCAACTATTACACCTCAATTAATTATTATAAGACCTTATTAAGAACACATTTTACTTAGCAATAATATCAATTTGTCACCTTGTAACTTGAATAACTTTTTGTACATGTAATATTATGACAAGTGAGCTTAGCCACTTCATCTCCATCATGTCTTCTACACGTCTTTAACCTTTCTTCTCAAAATAACAACTCCACTAAGGGATATAACAAGTTTACCAGAACATGCTTTTGTAAACTCTATCTTTGAACAATCTTCACCAAAACTTGCATAACTTCTTCCAAACTTAATATTTTTGCACTGTTACATATACTAGACACTTAGTAGTATCTCCCATTAACCTCGCTAATGAAAATACTCAACGATTTATCTGTACCAACTTAATCTTTACCATTGTTCTTATGTCAGATACCACAAGAAACTACTATGTTGACATTAATGACAAACATAATCATGAATGTAACATATCATCATGATAATGATCTAACCATGTTTCTACAATACTCCCCCATAGGAATATCATTAGCATTCATGCTTCCAACAATCTCCTCATTTGGCATTGATGGCAACATAGATGAAAAACATCTAGTTTCAAAAATGCCAATTGTTAAAAATTGTAATCCTTTCTTTTCAAATCCTCTTCATTAATCATACTAGCTTTTGTGTTTCCTTAACCTCGTTATTGACATCAATTGTTCACACACTTCTCCAATTTATCAAAATATTTTTATGCTATAATATCTCCCTTATTAACATCAATGACAAAGGTTTCAACAACCATCTATTATTGCATCCTATCAATCTTTGCAATAATTGTCTATGACCTTATCAAGTGTCCAAAGATACTGTTCAAAACAACATCTATCAAGAGTCCAAGATGACTCTATCCATCACAAATACTCCCCCATACAGGAAGCATCACCATTTAGTCCAAACAAACAATAGTGCTCTATACTATTGGATTGATGCACTCTTGCATCATCTACTCTGATGTAGGTAGGGGCATAACCCCTAGCATAGCTCGAAAATACTCAAAAATCTCTTTAGGAAGAGACTTAGTGAAAATATTTGCAATTTTCTCTTTGTTGCTTACATACTCTAATATGATTTCCTTTTCTACAACTTTCTCTCTCAACATGTAATATTTGATAGAAATGTGCTTAGTCTTAGAATGCAACACTAGATTCTTACACATATTCATTGTGCTTGTGTTATTACAATGTATAACAAAAGGTTCATTGAATTCTATCCTTATACCCTTTAGCATCTGCTTCATCCAAATAACTTGATTACAATTGTTTATTATTGCAACATATTATGCCTCTGTTATACTCTGTGAGATACAATCTTGCTTCTTGCTTAATCAAGAAACCAATCTTCCTCCAAGGCAAAATGCTCCACTATTGGTGCTCTTTCTGTCATCCATACTGCCTGCCCAATTAGCATCAATATGAGCATATAAAGTTAAATCATTAGATCTATCATACCATAATTTGAACTTTGATGTTCCCTTCATATATCTAAATATCATCTTAACTACTACATAATGTGTTTCTCTGGGGTCAGCTTGAAATCTTGCAACACTTCCAACTGCATTTGTTATATTTGGCCTTGTTTGAGTCAAATATTGCAGTCCTCCAATCATAGATTTGTACTTCTTCTCCTCAACAGTAGGTGTCTCATCCTTTGTAGATAACTTGTGTCTAGTTATCGTAGGTGTTCCAACTAGTTTACATGTTTCCAAACCAAACCTTTTCAATAGATCTTTCAAATACTTAGTCTAAGAAATAAAGATTCCTTCTTTATCTTACACAATCTGCAATCCTAGGAAGTATTTCATTTCCCCCATCATGCTCGTTTCAAATTCCTTCTTCATTTATTCTACAAACTTGTCACTTGCACTATCATCTCCTCCAAATATGATATCATCAACAAATATTACCAAAATCAACAATCCATCACCTATTTCTTTCAAGTATAGGTTATTGTCTACCATACCTTTGCTAAATCCAAGTTTTGTCAAATGGTTGTCCAACCTTGCATACTAGATTTTGGGTTTTTTTTTTAAGCCATACAATGCTTTCTTTAATATGCATACCATTTCCTTATCATATTTTAAAGGAAAACCTTCAGGCTATTCTATGTATACCTCTTCTTCAAGTTCTCCATTCAAAAATGTTGACTTGACATCCATTTGATACACTTTGAATTTCTTATGTGTTGCATAGGCTAAGAATAACCTTACTGCTTCAATTCTTGCCACATGAGCATAGATTTCTTCATAGTCTACTCCTTGCTATGAATAACCCTTACATACCAATCTTTCTTTGTTCCTTACAACTTCACCTTGTTCATTCATCTTTTTCCTAAATACCCATTTTGTTCCTATCACATTCTTGTCTGTTGGTCTAGGGACCAATTCCCATATCCCATTCTTCACTATCTGATCTAATTCTTCTTTCATATCTTGCATTCAATAGTCATCTTTGCACATCTCATATGCATTCTTTGGTTCTACTTGAGATATCAAACATAGTTCTTCATTGGTTCTACTTCTTGTCATCACACATTTATCTTTGATGTCGATGATCTGCTCTGGTGGATGATTCTTTGTCATATTCTTATCAGAAGTAGGAGTTGTTATCTCAACTCAGCTCTATTCTAAGTTCCAAACTTTGTTCTTTCCTTAGCTCACCTTCATTTTGCAAATCATTATTAGTCTCAAAGAATACTTCATCATTCTTTTTAGTAACAACATTCTCATCATCAGAATTGTAGTCAACCATTCTTTCTTGTATCCTAAATTTCTCATCAACTCTTACACTCGCACTTTCAACAATAGTCTTAGTTCTCAAATTATAACATCTATAAGCTTTTCTTTTCAATGAATAACCAAGAAACATACCTTCATCACCTCTAGCATCAAATTTACCAACATCATCATCTATTTTGATATAACATTTACTGCCAAAAATTCTAAAATACTTAACTATAGGTGAATGACCAAACCATAGTTCATAAGGGGTCTTGTTTGTGTCTTTCCTAACCTACACTCTGTTCATAGTGTAAACTACTATATTTATAGCTTATTTCTAAACTATCTTGGATACATCATTCTCAGCTAACATAGCTCTTGCTACTTCTATTACTAACATGTTTCTTCTCTTTGCAATGCCATTTTGTTCAGGGGTTCTAGGAGTTGAAAGTTGTCTTTTGATTCCATTAGCTTCACAAAAGATGTTAAACTCATTTGAAGTAAACTCTCCTCCTTTATCTAATCTTAAACATTTAATTTTCATACCTAATTCATTCTCAACTCTATTATTGAATATCTTGAACTTGTCAAATGCATCAAATTTTTCTTTAAGAAATGCAACTTACATCATTTTAGAAAAGTCATCAACAATATTCATAAAGTACCTTTTACCATAGAATTCTTTAGTCTTTGTAGGACCACTAAGATCTATGTGTACAATCTCCAACTTTGCTATAGTAGTAAACTTCTTGCTAGGTAAAAAGTTTTGTTGTGCTTTGCCAATACACACTCCTTGCAAATTGTGTTAGTAGGCTTTACAATCTTAGGCAAATCTTTGACTGCAAACATATTACTAGTTTCCACAATGTTGTCAAAGTTAATATGACAAAATCTCTTATTACATAACCAACTGTCATCTACCTTTGCAACCAAACATGTCATTTCAGTAGGATTTAGTTGAAATACATTACCTCTAGATTTGGTTCCTGTTCCAATTACCTTTCCATCTTTGTCTCTGATCATGCATGTCTTCTCTATGAACTGCAACTGATAACTTTTATCCACTAGTTGTCCAACACTCAAAATATTGTGTTTTAAACTATCAAAAAAGTATACATCCTCAATGTTAGTCTTACCATCAAGAGTTATAGATCCAATACCTCTAGCATGGCAAGTTGCATTGTTTCCAACTCTGACAATGCCTCCATCATAACTTTTGAAATCAAAAAACTTGTTCATATCACCAGTCATATGATGTGAACAACCACTGTCAATTATCCAATCAAATTTCTTTTCAACTTGTGATATCAAAGCCATTTTCTTAACACTTTCTTCTTTAATAATCACAAATCCTTTTACATCATCATTGACACTTACTACTTGTTCATCAAATTCATCTTCTTCATTGGCATACAGAAATCTCCATCTCTTCTAGGTTTGAAGTTTCCTTTATACTTTTTCTCTCTTCTAGGACACTTAGATTCATAATAACCAAACTCATTACAAGTACAACATTTAAAGATTTTCTTACCATTTTTTCTCTTCTCACAAGAAGGGCTACTTCTTCTATCTTTTTGTCCTCATTAGATCTACTACTGCTAGCAAAATCTCCTTTAGCACTTGTGCTCCTTCATAGATTAGGTCGAATGTTTAGGGCACTGAAAGTTGTCTATATTCCAAACAATTCTCCATACTGTCTAAGCTCATTCTCAACTACTTCAAGTCTCCCATGTAATGTTTTCTTGGTGAAATCTTTGACATAAGGGATTAACAACTATATCATTTGAGTTGCTCGCTTAAATGGTGGTGTTAAACTCTTCAATATCTTCCAGATCACTTCATCATCTTCCTTGGTTCCTCCTTTAGATTTGATACCTACAACAATTTCTAATATTCTACCTACATATGTTCTTATAGATTCATCTTCCATCATTTTAGTATCTTGAAGTGCACAAATCTAGTTTTGTAGCCTCATTTTCTTAGAATGTGCATCACCTTCAAAGCTATTTTCCAAAGGTTTCCAAATCTTATGAGAAGTATCAAGTGTTTTTACCTAGTTGTAATCTTCTTTAGGAAGTGTAGACAGTAGTTCTTCTCTAGCTCTCATGTTGCACATGAAAATTTCTCTTTGTTCCTTAGTACAAGTTTCTAGGTCATCTTTAGCAATAATTATCTTTTCTTATTTTTTCAAGATCCAATATCTTGGACCTATACACAATAGATGTGTCTTCATCTTTTTCTTCCAGCTATTATAATTTGTTCCATCAAAATTTGAACTATCCTTTCTGAATATGTTAGCCATGGATCTCCCAAAGTTGTTAAACTTTATCTTCAAAGACCTATCACTTTGATACCAATTGTTAGAAATAATAATCCACCAAGATAATTGAGCGGGGGGGGTGGTGGGGGAGGGAGGGTTTATCTGACTAATACATTTATCAACCTTAATTAATCTTAACCATGTAACCAAAGTAAACAACAACCATAACAAGATGCACATACACAATTACACTATATTTGTTAACCAAGGAAACCCTTGATTGGAGGGAAAACCTAGATGGGAATGATACCCACAAAGGTATATTGATATATATTCCTTGTTAGAGGATGAACCCTATTAGGAGACTATAAACACATTCAGTACATAAGAGTCCCTGTTAGGAGACTTTGAATCTTTGTTAGAAGATTCCAACAATTGTTGGAAATGAGAATGGAGTAACTGAGAGGGGAGGGGTGAATCAGTTACTACAAAAACTTTTCCCACAAGTCCCTTAAGATGTCAAAGGAAATACTCATTGCTGATACTCATATAATCAAACTGAAAACACAAGAAACAAGAGACAAGAGACACCAGATTTAACGTGGAAACCCAATATGGGAAAAACCACCAATGTAACTAGTTATTGTTTTTCACTCTTCTGAAGTGAGCTCTATTAGGAGCCAACCTTGTTAAAGGTTACAAAACACACTGTTAGGTGCGACCTTGTTAGAGGATTTAATCACCCTGCTAGGAGTGGCCTTGCTAGAGGTCTTTAGATCAATTCAACTGAATTGCCACCTTGTTAGAGGATTTTACAAAAGGCTGTTAAACCCACTCTGTTAAGAGATTTGAAAACACTGTTACAATTGTTAGAAAGTAACAATGAGTGATCTGAAATAAATACAACTTATCTTTGCTGATACAGATCTCTGTTCTGTTCCTCTGGATCCTCTCTGATCAAATGCAACTCTGCATCTCTGATCCTTCAAAAATTTGCTCTGACCTTCCTTATAATTCGCATATTAGATATTCAATCATATCTGCTAGCTTTTTCACATTCATACTTCCATACTTGAATTCGCAACTTGATCCTTCATATATACCTTTCAGATTATCAAGTCGGCTCAAATACAAGTTATAATTATAAATAATTGTGCTATGAGTCGGCTTCATACATTACATAAAGTAATTAACTTTAATTACTTAACCTTCAAGAAATCCTTCGCTGACCGACTTAACTCGGTAAATACTGCACAGAAAATAATTCCTGTGTTAACCGACTGAGCTCGGTTAATACAGAGAATTTTGTGAAATCCTTCAGTCGCCGAGTGAACTCGGTAAACACCGATTTCTCCGACTTTCCTTTGACGACCGAGTGATCTCGGTTAACACTGTTTGCTACTTTTCTTCGATGACCGAGTGAGCTCGGTTAACACTGTCTGCTACTTTTCTTCGATGACCGAGTGAGCTCGGTTAACACTGTCTGCTACTTTTCTTCGATGACCGAGTGAGCTCGGTTAACACTGTCTGATGACTGATATGACATTTGTGTAACATCAAAGACAATCATGCAATTATCAATTGTATCCAACAATCTCCCTCTTTGGCATTGATGGCAACACAACATGTCATACCAGAATGAAATTTGAAAACAAGTCCTTATCAACACAATGTGTCATCAAAAAAATTCTCCCTCTAAGATGATAGACTCTCCCTCTTTCAGTAATCTCCCTCTGTGAAGGAATTACATAAGAACTTTCTTTTTCACACAAATTTCAGAAAGATATGACAGTAAAGTAAATCTCTCCCTCTTTGACAACAAATGCCAAAGACAATAGAACTTAAATGAATTGTAATGTACCTTTAGTACTGATTCATATGCAAAGCTTCCAGATTTGACTGCATCAACAGATAGATTTTCATTTTGGTATGCGTTGATGCATCACTAAAACTTGTTTTTAGTGAATTTCGGATAGGGGTGTAACCCCTAACTTACCTCTGAGATACAAGAATGCATCTTTAGGTAGTGGCTTTGTGAATATGTCAGCAATTTGTTCCTTTGAATTGACATATTCCAATCTGATCTCCTTGTCTTGTACCAATTCTCTGACAAAATGATATTTGATTGCAATATGCTTGGTCTTAGAATGCATCACTGGATTCTTTGATATATTGATTGCACTAGTATTGTCACAGAACATAACAACTGGTTCTTTGATTTCCATCCTCATTCCTTGCAATAACTGCTTAAGCCAAACAATATTTGAACAATTTACTGCTGCAGCAACATACTCTGCCTCTGTTGTAGATTGGGATGTACAATTCTGCTTTTTGCTTGTCCAAGAAACCAATCTCTTTCCAAGAAAGAATGCTCCTCCACTTGTGCTTTTCCTGTCATCAAGGTTTCCTGCCCAATCAGCATCAGTAAATACTTTCAAATCCAAATTACCTCCAAATTTATACCATAGCCCATAATCTTCAGTTCCTTTCAAATATCTCATTATTCTTTTGATTGCCATTATATGAGTTTCTCTTGGTTTTGCTGAAAATCTTGCTACAATACCAACTGCAAGGGCAATATCTGACCTAGTATGTACTACATACTGCAACTTTCCAATCATAGATCTATACAGTGTTTGATCCACTTCTTTGGATTCATCTTCCTTGGTAAGTTTCAATCCAGTACACATAGGGGTTCCAACTGGTTTACAATCCTCCATACCAAATTTTTTTAATATCTCCTTGATGTATTTTGACTGTGTGATGAAGATGCCATTCTTACTTTGTTGGATTTGAAGACCTACAAAGAATTTAATCTCACCAAACATAGACATCTCAAACTCCTTGTTCATTTGTTCTGAAAATTCTTTGCATAGATCATCATTGCCTGTGAAAACAGTGTCATCTACAAATATTTCTGCCAAAACAATCTTATTATCTGGACCTTCTTTTATATACAAGCTACTGTTATCATTAGTCCTTTGAAAACCAATCTGAATAAGATAGTTATGCAATCTTTCATACCATGCTCTAGGAGCTTGTTTTAGACCATACAGCACCTTGTGTAATTTGCAGACCATGTTCTTCTTATCTGGATCAACAAAACCTTCAGGTTGTTCAATGTAAACTTCTTCATCCAGTATTCCATTGAGAAATGCTGACTTGACATCCATCTGATAAACTTTGAATCCTTTGTGAGCAGCATATGCAAGTAAGGTTCTTATACCTTCCAATCTTGCAACAGGAGCAAAGGTTTCTCCATAGTCTATACCTTCTTCTTGAGCATATCCTTTGCATACTAGTTTAGCTTTGTTTCTTGATACCTTGCCATCTTCATTTAGTTTATTTCTGAATACCCATTTTGTTCCAATCACATTCTTATCTTTGGGTCTAGATACAAGAGTCCATGTTTTGTTTTTCTCTATCTGTTCTATTTCTTCATTCATAGCCTCAATCCAACTATCATTTGCCAATGCATCTTTGATATTTTTGGGTTCAAAATCAGCAAGTAAACAAGTGCCTTTTAACTTACTTCTTGTCTGAGTTCCTTCAGATTTGTCTCCAATGATCTGATCTGGAGCATGATGCCTTTTGACATATTTAGCTAACACAGGTTCTTTACTTCTTGAATGAGTTTCATTGTTGTCCCTTTGTACTTCAGATTCTTGATGTTCTGGCTCGGTAGATTCAGACTCGGTAGATACTTGCTTGGTAGAGTCTGAAAGTGACTCGGATTCTTTTAGCTCGGTAAAAACTTCCTGTGTCTCGGTTTGAACTTCCTGCAACTCGGTCATTGATGACTCGAGAGTTGAGGATTCCTGATTAACTGGAGTACTTGGTATAGTATCAGGTTCAATGTAAATAAATCTTCTGTAGTCTTCAGGAACCTTCTTGCTTTCTTCTTCTGATTTCTCTGCAAACTCATCAACTTTCACATGTGCACTTTCTATGACCTTGTGAGTAGATAGATTTAAACATCTATATGCTTTGCTTTTACAAGAGTAACCTAGAAATATTCCTTCATCTCCTTTTACATCAAATTTACCTTTTCTAGATTCTTTCAGAATATAACATTTGCTTCCAAATACTTTCAGATAACTTACATTGGGTTTGTAGCCATACCATAATTCATAGGGAGTTTTGAATGAGTCCTTTTTCAGTTGTACTCGGTTCAAGGTATGAACTGCAGTGCTGATAGCTTCCTTCCAGTATTTGATAGCAATGTTCTTTTCAATCATTAGGGTCCTTGCACAATCCATAATGGATCTATTTCTTCTTTCAGCTATCCCATTTTGTTCTGGAGTTCCTGGTGCTGAAACTTGTCTTTTAATTCCTCTTTCAATGCAGAAGTTATTGAACTCATGTGAAATGAATTCACCACCTCTGTCTGACCTTAAGCATTTCAATCTTTTCCCTGTTTCTTTTTCTACTCTTGCCAAGTACCATTTGAATTTCTCAAAAGCTTCTGATTTATTCCTTAGGTACATAACAGTCATCATTCTTGAGTAATCATCAACAAAAAGAATGAAGAACTTTTCTCCAATATAACTTTCAATTCCAATGGGTCCACATAAATCAGTATGCACAATTTCTAATATATCTTCAGACTGATAGCTTTTACTTTTAAAACTAGTCTTTCCCATTTTTCCAATCTGACAATTCTTGCATAAACCGACCTCAGGTTTCTTTATATTAGGAATGCCTCTTACCTTTTTGAATTTGCTTATCTTCACCAGATTATCAAAATTGACATGACACAACCTCTTATGCCATAACCAACTTTCTTCAATTTGAGCAATAAAACATGAGCATTCACCAAGTTCTAGGTAGAACAAGTTACCTTTAGTTTGTGTGCCAGATCCTATCAGCTTTCCTTGCTCATTCAACAGTCTTGCCTTTCCATGCATGAATTCCACCTTAAATCCAGTATTGAGTAACTGTGCCACACTTAGCAAGTTATGTTTAAGACCTTCAACCCAATAGACATTGTTGCATATAAGTTCTTTGGTTAGAGAGATTCTTCCTCTTCCTTTTATGAAACGAGGTTCATTATTACCAAACCTTACACTGCCACCATCATAATCTTCAAACTGATCAAACTTAGTTTTATCACCAGTCATATGATGAGAGCAACCACTGTCTATAATCCATGTATCATTCATACTTATATGAGAGATAAGAGCCATTTTATCTTCCTCATCACTATCAGAATCATCTTTCACAGCAATATAAACAATTTCATCTTCACTATTATCAGAATCCTTAGAATTTTCAGCCATGAAACATGATTTCTTACCTTTGTTCTTGAATGATTTGTAATCTTTCTTTCTATTCCATTTATGACCCTTCTTTTCATCATTGTTCTGCTTGTTTGGGTACCTAGCTACAATATGACCAATTTCTTCACATGAAAAACAGATTAGAGGAACTTTACCTTTATATTTTCCTCTGCCTCTGGAGTATTTCTTTGCCAGTAGAGCTTCAATTACTTTAAGATCACTGTCTGAACTTTGGTCTGATTCATCATCACTTTCTGACTCTGATTTCTTTTTGCCTCTATCTTTGAGTGAAAGTTTGGCCTCAAATGCTGATTCAGTGTTTTTGGAAGCTGGAACATAGTTGTCAAAATTGTCTAGTTCAAATGCGGTTGGTCTTCCAACTATAGCCTCCAAATTGATATTATGATTTGCTTCACACCTTCTTTCTTGAATTGCAGAAACTCTGATTGCATAGATGGGAAGCAAGGTTCTGAGAACTTTGCTTATAACCGTCTCTTCTTTGATATCACCTCCAGATGCCCTGATTGCACTGACACATGCTTTGATTCTATCAACATATTTTGCAATGTTTTCATCCTCTCTCATTCTCATTTGGTCAAATTGTCCTCTTAGACTTTCTGCTTTTGCTCTTTTCACATTGTCATCTCCTCCATAGATTTCTTTCAGCTTGTTCCACATGTCAAAAGCGGTTTGGCAATCCTTGATATCATCAAATTCTTCATAGCTTAGTGCAGATGCAATGTCTATCATCATATTGTTATGAGTCTTCTTTTCAGCAATATCATTGACAGATAATGTGCCGGAAGGTTCTTTGTATTTTTTATCAAGATATTTCAGTCCTGTATCACCAATAGTAGCCAAATGAAGTTTCATCAATCCTTGCCATGCAGAGAAGTTATTTTTGTTGAGTCTTGGTATTTCTCTCTTGTAAGACATCTTGATCTTTGGCTTAGATCCTTGAAATCTTTTCCTGCAAGCACCAATAAGCTCTGATACCAATTGTTGGAAATGAGAATGGAGTAACTGAGAGGGGAGGGGTGAATTAGTTACTACAAAATTTTTTCCCACAAGTCCCTTAAGATGTCAAAGGAAATACTCATTGCTGATACTCATATAATCAAACTGAAAACACAAGAAACAAGAGACAAGAGACACCAGATTTAACGTGGAAACCCAATATGGGAAAAACCACCAATGTAACTAGTTACTATTTTTCACTCTTCTGAAGTGAGCCCTGTTAGGAGCCAACCTTGTTAAAGGTTACAAAACACACTGTTAGGTGCGACCTTATTAGAGGATTTAATCACCTTGCTAGGAGTGGCCTTGCTAGAGGTCTTTAGATCAATTCAACTGAATTGCCACCTTGTTAGAGGATTTTACAAAAGGTTGTTAAACCCACTCTGTTAAGAGATTTGAAAACACTGTTACAATTGTTAGAAAGTAACAATGAGTGATCTGAAATAAATACAACTTATCGTTGCTAATACAGATCTTTGTTCTGTTCCTCTGGATCCTCTCTGATCAAATGCAACTCTGCATCTCTGATCCTTCAAAAATTTGCTCTGACCTTCCTTATAATTCGCATATTAGATATTCAATCATATCTGCTAGCTTTTTCACATTCATACTTCCATACTTGAATTCGCAACTTGATCCTTCATATATACCTTTCAGATTATCAAGTCGGCTCAAATACAAGTTATAATTATAAATAATTGTGCTATGAGTCGGCTTCATACATTACATAAAGTAATTAACTTTAATTACTTAACCTTCGAGAAATCCTTCGCTGACCGACTTAACTCGGTAAATACTGCACAGAAAATAATTCCTGTGTTAACCGACTGAGCTCGGTTAATACAGAGAATTTCGTGAAATCCTTCAGTCGCCGAGTGAACTCGGTAAACACCGATTTCTCCGACTTTCCTTTGATGACCAAGTGATCTCGGTTAACACTGTCTGCTACTTTTCTTCGATGACCGAGTGAGCTCGGTTAACACTGTCTGCTACTTTTCTTCGATGACCGAGTGAGCTCGGTTGACACTGTCTGCTATTTTTCTTCGATGACCGAGTGAGCTCGGTTAACACTGTCTGCTACTTTTCTTTGATGACCGAGTGAGCTCGGTTAACACTGTCTGATGACTGATATGACATTTGTGTAACATCAAAGACAATCATGCAATTATCAATTGTATCCAACAGAGACTATAAACACATTCAGTACATGAGAGTCCCTGTTAGGAGACTTTGAATCTTTGTTAGAAGATTCCAACCCTATTAGGAGTTGTAGAAGGCAAAATGACCCACTGTCCAGATAGATTTGACTGATCTTGCAACTATTCCTTGCAAAATTATTGTTTGTACCATGCTTTATCCTCTTTCCTCTATCCTATCAACCAGGCCAATCACGAATAGACCTTGTAGACTAGGTCACAAACCTCAAACCCAAATATCAAACCTCATATCTCAAATTAAAACCCCAGCAATGAAGTTTTCTCCAACTTCGCTCTGTTATGCTTGTCTTCGCATATCAACCTGATTACTCAACCTTAATGTCTTTGCTCCTTTTTTATGTCTTCTTTCTTTCTTGTACAACAAAGGAAAATGTCTTTCCTTTATAACAAGTCCATAAAACAATTCCCTTGAGTCGGCTATTACATCTTCTCAATTAATTATTATAAGACCTTATTAAGAACATATTTTACTTATCGATAACATCAATATGTCACTTTATAACTTGAATAATTTTTTGTCTGTGTAATATTATGAGGAGTGTGCTTAGGCACGTCATATCCAAGATGTCTTCTACACACCTTTAACCTTGCTTCTCAAATTAACAACTCTACTAAGGGATATAACAAGTTTACCAGCACATGCTTTTGTAAACTATATATCTGAACAATCTTCACCAAAACTTGCATAACTTCTTCTAGACTTAATATTTTTGTACTCAAGGTTAGCTGCATATACTAGACACTTGGTAGTATCTCCCATTAACTTTTCTAGTGAAAATACTCAATGATCTGTCTATAACAACTTAATCTTTACTATTATTCTTTTGTCAAATATCACAGAAAATTGCTATGTTGACATCAATGACAAACATAGTCATGAATGTAATATATCATCATGATAATGAACTAATCATATTTCTACAATACTCCCCCATAGGAATATCATCATCATTCATGCTTCCAACAATCTCTGCATCATCTACTCTAAAGTAGGCAAGGGCATAACCCCAAGCATACCTCTCAAGTACTCAAATGTGTCTTTAGGCAAGGTCCTTGTAAAGATATCTGCAATCTAACCTTTAATATTGACATACTTTAATATGATCTCTTTCTCTACAACCTTCTCTCTCAAAACATGATACTCAATAGATATATGCTTAGTCTTAGAATGAAATGCAAGATTCTTAAACATACTTATTGTACTTGCATTATAACAGTATATGATAACAGGTTCTGAAAATTCTATCCCAATATCTTTCAACATCTGCTTCATTCACATGACCTGATTATAATTATTTATTGTTGCTACACACTCTACCTCAGTTGTGCTTTGTGAAATGCAATCTTGTTTCTTTCTTAGCCAATAAACCAATCTTCCTCCAAGAAAGAATGCTCCACCACTAGTGCTTTTTCTGTCATCCATATTACCTACCCAATCCACATCAGTATAAGCACATAGAGTGAAATCACTTGATTTTTCATACCATATCCCACAATCATAGATTACCTTCAAATATCTAAATATCATCTTTTAGTATTCCTTAGGATTAGCTTCAAATCTAGCTACAATCCAACTGCTTTTGCTATATCTAGTCTAGTGTGAGTTAGATATTGTAGACCTCTAATTGTAGATCTATACTTTTTCTACTCAATAGGAGGTGTTTCATCTTTGTTAGATAACTTGTGACTAGTTATCATTGGTGTACCAATAGGCTTACAAGTTTCTAAGCCAAATCTTTTCAACAAGTCTTTCAAATACTTAGCTTGTGAAATGAAAATATCATCATTGTTTTGCACAATCTGCAAACCTAAAAATAACTTCATTTCTCCTATCATACTTATTTCAAACTCATTCTTCATTTTTTTTAGCAAACTTATCACTTGCTTCATCATTGCCTCCAAAAATTATGTCATCAACAAAGATCACTATTATCAACAAACCATTCTCAATTTATTTCAAATGCAAGTTACCATTTGTCATACCTTTAGCAAATCCAAGCTTTGTCAAATACGTGTCCAACCTTGAATACCAAGTTTTAGGTGCTTGCTTTAAACCTCATAGAGCTTTCTTCAATCTACATACCATATCTTTTTCTTCTATGAGGGGGAAATATTTCGGCTACTCAATGTATACCTCGTCTTCAAGTTCTCCATTCAGGAAGACTGATTTGACATCGATTTGGTATACTTTGAATTTCTTATTTGTTGCATAAGCCAAGAACATTTTAATTGCTTCTATTCTGGCTACAACCCATATGTCATCTCATAATCTATTATTTCTTGCTATGAATATCCTTTGCATACTAGTCTAGCCTTGTTTCTTACAACTTCACCTTGTTCATTCATCGTGTTTCGAAATAGCCATTTGGTTCCTATAACATTATTGTCTTTAGGCCTAGGAACTAATCCCCATGTGTCATTTTTCACAATTTGATCTAATTCTTTCTTCATTGCTTGAATCTAATGATTATCTTTGTAGGCCTCATCTGCACTCTTAGGTTCAACTTGAGAGATCTTTGCTTGTTTCTTGTCATCACACATTTATCTTTGCCCCAATTATCTTCTCTACAGGGTGATTATTTATCAGGTTCATGTTAGAGGTAGAAGTTGCTAACTCAACGCTTATCTCTTCTCCTAGTTCAGATCACATCATTCTACATGATATTGTTAGTCTCAAAGAAAACTTCTACATTCTATCTAACAATTCTAGTATTTTCTTCTACTTCACCAAAATTATAATCCATCATCTTTTCCTTAATTCCAAACTTTTCATCAACTTGTACATTTGCACATTCAACTATTGGTTTGGTTCTGTGATTAAAACATTTGTAAGCTTTACTTTTCAATGAATAACCAAGAAACATACCTTCATCACTTCTTGGATCAAGCTTATCAACATCATAATCTCTCTTTATGTGACACTTGCTTCCAAATGTTTTGAAATACTTTACTGAAGGTGTATGACCAAACCATAATTCACAAGGAGTCTTATTCATACCTTTTCTGATTTGTACTATGTTCATGGTGTATGTTGTTGTATTGATTGCTTCTCTCCAAAATTTCTTGGATACATCATTTTCAAACATGATTGCTCTTCTTGCCTCTGATACTGATATGTTTCTTCTTTCTACTATTCCATTCTGCTCAGGGGTCTTAGGTGAAGATATTTGTATCTTAATTCCATTCTCTTCACAAAACATATTAAACTCTCTAGAGGTAAACTCTCCTCCTCTATCTAATCTCAAACATTTAATCTTAACACCTGACATCTCAAATACTTCAGATTTCTCTTTAATAAATGCTACCCACATCATTCTAGTAAAATCACCAACAAAAATCATAAAATACCTTTCTCCATAAAATCCTCTTGTCCTAATAGGTTCACTTAAATTAGTATGAACAATCTCCAATTTTTCTATAGTAGTGAACTTCTTTTTGGGAAATGATACATTCTTTTGCTTAGCCATGATACATTCTTTGCAAACAACATTAGTAGGATTCATTAGCTTAGGAAAATCTCTAACTACAAATGTGCTACTAACCTTCACAATGTAATCAAACTGTATATGACAAAACCTCCAATGCCATAACCAACTATTATCCACTTTTGCAACCAAACATGTCATCTAAGTAGGATTCAATTGAAATACATTACCTTTGGATCTTGTACCTATTCTAATCAACCTACCATCTTTATCCTTGATAATACAAGTATTTTCTATGAATTGCAGCTGGTAACCTTTATCCACCAAGTGCCCAACACTCAACAAGTTATGCTTTAAATCATCAACAAAGTAAACACCATCAATGTTAGTCTTTCCATCAAGAGTAATAGATCATATCCCTATGATGTGATAGAATGCATTGTTTCCAACTCTAAGAATACCTACATTATGATTATTGAATTTAACAAACTTGTTCATTTCACCAGTCATGTGATGTGAACATCCACTATCTATTATCAAATCTGATTTCTTTTCAACTTAGGAAACTAGAAAATTTTCTTCTCTAATTTCTATGTCAAGAGTATCTTCTTTAATGACTACAAATCCTAGCTCATCAACACTTTCACTTCGAACTTGTTAAGCACCAAAATTTGCACCCTGTACTGAACTAAAAAAAAGTTCAATAATTTTGGCATAACATGAGAATCACTTCTTGGTGAGACATGTAGTGAAGTGAAACCTCTAGTTTCAAGGCTGGCTCCTATTGAATATTTAGTAAAATTTCCATGAACCTAATCTAAACTTTTGGGAAACAGGGAAGAAATTACTGAAAATAAACCTAAAAACCTACAATTTAAACTAAGACATGGGTGATACACCAAAAGTGATATGAAAGTTTGGGTACAAATGAAAAAGAAGGATTATTCAGTTATCTAAGTACAAACAAAACACTTCTTTTCTGTAAAGATTTGCGTAAGCAATTTGTAATAACGTTTGAAAAATAAATTTGCAAAAGGAGGAATACATATGCCTCTCTCTTATCAATTTCACCTTGAAGAACATAGATTACAACCTACAAATAGACTTACTCCTCTACAACCAGGTGCTTGAATGAGACAAAATAACAAGAAACAATAACAGTTCACAAATTATTTTATCAAATCATTTTGAAACTACACACAAAATTGCAAAAAGAAAGAAGGTTTAAAAATTGACACAAAATAACATAACTTCAATTGCTGTCAATTGTATTAAACTTCCAAAATGAATTACAAGCTTCTGCAAATAAAGTTAAGGACTCAAAAGTAATCACAAAAGCCTTCTCTACATAATTAGAACCCTCTAAAATGAGTTCAAAAACTCACTAAATACAATGCCCAGCTCTTGGGTTGAATGCAAAAAGATAGCCCAGAAATGAGGGCTTAAAAACTTCTAAAAATGAAGTCTCATTACTCATTAGACTCCACTAACCCATAACTACCCTCATGACTCATCAAAAACCACCCCAAAACACTCCAACTGGTCATAAAGACTTTTTAACTGCCAGGGTGAAGTCAAATTCGACCCCCAGATTCCCTCCTAAAAAGGCTTCTAATGTTTATAAATTGATTCTTTCCTTGAAGACCATGAACATGAAATTAATCCAGTCACCTCCTTTTTGCATTAAAAAATAAATTAAATGATTTATAATTTCATCATTTAAATATTCTTCTTTACAATATTACAACTTATGCAAAAAGAAATAAGGTAAATAAAACCTTACATACAACCTAAGGTATTGCATAAACACCACCCCCTAAAAGGGACAAAAATCCCATGCAAACCCGCATGGACTCCAAAAGAATATAAAAATTTGAAAAGGGAAAGATATATCCCTTTACAACCCTAAAATGTTTTCATTTTAACATGGCATTCATAGAGTCTGGAAAATTTGATGAAGGGAAAAAGAAGGGTTTCACAATTCTTCGGGCTGCCATTGCAAAGAATCTATAGAAACCTTCCTTCAGTTCATGGCCATGGAGTTAAAAAGAAATAAAAACTTCAAGCCGACATTGTTTTTTTTTCCAAGAGTTGGAACTTTGAGGGTTTCTTTATGACCAAAGGGAAGGTTTGGTTGTTTTACACTCTACTACTGTGGTTATATTGAGGGTTTTGTTGATTGTTTTATTTGCTACTATAGAGATAAAGCTTGAACTTTGAAATTGAGGGTTTGCTGGTTATTTTTCCCCTTCTTTTTTGGAGCTGATGAGACTTTGAAACATATGTTGTTATGAATATGAAGCTTATATTTAAAATATTTGTCATTCTAGTTTTTTGCTCTATCACATAAGGGTTTCATTTTCAATAAATTATGGAAGTTATATTGTCGTTAAAACCCAAATGGGGTTTTTTGGCAGTTCAACTAACTTGCCATTTCCTTCATTTACACTAAAGTACAAGTCATCCAATGAGTCTTCTTTCCTATCTCTCCCATGAACTCTTGGTTCCAGGGCTTGTAAAGAAGTTCTTCCATTTCCTGCCGCATGCAATTAGATTCACGACAAGGACATCAATTGCTCCCAAATTCAAGATATTCAAAACTCATCCCTTATTTCCAAAAATTTTGGAAACATTCTTTTGCAAAGCTATGATACCATCTGAGAATATGACAACATCAGCTGAAATAACTCATCTCCACAAGCCACTACTAATGTTGTTCCATTTTTTAAGTTGGGAATTCTGAGAATAGGCATAATCTTTGCTAGGCATATTGTGATTGTGTTTGCTTAAGCTCTAACATATAGTCATACATTTATGTGACTAAATCAATAACTTGATTGATAAAATTCTCTTCTAGCTCATTTTTAGCAAGTATAAAGCCCTTTTCCATTTTCTAGGGCACACCATTCCCTTAGTATTTCTTGATTTATCATCAACTCTAATTTTTTTGTAATGAGTTTTATTTTGGAATGGCAAACTATACATCCCTCTTTGATATTTTGTAAAGCATTTACAATCTTCTCCTTTGTTCTACCTTTATAAGACCCAAAAGTATATCTATTTCTTTGCAAGTCCTTGATACCCACTTTTACTCATAAGTAAAGTTTCTATTTTTCACATTAAACCTTCTTGCAAAAAGTTGTGTAGAATCTTCATCATATTCTGGAGTAACTAACCGAGTGCTGAATTATTCTATTTTGTGATATTTGAAAGAGTATTCCATGAGGTTTAAGCATGGGCTCATGACACTCATAAACTATCTTTCTGTGATATGAATTTAATTCCTTATGAAATCAATATGCTTGTTTTTTATTATAATGAAAGGTTTCATATCAAAATTAATATGTCCCTTTAACATTACATTTTCTACTTTTGCATTTAAGCACTTAGAATACACTTTACTATTTTTATATGTATTCATAATAGAATAGGAAAAATATTGCATGTGTGGGAATGTAGTTGTAGGTACTCAGTCATTACTTATATCTTTAAAGATCTAACCCCACTTTTTTTCTTTTGTAGGAGAACAAAAAATAGGATCTACCAGATTGAGGGTTGGACCAAGAGTAGCAACAAAGAACATTTAACTAGTCAAAGGCTGACAAGCAATGACTAGTTACCTTCGACTCTTCCTTCATGTGTTATACTTTTCCTTTTCATTCTCAATATGTATAAAAGCAGTAGTTAGACTCATGGCTTGTGTGAGATTTTTCATTTCCAGCGTTTTCCATTCATTCCATACTTTGTAAACTAAAAATTGTACATATCAGTTGATGATTTATACAATGAACATTATATTTCCTTCCGCTTATGATTTCAATATGATTGTAAAATTATGGAATGTAAATGAAAATGAATGATTTGGATGTTTTCTTTAGCAATGTTACTATTTAAGGTAAAATTCCAGCATGTGTAGAATTTTAGTAGCATAACTTTTTCCTCAAATTCTTCATCCTCATTTGCATACAAACAATTTCTAGGTTTTCTAGACTTGAAATTTTCTTTATCCTTTTTCTTTCTTTTAGGACACTTAGATGTATAATGACCAAATTCATTACAAGTCCAACATTTAAAGATTCTCTTACCATCTAGTTCTCTTCTTACAAGTAGGGCTATACCTTCTTCAATCTTTTTGTCTTCTTTAGATTTGTTTCTATTGTTGCTAGCAAAATCTCCATGAGTGCTTGGACTTGTAAATAAGCATGGCCAAATACTTAAGGTACTAAAAGTTGTTTCCACTCTTGTCAATTATCTAGACCATCTCAAACTAGCTTTTGTTACTTCCAGTCTTCCAAGAAAAGTTTCCTTGGTGAACTTCTCAGTACATGGTATCAAAAGTTTAGTCATTTGTGCTACTTGCTTGAATGGTGGTGTCAAAGTTTTCAAGATCTTCCATACAATCTCATCTTCTTCCTTGGATCCACCATATGACTTGATTCCTACAACAATCTCAGATATCCTACCAACATAGCTTCTTACAGATTCATCTTCCATCATTTTAGCATCTTGAAATGAGCTTATCCAATTATGTAATCTTATCATTTTTTCATGTATATCCCTTTCAAACTAGCTTCTAAAGCTTTCCAAATTTTATGAGATGTATCTAGTGATACCTGACTATATTCATTTTCAGGAAGAGATAATAGTAAGACTTCTATAGCTCTCGTATTGCACATGAACAAATCTCTTTTTGCTTCACTGCATTCCTCAAGCTTGGCTTCTTCTACAATCATTTTGGTGTCCTTTGTCAGAATCCAATATCTTGGAGCCATACATAGTATATGAGTTTTCATATTTTCTTTTCAACTGTCATAGTTAACTCTATCAAACTCAGGACTATCTTTTATGAAGTGACTTTCCATTGATCTCTCAAAGTTGTTCAGTTGTCCCTTTAAGGACATGATGTTCTGATACCAATTGTTAGAATATATAGTCCACCAATACAACTTGTGGGGCAGGGGGGGTGAATTAGTTATCCAATTATTAACATAATTATCAACCTTGTTAAATCTTAACCATATAAGCAATATAATCAAAAACCACAACAAGATACTCATGCACAATAACACCAGATATGTTAACTAGGGAAACCCTTAATCAGAGGGAAAATCCTGGTGGGGATGGTACCCACAAGATGATGTACTAATATAAATATTCCTTTTTAGAAGATGTACCCTATTAGGAGTTTGTGAAAACATTCAGTACATATTAGTCCTTGTTGGGAGACTTTGATCCCTGTTAGGAGATTTCAACCTGTTAGGAGTTGTGCTAACCCTATTAGGAGTTGTAGAAGGTAGATAGACTCACTTTCCAAAAAACTTCAGGGGCAAGACCAATGAACTCACTATCCAAATGATCTTTGTATTATTCCTTGCAGAATAATAGAATTGTATTGTACTTCTTCCTTCATCTTCCTCTATCCTATCAACTAGACTTCAGCTCCTTCTGATCTTGATACCAGATCTCAAACTTCACATCCAATAATCTCTTGGATCACTTATTCGCATTTACCAAATACTCTACTCTTATTCACACTTGATCATTTTTCATTCCATACACACTTTATAATCAAGGAAAATACTTTCATTTATACCAAGTCCTCAAAACAATTCCTTGAGTCAGCCTTGAGGCTTTCCCAATTAATTATAATAGGAGCATAATAAGATAATTAATTATTTCACAATCACATAGCATTGTCAACTCACAGTCTGTACAAATTATCGCACTTGTGACTTTAGGACTTGTGCACTCATTGACATCATCATCAGACTGTCCTCTGTCTTTTTGTAACTTCACATACCCTGATTATATCCTTGTTAGGAGATACAATCCAATCATTAGAAATTTCTTATTAGGTGCTCTGTCTCTTCACTGTTCTCTGCAAATCACATATATCTTTCCAATTTCTTTGACTTCTATTACACACACTTAACCTCATCATCAAGACATAATGTGGAACATGTCCTTAACTGTGCGTCACTTGAACATCAAAACTATATGACCACGATATCTTTCTGCTACTCTATTTTTCTTCACAAAATTACTACTATGTTGACATTAGTGACATAAAAAGTCATTAATGCAACATGTCAATACTGCCACATTCTCTCGAATGCTTAGGATACTCCCCTAAAGGAATACCACCAGCATTCATGCTAACATTGCATCCACTATACTAGTCAAACTATGTCTAACATGATTAAGAGTGCTAATCAAAATTATTTTAATGTTTTTAAATTAGGCCACCCATAATCATATCAACATAAAGAACTAGATTTATATCTAACAATATTAGTGATATAAATAAATTTTAAATTTTATTTTAATGTCTTTAAATTAGGTCACCCATAAACATCAAGAAGTTCATTCACTTTGTGGATGACTATAACATTTGCAAGCAGTAGGATCTAGACACTAGCCTCAAGGAAAAAATTGTTGATGATGGAGCCAAGAAATGAACCAGATCAAGCACTAGGAAAAAAGATACACCCACCCCTCATCAGGAGCTTACTGAGATGAAGGTGGCAGGCAAGTTGATTGAGCTTGAAATTAATGCTGCTGAAATATTGAGAGACATTGTCTGAGCACCCTAGCCTTTTGGGGGCTACCCTAGTTTTTTGGTGTCTCTCCCTAGCTTTTTCCTATTTATTTCTTTTTTAGGGAGTTGTTCATTTCTGTAGCCTTTTTTGTTGCACTGTTTGACTATACTTTCTTTGTTCAGGTTTCAAGGCCCTTTTAAAGCCTACTTTCCTTAATCAAAAATAAATTTTGAAACGAAGCTTTAAGGGCCAATCTTAGCACTAGTATTAAAAAAAAGAACCATATTTGTAAGCCTCCTTCCTCTTGCATATTTATGTCAGCACCATCCTTGCCCAATCTTTTGTAAGGAACTTAAAAGTTTCTTGTAATTGTCATATGTGTTCTCTTTCACACCAAACATGCCTTTCTATAGTAGGCGAGGATGGTAGTCAAGATATGGATCACCTTCAGAGAAAAGTAGGAGACATCATGGAACTTTTTATCTAGACCATCAATATCCTTTTCAATTTTATTTATCTCCTCCTAGAAATCCTCACATTTATCACATTTCTCACCAAAAATGGACTTACCCATATCCATAATGGGTGATGTGGCATTTTCCTTTGCAGCCACATTTTGGGAAACATTAAGGGATTTGGTTTTAAGGCTCTCTAAGATATGGGATGAATTACTAGCATTGAAAAAGAAACCTCCTTGTTAACCATTGTGTCCAATTTATTACTATTTTCACTCTCCCCTCCTTCTAAGTTTGACTTCTCTTTAAATTTTTTTGTCTTCATATCAAGTTTGATTTCCAAATTAGTAGATCTTGAAGTATTGTTAGATAGGTTAAGTGTGCTCAACCTTGAGTAGTACCAAAATGTGTGGCCTCTCAAAAAGTCCTAGTACTTCATGTTAATAAGAACCACCTAGATCTAATGAGTGTTATGTGTTCCACTCATTCCCATGAGAGATGGGGTCTTATGAAACACTAGTTATGAAACATGGGTCAATAAGTTTGACTCAAAAAACTACACAGTTGAATCTTGATATCAATGTCACAATTTGAGTTATTGTGGAAAATATCTCCTACTTATCAAGAGGGGCTCGTCCATTTTGTAGGAGGTATTTAATACATTTCTTCTTGCTCATGTCGCAAGGGTCTGTGATATTAACTAACAAAGGGGTTGATGAATTAGGAGCATGCTAGACTATAATAGGCCATAGGGGTAGATAGTGAGATGAAAATGGTAGAGCCTTAATGTTAGGCCTTGATGGAGAATGTTAAATTGTGGTGACTAATTAGGGAAATATTGTACATTCTCCATAATTCCTCGGTGGCCTGGGCCCTAAGTAGGGGTTTGGGGGTGGTAGCTCCCAATATAGTTAGGGTTGTTAGGCCATGGTTGTTGGGGGCTTAGGGGCAGAGCCCCCAAGAAATTTTTTTTGGGGGCTATTTTATCGGTATTTTATGGCTGACATGTTGTAACTAATTTTAACCCTAAAGCGACAAAAATACTTATGTAAAAGGGTTTAGGGTTAGGGATTGTTTTATTGTGGGTGACACAAAAATTGCTTCTTGTGGCGATATTGAGCTATAAGGGATTATAGATTGTAATCAGGTTGTTATCACTGGATCATAATAATATTGGACTTGTTGTTTGGTGGACATAGCCTAGAGATTGGGTGAACCACATTAAATATTGGTGTCTTGTGTTCTCTTCTGTGTGATCTATTATTTTCTATTATTGTTTATATTTGTATGTAATTGTTATTTTTGTCCATGGTTTTATCATAGAGAATAGTCAAGTTATTATCCTAATTTTTTGCCTAGATAGCCTCTTTAATAGAGTACTCCAAAGAATATAAAGGAAGAAATGAAAAGAAAATAGTATTACATATTTTCTAAATGATTCAAAAAAGGCATGTGGTAGTAGCAGTAAACCCCCAGGTGCACTTCCTATCATAATACAAGGTGGGGTCGAGGAGAAATACCCCTGTAGTGGTTGTTGGGGGCAGCACCCCCAAAGCCAAAAATGAATCTACTATTGTAAAAGGCATCATATGCTATTTTTCTATTGGACTACTTATTCTAACCCCAATTTTGTAAGTGACAAAAGCTTGTATAAAATGGCTTATGGTTAGGGATTGAACATTATGTATGATGAGATTGTAACTTCTTGCTACGATATTGAGCTAAAGGGATTGTAGATTCTAATCATTGGATAATAATAATATTGGACTTGTTGTTGGTGGATGTAGTCCAGGGATTAGCTAAACTACGTTAAATCTTTGTGTCTTGTATTCCTTCTATGTAATTTATTATTTTATGATATTGGTTATATTTGCATGTATCTATTATTTCTATCTGTGGTTAACCCTAACAAGTGGTATAAGAGTCAATTGTCATCTTTTTTTTGCCTAGGTTGTCATCATTTTATATAGCTATCCTCTATAGGAAGTCTGACGGTTGAGTGGGAGTCTCAGATTGAGTTGGAACGATTGTGGATGAGGGAATGCTGAAGGTTTAGAAGCTTAATGGGAAAAAATTTCAGTTATGGAAAATGCAAATAGAGGACTATCTTTATCAGAAGGATTTATGGCAGCCATTGGAAGGAAAAGCCAAGAAATAGGGAACTTTGACACATGAGGAGTGAGAAATTTTGGATAGTAAAGTACTTGGAAGTATTTGGTTATGCCAAGCACAATTAGTGACATTTAACACTACAAAATGAAGACAACAAAAGAGTTGATGCAAACCCTATTTAAACTATATGAAAAGCTCTCCGCTTCAAACAAGGTATTTTTTGTGAAGCATTTACTTAATATAAAGATGGAAGAAGGTGGATCTATTATAGATCATTTAAATGAGTTTAATATGGTTATTAGTCAGTTATCTTTTGTGAATATTAATTTTGATGAAGACAATAGGGCTCTCTTGATTTATTAGTATAATCAACTTGAACAAAATAACATTTAATCAACTTCATCTTATCATTCCATAATTTGGTCTCTACTATAAAATTTTAGTAACATTAGCTAGTTGTTTGTTGCTCTAAAATAATAGACTTGAATAATGCAAACATTTATTAGCATAACACCATAATAACATCCACACAAGTTTGACACTAGGATTTAATGTGGAAACTCAATTTGGAAAAAACCACCAGCAACATGTCACCAGTTTTCACTCTTCTAAAGTGAGCTCTGATAGGAGCCAACCCTGTTAAAAGTTACAAAAACACATTGTTAAATTTGACCTTGTTAAAGGATATAATCACCCTCTTAGGAGTGGTCTTGATAGAGGACCTTAGAACATTCCATTAGAATGTCACCATGTTAAAGGATTTACATATGACTGTTAGGTCAACCCTAATTAAAGGATTTAAAATACTATTCACAATGGTTAAAAAGAAAGTTTTGATTTGTTAAGTACAACTCACTTTGCATGTATAGATCCCTATTCAGCTCTCATGTATTGGTTCACTATCTAGTCTCCATTGTGATCATTTTGTCTCTGATTTTCTTGGAAACCCTTCAAGTAACCATTCTTCTTCTCAACTCTTCTTAGCCTTCTGCTTAGATTCGTCATTCAATAACATCATTCACTACTTCAGCTTTACAAGCATCCACATATAGGCACATACACAAACACACTGTAAGTTCACCTATGTACCTCCTTAAATAGGCAATTGTGATTTTTTGTGGCTTAAACACCATTATAGATCTTAGGGTTTATGATTAGATCCATCAAATACAATGTATATGATCACCATTTTGTTTTTCTCTTCTTTCTAGAGACTTCTCTTGGAATCGAATCCTTAGGTCATTTACCTAATCCTCTACTAATATTAAATGATCCAGCTCATTGATCCTTATCTTCAACACAATTTCCATATCCCAAGAAATCAATTTAGTCGACTAAAAATTACAATTTCTCATAGACAGTTAAAATGTTGTTCCTCGACCAACACTAAGTTTTGACACTTGGTCATCACTGGGTTACTTGGTTATTGTTAAACTTCTTGCTTGACACATACACTGTCATTTGGTCGATATTGATGCTTGCTCAACACTAACTTTTCTTGACACTTGCTTTGACTTGGCTGACACAAGCATCACTTGTACATCTAAATTCGTTAGTCTTCTACTATGTTGCTCGATCAAGCCTATGCACTTGATCTATCTTTGTTCCACTTTCAAGACCTGAACATTATTCTCGTCTCCACTTGTAACATAATTTACACAATCAATTTATCTTCTCAAAGTCTAACTAATCAAATGTTCATTTGCAGTTTCCTTTTCATAACTCAACCTATCTTATAAATTCTTTTGTTATGAACAACTTCTCAAATCCTCTTCATTAATCAAATAGATATGATACTTAGATAAGATTAAAAACTATCTCACTAATAGGTTTGACATCAATAAAAGCATAGTAACTATTCCAATTGTAGTTTCCAAAAAACCTCACGTAGATCTACATCAAGATGTGCTTTGAATGCACGAAGCAGAGACATAATGACTAAGAGAGGAAGTAATTCTAGAAATCATGAGAAATCAAGAGGAAAATCAAAGGGGAAGAGGTCTCAATCTAGAGGGCTAAGAGATTGCAGGTACTATGGAAAACTAGGGCATAAGAAGAAATATTGTTGGAATCGAAAGAAAAATGAAGGAGATAAACCATAGGGGAACAAGGAGGAAAATATGGTAACTAACAAATCTGAAGAGGATGCTTTGCTTCTTTCTTTAGGAAGTGTTGATGATTCTTGGGTTTTAGATTCTAGGACTTCATTTCATGCTACACCCCATAGAGGTTATTTTATTGATTATGTCCAAGTGGATTTTGGGCTTGTTTGTTTGGGGGATAATGAACCCTATCAAATTGTTGGAAAGGGAAAAGTTAAGATTAAATTGTAGAATGAGAATCATTGGCTACTACATGAGGTAAGACATGTTTCAAGGTTGGGTAGGAATTTAATTTTAGTAGGGCAACTAGGTGACGAGGATTGCACAGTTACTTTTAATGATAAAAATTGGAAGCTTTCAAAAGGTTCCCTTGTAATAGAAAAATGTGTGAAAGTAGGAACCTTATAACTTTGTACAGGTCATATTGTTCCTTCTACTTTAATTATTTTAGAGAAAAATGAATGTTTAGGAAAAGTTTCTACAGTTGAGCAGGGAGAAGAAACAATTGTTGTAGTTGAGCAAGGAGAACAAACCATTGTTGTAGATTTTGATAGAACACTATGACACAACAAACTTGGGCATATGAGTGAGAAAGGTATGAAATTTATTCATTCAAAGAAATTTTTACCAGGTTGAAATGTGTTAATATAGATTTTTGTGAAAGTTGTGTGTATGAAAAACAAAAGAGAGTGAGTTTTGTGTACATACGAATGTTTGGGGACCAACTTAGGTATCTTCCCTTGGTGGCTCTCATTATTATGTTACATTTATTGATGATGCAACTAGAAAAGTATGGGTTTATTTCCTTAGATAGAAATATGATGCATCTATACCTTTTAAGAAATGGAAATGCTTGGTTGAAAATGAGACCGGTAAAAGATTAAAATGTCTTAGATATGATAATGGTGGTGAACATTGCAACAATGAATTTGAAGATTATTATTCCTCTAATGGTATTTGTAGACAGAAAAATGTTCCAAGGATTCCATAGGAAAATGGAGTGGTTGAATGCATGAACATGACAATAATGGAGCGTGCAAGGAACATGAGGTTGTACGTTGGGTTGGCCTTCAACATATGGGATGAGGTTGTCAATGCTACCATATATTTTATTACCCTCTACTCCTTTGGGTTGTGGTATTCTAGAGAAAGCATGAACTGGTAAGAAGGTGAGTTATTCTTTTCTCAAACCTTCAGTTGTGAAGTATTTGCACATATAGATTCTAAAAAATAGAACCAAATTGGAAACTAAATTTAAGGAATGTGTATTTTTTGGATATGACATTATTAAATTTGGTTATAGGCTTTGGGATTTTGAAACTTGTAAAATTGTAAGAAGTAGGGATGTCATATTCAATGAGAAAGTGTTGTACAAAGATCAATTGCAGTTGCATGAGAAGAAAGAAAATGATTATGTAGTGTAGCATGTCACTCCAAAAGAAGATGTTTGAATAATTGCTTATGCTCCTCAACAACAAATACCACACACCCCAGTGGATGTTAGATGATCTACAACACTAAGTAACCTCTAGAAATATTTTCTCTCTCTTTGTATTCTATTTTGTTAATAGATGTTGGCGAACCTGAATATTATGATGAAGTTGTGCAATTGTATACAATGATTTAGTGGGGGTTTGCGATGAAAGAAGAAATGGACTCCTTGTTAAAAAATAAGACATGGCATTTAAGAAAGTTTCCTATAGGTAATAGCACCTTACAAAATAAATGGGTTTACAGGTTGAAAGAAGAGGATGGAGGTAAGAAAATATTTAAAGCCAGGTTAGTGGTAAAAAGATTTGCATAGAAAGAGGGCATTGCTTTTGATGAGATATTTTCTCCTGTTGTTAAAATGACTTCTATTCATACTATTTTAAGTATTGTGGGTATTGAAAATTCACATCTAGAGCAGCTTGATGTTAAAACAACCTTTCTTCATGGTGATTTGGATTAAGATATATATATGGTATAACCACAGGGACTTGAGGTCAAAGATAATGAGAACTTAGTGTGCAAATTGAAGAAAAGTTTATATGGCTTGAAGCAAGCACCTTGGCAATGGTATCTTAAATTTGATAGTTTTATGAATGATCATGGTTATACTCGGTGTCATTCTATCCATTGTGTTTATTTGAAGTGGCTATATGATGTTAACTACATTATTTTAAGTAGCCTGAAGGTTTTCTTTATCAAGAGATAAAGACATGGTATACAGATTAAAGAAAGCTTTATACAGTCTGAATCAAGCACCTAGAACCTTCTATGCAAGGTTGGATAGTTATTTGGCAAAGCTTGGATTTGCTAAAGGCATGAGAGACAATAACTTGTATTTGGAAGTAGTTGGAAATAGTTTTTTGATTATTTTAATATTTGTTGATGACATCATTTTTGGAGGTAATGATGAGGCAAGTGATAAGTTTGCTGAAGAGATGAAGAATGAGTTGGAAATGAGCATGATAGGAGAAATTAATTTTTCCTAGGATTGCAAATTGTACAGAACAATGATGGTATTCTCATTTCACAAGCTAAGTACTTAAAATATTTTTTGAAAAGGTTTGGTTTAGAAAGTTGTAAACCGGTTGGTGCACCTATGATAACTGGTCACAAGTTAACCAACAAAGACGAGACACCTATAGTAGAGCATAAGAAGTACACATCCATGATTGGGGGTTTGCAATATCTGACTCATACTAGACTAGATATAGCAAATGAAGTTGGGATTGTGGCTAGATTTCAAGATGATCCTAACGAATATCCTTTTGTAGTAGTAACGAGAATTTTTAGATATTTGAAAGGGACATCTAATTATGGAATTTGGTATGACAAATCAAGTGATTTCACTCTATGTGCATATACTAATGTGGATTGGGTAGGCAATATAGATGACAAAAAGAGAACCAGTGGTGGAGCATTCTTTCTTAGAGGAAGATTGGTTTCTTGGTTAAGCAAGAAGTAAGATTGCATTTTGTAGAGTACTTCTGAGGTAGATTATGTTGTAGTAGAAAATAATTGTAATCAAGTTATGTGGATAAAGAAAATGTTGAAGGATACCAAAATTGTATTTGAAGAGCCTATTATCGTTTACTATGATAACACAAGTACAATGAGTATGTCTAAGTATAATGTATTGTATTCTAAGACCAAGCATATATCTATTAAGTATCATGTGCTGAGAGAGAAAGCAACAGAAAAGGAGATCAGATTGGAGTATGTGAGTACTAAATATTAGATTGAAGATATCTTTACGAAGCCTTTTCTTGAAGATACATTTGATTACTTGAGAGGTATGCTTGGGTTTATGCCCCTACCTAATTTTGAGTAGATAATGGAGAGAGTGCATCAGTCTAGTGGTACAAAGCACTATTGTTAGCCTAGACTGAATGTTGATACTTCTTGTATGGGGGAGTATCTATGATGATCTAAGTCACTGAGGACTCTTAGTATTTGGAAGTGAACAATGCCTTTGGACATTCGAGCTGGTTGATGACTTGATGCAACATATTGGCAATTGGTATATCACAACTGGTATATTGTAACATTGAGATTGAGGTCTTTGAAATTGATGTCAATGGGGGAGAATATGCATGAAAAACATCTAAGGTATGGGGGAGACCATCTTCTAAGTATGGGGGAGAGATATCTCTTTAATGAGATTTAGAAAGATTCATATAAGAAAGTAGAGATATGCATATGATGTACTGTGAATTGTTTAGCATGAAGCAAACAATTGATGTCTAAGAAGAAGGAGTATGCACCTGTATACATCTGTTGTGTTTGAGATTATTTTCAGCATGTGGACAAATGATGCTAGTATGTAGTAGTAGAAAAATACTATTTGGTATTCTTGTAACTTAGATGTTTGTTATCTATGTTGCCATCAATGCCAAAGAGGGAGATTGTTAGCATGAATACTGATGATACTACTTTGGGGGACTATCCTAAGGATTGGAGAGTATTGACATGTTACATTTATGACTATGTTTGTCATTGACGTCAACATAACATGGTTTTTTAAAGACTGGCTGAGTAGTAGACATAGATCTTGATGTTATGGATAATTGTTTAATTTTCTAGTAATGTGCAGTTACAAACATGTTCAACACAGTGTTTTGTTGACGAGGTCAAGTGTGCAAAGTTTGAGTCAAAGACGTATAGAAGGTGTACCTAATTTATAGGAAGTAATTTAGAGACAGAGTATTGGGAAAGTACTTTTTGATGTTTTTTTGCTATCTTACATTTGAGATGTAATGAATAGATGAATAGTTAGGCAGTGACAACAGATAGTTAGTTGATTACATCAGTGAGTGTGCAAACCCTATTATCACACATGTGAAGTTTTGTATAGACTATGAGTTGATACTGCTATTATAATTGTAATTAATTAATTATCTTATTATAATTAATTAGGAAAGCCTCAAGGCTGACTCAAGGAATTATTATGAAGATATGGTATAAAGGAAAGATGGTTTCCTTATTTGTAAGTGTGTATTTAAGTATTGTGATCATTGTTGAAGTGTAAAGTGTGAAAAGGAGTAGAGTGCTCATTGAATGCATGTAAGCAATCCAAGGGATTATTGGATGCGAGATTTGTGATCTAGTTACAAGATTAGAAAGAGAAGAGGTCCAGTTGATAGGACAGAGAAAGAGAAATGAATAATACAATACAATTCTATTATTCTATAAGGAATAATACAAAGATCATTTGGACAATGGGTTCATTCTTGCCATTGAAGTTACTTGGGTAGTGGGTCCAACTGTCTTCCACAACTCCTAATAGGGTTGGAATCTCCTAACAAGGATTCAAGTTCTCCTAATAGGGACTCATATGTACTAAATTTATTCATAGACTCCTATTAGGGTCCATCGTCTAATAAGGAATATTTATATTAGTACATCATCTTGTGGGTACCATCTCCACTGGGGCTTTCCCTCTAATCAAGGGTTTCCCTAGTTAACATATCTAGTATTATTGTGTATGAGTATCTTGTTGTGGTTTTAGTTTATATTACTCATAATGGTTAAGCTTGTTTAAAATTGATAATTTTGTTAATGGTGTCTACATCATCTCTACACGAGATACACCTTGTCATACTTATCCTCTCATCTATGTGGAGGATAATCCACTTTTTGTCGATGTGTGCTTAGTTGTCATGCTTATCTCCTAGCTCTTTCTAGCTCTTTCTAGAAGCATTCTAGAGGCCTTTATATACAGGCTCTTCTAGTGTACTTGTATATCAATTCATTCAATTTTAGTATAGAAATTTATTTATAGCTCATCAAGAATGTCTCATCTATGGATTTGGCAATTCCTGCCTCCGTAGCTTTTTGCCTCTCTCTTCTGTGATAGGTGTTTGCATGAAGGTGATTCTTGGGAGCTGTGGGATTGATCATTTATCAACTTCAATATGGTATCAGAGCTCCAGATCTTCATGCCCTTGTTCTATTATCGATAGATTTGATATTAGTTTTTAGATCCAAGCTTTCAGTGGTTATTTTATTGGATCTAGGGGGGCCATTTTTTTTTTCTTGCACTTTGAGCCCAAACAAAGATCACCATTGAGCTGAGAGCATTCAAAAACCCCCATTTCCATATAAAATGTGTCCAGTTTGGACATTGTTGAAATTTGAGACAAATTTTTTTTGCACCTAGGCTATTTTTTGACTTGAGTACATAAATCGAAGCTGCAATCATCATTGGAGGTCTATTGCAAGCGATTACTATGTTGGAGGTGTCATCATTTTGGGAGGCTTCATCTATGACACTTTTATCCTTTGCTGCCTTTATTTTTTTCCAGCACATGCATCTTTTTTGGACCTGTAGTATATTGTCTTTTTTTTTTAAAGATAGGACTAGTACTTCAATCCCCACCGATCTCTAGCCTTTGAAGGTTGTGTGATGATTTTTTTGGGGTATTAAGGAGCCAAGAATCTTATTTGAGCCACAAGTCTTTTTCCTATCACCAGCAACAACAATGACAATGGCTCGAGTGCAACAGTTTATGGGCTTGACATTTTTGGAGGAGGATGGAAGGTTGAATGGCTTTGAAGCCTTTTTTCTTGGATGCTAGCTTGTTTTTCAAAGTTTTTTTGTTTTGGCAAAATTTGAGGTCTCTTGTGGTGGATGGAAGAAATCTATAGTTTGGAGGTTTGCGTTATTGAACTGTAGCTTGTCCGTGCTCATCAATGTGGCCTCCTCCTCAACCGTATTTCCCACCTTGACTGCATAAGATTTTAATGTTTTTTGGGCTGGAATCCATGCTTTGGTGGCATTTAACTGCATGATCCTTCCTCCAAATGACCTCCTTATGCTTTAGTCATGGGATCCTTTTTCTCTATGCATTATTTGGGATTAATACATTTCTCAGCCCTCTCCCTGAATTGGTGGACTTGTAATCAACTCCCATATTTTCAAATCTGCATGTGACTCTTGGGTTTGATTGCACCTTGATTGGATAGCTTTTTTGTAGATCATTTAATTGGCATTGATATTTTCTAGGCTTAGACTAAGAAGGCCATCTTGTAGCTACTCGACCACCCAATTCTTCCCATGCTTTATGCCCATATTGAGACTGTCTAGTTTTTGTGCCTTGATATGGAGTTCTACCTAGGGGGTGATCTTCATGTGCTTCGCTAGCTTCAACTCAAAAAGCAGTTTTTCGACCACGCTACATGATTCTACACATCAAAAATTCTATTAGCATTGGAGTACCTCCACATGATGGGCATCGTATATAGAGACCTCAAACCAAAGAACATTCTTGCCTCAGACTCAGATTATTTAATTGGTGATATCTTGCTATGTTTGACCCTCCTTTTTTGGGCGTGATTCAATTTTGGGAATGGACTCCATAAGCATAGCATTGGAGATGGAAATTCCCATTTCTAACTTATGGATGGTGTGTTTCCATTTTTTCAAACATGCTCTAATTGGCCACCAATTTTTAATCCGACACCAACTCTTTTACCTACAACAGTGACTTTTTTGTCATCCTCTCTTGTTTCAGTGCTCGGATATTTTTTTGACAAGGGTCATTTTTCTGGCACTTCTTTGTCTCTAGGGCCATTTGACTATCAACTTTGGGCTCATCATTTGCTGATGTCAGTGCCACATCAACACTACATTACTACTTCCTGCTACCTCTTCGGCCTCTATTTGGGCATATCTTCACTTTTTTGCTCATATCTCAGGTATACAGACTCCTTTTTTGCAAATGAGATATTACCGAAAAGCTAGTTCTAAGCCCATCATAGTAGTATAGTTAGTTTTTAGTTTTGATGCTATTTTGATGGCTTTTTCTACTGTCAAAGTGTAGAGTTCAGTTTTGCACTCTGGGAGGCATATCTTGGGCATCCGATCTCCAATTTGGGAATTCTTTATATCATTGGAAAGGTCTTTCCAAGCTCTTTCTAGTGATGTTGGTTGTTTTTCTAGAATCTATTCTAAGCACATTCTATTTAGTCTTGTGCATTTTTGCATTCTGGTGGATAACTTGGTTGTTTCAGGTCTAGGGATCGATTTATTTGCTTTAGATGATTCATCATGACTTCTACTATATTTTGTATTAGTTCTATGCCTTTTTTGATCTTTGTAGACATCATTTGTATGCATTCTTGCAAAGACACTGAGATAAAGTGCCATACTGCATCTGTATTTTTTGTTTTAGTTGTTTGCCTTATTTTGTCTTTTGATTTGAGTAGTGTCATCTGAGGAAACTTGTACATATTACTATATTCTTGGGATTCATTATATCTTGTGCCTTATTCTACATGCACTACTCTAATAAAGTGCTATGGGGGGAGGTTGATATTTTTCCTCTTTGTTTGCCATCCTCCTTTGTCTAGTGAGTGTCCCTTCCATGACATTAACCTCATGATGTGTCTGAGATTGATCACCTCACTACACACATATGTACTCTTTTGTGCATCTTGATCATGGTTCCTTGACTTGTAGTTCTTTTTGGCCCACTTTCTCAGTTTCTACTCACCTCACCCTATCTGCATTAGGGGGGGGGGTGTTTCTTTTGTTGTTTCTAATGCTTCCTTGGTTTGATGGTTTGATGGAGTAAGCTATGTATTCAGCATTTGATCCTATGTCTAGGCAATTGCAGTGGCTAGCTACCTATGCATTTCGGTGAGATGGATAATCTACCATATATACACTCTTCTTTTTGTCCCTACTTTGGTTGTAGCCTTCTATTTCAGAGGAGGTTCTACAGATCAACAATTTCCTTTTGACAGAGTTTGCAGCTTCTTCATGCTTCAGTGATGTTATTCATGATCATCTCTTGTTCCTATTTTTTGGGACATTCCTCTAGTTGGGGGCTTCTTCAATCCTTCACTAGGTTTTCAACTATCTCTTTTTGGAGTCAGGTTTTTCCCATTAGGTTTTCTCTATTGTCTCTAGTTTATAGAGATTGCATTGCATTTGTACATGGGTACCTAACATGGCCTAGTAGCTAGGACCCATTATGCATTTCATCATAGCTTTTGTGAGCTTAAGTGCCTTCCCCTAAGTTGCACTTAAGGGGGGGTGTTAGTGTAAATTTTTATTATTTATGCTTTACTTAAGTTTACTTAAGATAAATGCATTATTTATTAGTTTGTCACCTAAGAGTAAGCATACTCTTACGTGTTGACTTGTTGACAACACATGAGTTAGCACTTTATTTTATGACAAGGTGTATACATCATCTCTAAACAAGATACACCTTGTCATACTTATCCTCTCATCTACGTGGAAGATGATCCACTTTTCATGGACGTATGCTTAGTTGTCATGCTTACCTCCTAGCTCTTTCTAGCTATTTGTAGAAGCATTTTTAGTGTACTTGTACATCAATTCATTCAATTTTAGTATAGCAATTTATTTTTTGCTCATCAAGAATGTCTCATCTATGGATTTGGCAATTCTTGCCTCCATAGCTTTTTGCCTCTCTCTTCTATGATAGGTGTTTGCATGTAGGTGATTCTTGGGAGCTATGGGGTTGATTGTTTATCAACTTTAACAATTCTTTCCACTATAGCTTCCTCTATGACCTTTGTTATCTCTTCCTCTACCTCTACCTCTATTTTCCAATTCATATTTCTTCTTGCTTTTCTCCTCCACCTTGAGGGTTACTTAATAGCATAAATGGAAAATGTTTTGTCTTATTAAACTAATTTCCTCTTGCATGCTCCATCTCAACCCATTAAGGTATCTTGCAACCTTGATGCTTTCATCTTCTATCACCTTGGATCTCAAGCACAACTTTTAAAATTATTCTATATGTGTTGTCACTTCAAGATATTTCTATTGACATATAGTGATAGATCAACGAAGTACTATAGACTTTTCATAAATTATTTAGTTTTTGAGTTGACTCATAAACCATTTCTCAACATTGACTCATCAAGGGATTTTTAGGTTAACTTCTCAAAATTATCTAGCCCTAATTTTGTAAGTGGTAAAAGATAGCACAAAATGGCTTAGGGTTAGGGATTTTATTATGTACGATGAGATTGTAGCTTCTTGTAGTGGTATTGAACTGTAAGGGATTACAAATTGTAATCAATAGATAATAAGAAAATTTGACTCATTTTTTGGTGGATGTAGCCCAAGGATTGGGTGAACCACATTAAATCTTTGTGTCTCGTGTTCTCTTATGTGGAATTTATTATTTTTTGATATTTTTAATATTTTCATGTAATTGTTGTTTCTCTTTTTATTAATCCTAACAAGTGGAATCACAAACTAATTATTTTTAGTTATCCCCTATAGGAAAGTCTCATGGTTGAGTGGGAGTGATGGAAGATGACGGTAAGTAGGGTTGAAAAGTTCAATGGGTATAACTTTTGGTTATGGAAAATGTGAATGGAGGATCATAAGGATTTATAGCAGTCATTGCAAGGAAAACTCAAGAAATTGACAACTATGATAGATGAGGAATGGGATATTATGGATAGAAAGAAAATTGGAATAATTAGTGGCATTTAATATTATGAAAGCAAAGATAACTGAAAACTGATGCAAAACCTAGAAAAGCTATATGAAAAGCCCTTTGCTTCAAACATAGTATTTCTCATGAAGCATTTGCTTAGTATGAAGATGGAAGTGTTGAAATATCAGTCAAGTTTTTTATTAGTGACACACACTTATTCAGATTTTGTATGGCTACCAAGCTCATTGAATAGTCTATAGTGTTTTCTATGTAATTCAATAGCCACTGAGCTCTACAGTTGCTACCAAGTTTTCTAGACTAATTCTAGTAGCTATCAAGAATTTTAGTGGTTACCAAGTGTATTCAATTAGTGTGAAGCCCAATAGGTCAAACCAAGTAGATCTAGTCTAGTAGTTCAACCCAAGCATTTCAGTGTTTACTGAGAATTGTAGTTTCTATCGAGTTCGCAGTTCATGTAATGAAAAGCTAGTGTAAATCAAGCTTATGTGTTTACTGAGTGATTTAGTTTAAGCCAGGTTACATAGTATCTACCGAGTCACCAATGAAAATCAAGTTCAAGACTACTTTGAAGTGATTAGTATGAACTAAGCTTCTATATCTACTGAGTGCATGATGATGCTGAGTAATGACAATGGGTGCCGAGTATCAAAACTTCACCAAGTTAGTCTTCAGAACCCAAGTGTCTTCATTTAGGCTCACTTTGTGATATATGTGTTAACCTATATAATGGATGACGTTGTAACTATGTAATTTAGATTGGTATATAGATGTAATGTATTGTATCATATCCATATGAAAAGATAGTAAGCATGTAAAAATGCAAATGTGAATAGTTGAGGCTAAGCAGTAGATAAAGAGTGAATTGTGAAGGCCATATCAAAAGAGGAGCAATAAAGACATATTCATCATAGAAAGGTGATTAGTAAAATCAAGGAATCTCTATTAGCAATTTAGTTGTAAGTCAGAGATCTACTATTTCATCCTAACAGGTGAACCGGTCAAAATCTTTCACAAGGTAGACTTAACAGTCTTTCTTAAATCTCTTAATAGAGTACATACTTCATTGTGTGTTTGTAAAACCTCTAACAAGGTGGACCTAGCAGTCCTAATTTCTCCTAACAGGGCAGATCATCAAAAGTGATCAATGTAAGCCTTAACAGACCAACTCTATGCTGCAGTATTAAAGTTTTGTAGGTATCATCCCCACCCCAGTTTTAATTTCTATTTGAAAGGTTTTTGGGTCACTAAATCATTGTGTTCAAGTGTTATGAATGTTTTATGTTTCCAGTTTGTCATGCATGTAATTAGATCAGATATAATGAATAAATGGTAATTGGATTACTGCAAATAAGATCTGTAATTGATAAATTTTTTTGGTTACTAATTCACCCCTCCTCTCTCAGTAACCTAGCATAGTCTTGAATATTTCCAACAATTGGTATTAGAGCTTTGTGGTTCTTAGGAGAGAGTTTAACAAATTGAGCAAAAGATCAAGGATATGGAGATATTTAGACTTGATAAAGCAATTGACAATGAAAAGTTGGATCTGGAAATGGCCATTGCACAACTCAAGAAAGCTAAGGAACAACTTTCCCAATCCTTGAAAAGAAGAAAAGAACTTGCAAATAAAATGAATGACCATCTCCACATTGAAGGAAGAATTGAAGACCTTTTTCCTTCAAGCAGTTCAAATGTAGCAAATGATGCAATCAAAGAACTCCTAGAAAAGAATGGTTCCCTGCAAGAAGAAATAAGAAAGCTAAAAAAAAAAACAAGAAATTCAGTCAGTAAGGATATGTGAAATCTTGGAATAGAGGAACAAGATAAAAGAAGAAATGGATGGAAGAAATAATGAGATCCAGAACCAATCCCTTCAACATGTAGATCTTATGGATCAAATCTCCAATGTAAATGAGGAAATCATGAGCAAAAGAAAGATCAATGAAAGATTAAGCAATGATCTAGATTTAGAAAGATAAATCAATGAAAGAATAAGCAATGAGCTAAGATTTGAAAAGAAAATTAGTGGAAGATTGAAAAATGACCTAAACACTAAAAAGAAAATCAATGAAAGAATGATGAAATCTCAAGCAAACATGGTTCAATTGAATAAGCAAAACCTCTATAGGCAAAAAGGAATCACAGGAATTGGATACAAAGAAGAAGGTGAATCCTCTGAACAAGGTGCTTAACGAAATCAAATACCTACTTGTAATCATTATGGTAAGTTAGGTCATACATCAAAAAAATGTTGGAGTAATGATAAAGCAAAATTTAATGAAAAATGCTATAACTACAGTCAGCATGGTCACAGGGCTAATGAATGCAAAGAGAAACCAAATTTGAGGGCAAGTGTCATAAGTGCAAGAAACAAGGTCACAAGGCATCAGAATGCAAAACTAAGTCATTCAATCTAGTAGAGCAAATTATGAAAGCAATATTCAGTTAGGACTACAACACTTGGTGTAGATGTCATTATTATGGAGAATTTGGACACATTGGCATGAATTATGTTAAACATCACACAAAGAGAAGAGATACCACCATAAGATGTTTCAGTTGTACTGAATTTGGTCATCTAGCCAAAAATTGTATGAATACAAGTAAAATTGAAGATGAAAAGAAGGCAAGAGTAGATAAAATTCAAAAGTAGTTAAGGTAGTAATGGATTCCTAAATCTACCGACGATGCTAGTTCAAGTAATGATGGTCATGTCACTCAAGAAGTGGATGACTCCACCATTTTCAACTAGGTTTCCAAAGGATAACTAGAATTGCGTTATCAAGATCACAAGAAAATAGTTCCAATTGAAAGGTGACAAAGATCCAAATTGGTATTCAAGATAAAAAAGGATCACTGAAGAAGATTGGTATCAGTTATCATTGAGTTATCTTCTCTACTGAGTAAGGTCGGGTCATGGACTCTACCGAGCAAGGTCAGGAGTAATAAGACACACATGGTTACCGAGTCACAAAGCCTTCACCAAGTGATCATTGGCTAGTGGATGATAGGCTATCAAGCACAATGTAAAGCATGATGTCAACTCAGTTACCTTCTTACTAAGCATTAATGGTGAAGCTTTAACAAAAATCATGAAATCAAATTCCTTTCTCATCGCGAATTCTAAGTGCTATTGCGAAGAAGCAATTTATAGTGCAATCAAGCAACTTTAAGAAAATTTATAGCAAGTTATCAAGGTTCTCATGGTTTACTGAGTAAAATGGCATCAAGTTGCAGCAAAGTGAAGAGGATCTAAGATGTTGGTTCGAGGAGTTGAGTGGAAAGCACTAGATTTCAAACTTGTGCCCATGATTGCAGAAACCCTTGAGTCAAGTAGAGCTCAATCGTAAATCCCTCCCAAGGTACTTCTTATTAAGAATATTTGCACTCATTTCAAGTGTTCTATTCAAGAAATTGGTACCCTAGAAATGGATGATGCCCTAGGTGAATTGTGTGTTAATGGAATTCTTTAACCTAAGCATAAGCATTTGGAAGACAAAGGTTTAACATATAATCCCCACATGCCCTAAGGTTTTCAAATTAAATGGATTAGATACATTCTAATCCAGGTGCATAATGGTTAACTATGGCTGAGCAACTAGTTGTGATTACAATGAAAATGATTCATTGCATCATTGGCCTCCCCATGCTCACCAAAACTAAAACCACCAAAACCCTAGGTTGGGCTGAGCTGGAAAAGAAAACCCTAGCCGAGTGGGATGACATAGGCATGAAAATTAGCAATGTGACAGATGTAGAGCTAAAATTTGGGATTCATGTTATATCGCATAAGATATATAGTTTGAGCCATCTTAATAGTGTATCGTGTGAAGCTGTGGACTTAGCTTATAAAATGGTGAAAAACAATCTAGCTTATGACTTGGTAGATCTATTGTTGAAGAATGACATCAAGTTGCAGCAAAGTGAAGAGGATATAAGATGTTGGTTTGAGGAGTTGAGTGGAAAGTGCTAGATTTCAAACTTGTGCCCATGATTGCAAAAACCCTTGACTCAAGCAGAGCTCAATCGTAAATCCCTCCCAAGGTACTCCTTATTAAGAATATTTGCACTCATTTCAAGTGTTCTATTCAAGAAATTGGTACCCTAGAAATGGATGATGCCCTAGGTGAATTGTGTGTTAATGGAATTCTTAAACCTGAGCATAAGCATTTGGAAGACAAAGTTTTAACATATAATCCCCACATGCCCCAAGGTTTTCAAATTAAATGGATTAGATACATTCTAATCTAGGTGCATAATGGTCAACTATGGCTAACCAACTAGTTGTGATTACAAAGAAAATGATTCATTGCATCACTGGCCTCCCCATGCTCACCAAAACTAAAACTACCAAAACCCTAGGTTGGGCTGAGCTGAAAAAGAAAACCCTAGTCGAGTGGGATGAGAGAGGCATGAAAATTAGCAATGTGATAGATGTAGAGCTAAAATTTGAGATTCATGTTATATCACATAAGATATATAGTTTGAGCCATCTTAACAATGTATCGTGTGAAGCTGTGGACTTACCTTATAAAATGGTGAAAAACAATCTAGCTTATGACTTGGTAGATCTATTGTTTAAGAAATTCAACAAGAACATGGAAAGTATTAGGACATCCAAGAACAACCCCTATAAATTTGGTTCACTTTTGACTTGTTTATTCTTTTATGTTCAGAAGTTCTTCCCTTCCAAAGGCATGGTAGTATGGAGAAAATATGTGCTTATATTATACTAGATAAATGAATACATTGCGAAAATGGGAGAGAACTATGTTAGCATTATGGACAACTACTTCGATGTATTCAAAGAAAATGAACAATAGGTTCAAGATACCTATGAATTTAGTTGAGGATTACAAAGATGATGTGTGCTTTATGGTAGATAGTGACAAAGTTTACATCCAAATAGTGAAGCCCAAAATTGTGTGGGTAAAACCTCTTCCTTATGAGGTGAATAATGATGAAACAAAGGATATTATTGAAGCTCTACTTAATGAACTTGTTGATCCAAAGGTACCATAATTTGGAACCTATAATGAAGCCAAGGCAAGGATAGAATTGGAAATAAAGCTCCCTCAGGTAGTTAACAAAGGAAAGAGGAGGATAGCTAAACTGAAAACTAGTATGCCTCTCATGTTAATTGAAGGCAAAGGAGAAGATGTACAAGAAATAGAGGATGAAGAGGAATTTGAAAAGGAAGAAGAACTTGTAAAGAAGAAAGGCAAGGTGATCATCACCAAGCCACCTAAGCCATCCACTACAGTTTTCACTAGAAGGACAAGGAAGAAGGCAAATAAAGAAGGTGGTGATATCATATTTAGCTGATCTCCACCCACATTCAAGGACAGATTGAAGGAATTAAGAGAAGGACTTGGTGTAACCAACTTCAAAGTTCTCAAATATGAGACTAGAACAAAGGTTGAGTAGAAACAGATTGAAGATTTGGTCAAGGATAAAATGGGCCAATGGAAGTACTCACCTGATCAGCTGGCATCATAGATTCCTAGTGTCTTATTAGATAAGATCAAGATAAGATGGGAAAATACCAAGCAAATTGTTAAAGATATATATGCACAAACATTGAGATAGTTGGTACTAAGCATGGCAAATGCTAAGGTGAACAAGTCATTGAAGGATAATGAAAGAAAAATGACTCTCAAATTCAATACTTGTTTGGTTTTGATGAAAGACATTGAATATGTTGTGAAGAATGCCACAAATACTTGGAAATATCTATCATCTTCACAAGCCAAGTGAAAAAGCAGTAGAAATAAAAGATGATGATGATGACAATGATAATGATGAAGAAGAAACTTATACCGAGCCTACACATTTTGACAATGAGGAAGATGAAGAAGATAAAGAGGAGGAAGCTACCAAGGAAGCAAAGCAAGATGATGAGGAGACTAACCCAGTTAAGATAGCTACGGTAGTCATTGCCTCACTTACTTACTCTCCAAGCAAGCTAGTAGCTATGTCAAGCTCAGAGACATCTTCAACAAGTTTGATTGTGACAAACCATAGACACTTCAAATGTCCAATCACTCTTCGCCCCCACTCATCTCAATGTATCATTAACAAAAGTGACTTCCACTTCATCTACCAAGCTACAACCTCTCTCTTCTTCAGCTATCGAGTTGATGTCATTAGTCATGAATACAATGTCTTCTATAATTTTGAGTTCTTTAGCAGTAAATACTTCAATTTTGGATACTACAGTTTTGTCTACTTTAGCTTTGGATACTTCAGTTATGACTTCTTCAGTTTTGGATTCAAAAAACATTCTTATTAGTAATCCATTGGTTAGTACTATATCAATTTTCATTACAAGTCCTAGTATATCAACTATCATTCCATTCTAGACACAAAATCATTAAGTACAAGGACAGTTGAACCTAAGGCTCAACTGAGTACAAATTTTTTGAGTAAAGGAAAGGACATAGAGGATGACATAGACTTAGAGGAGGAAATAGAAATCCCCAAATGGGTGTTAGAAATGCTTTAAAATAACTAAGAGGGGGGGTGAATTAGTTATTCAAGGTCCAAATGTCCTAATGGAAACTTTTCACCAAGTAAAGTGAGCCCATTAAGCTATTCATGCATCCAAACTTAAACTTTCCTACTTAGCAAGTTATTGTAAATCAACATGCAAAAATAACACATGAAGAATCAACACATAACACTGTGATTTACGTGGAAACCCAATTTGGGAAAAACCACCAATAACATGCTACTCAATTCTCACTCTTTTGAAAGGCCTACCCTATTAAAGGCTAGAACACACTGTTAAATGTGACCTGGTTAAAGGATTTCAACCATCCTGTTAGAAGTGGGCCTAGTTAGAGGACTTTAGAACATTTGCTTGGAATGCCACATTGTTAAAGGATTTATAAATGGTTGTTAAACCAACCTAAGTCCATAGGATTTTACCCTAGCTGATACAATTGTTAGAGAGTAACACTAAGGGCTTTCGATCTGATACAACTCACAACATAACTTGCAAATTTTAGATCTTGATTCAACTTCACAATTTTGCCTAGCTTCTAGTCACTGTGGCTCTGATAGCTTGACCTCCTTTCAAGCTTTGTCTCCTTGAGTCTTCATGATTGATGTACTAGTGCAATCTCCTCTATGGTCACCTATCGAATCAAAGTCTCTATACTCTATTCCTTCCTCTCTCTTGATGCCTTTACCTTAACATTCTACCAACCACTTTTAACTTGGCAACTCAATAACTCTTGCTTCTTGACCTGTAACTCCTTAAATAGAAGTCTAGAATACTTTTTCTCACTCTAATCTTTCCACTCTTAATTTTAGTTTGAATGGATTAGGTAAGATTCAATGAATCTACCTATAATCTTGTTCCTTCTAGAAACATCATGAAGAATCCTCCTAAATTTGCCCAAAAATAGTTCATCTAAAATTTTGTGCCACTAGTTCATCATCCTTATCCTCCATTTGGTTCACAAAATTCAAGGTGACAAATTTGTCAGCTCAGATCTGGTGAAACTTTGACTTTTCAAATAATGCAGTAGCTTGACACTATTGAAATTTCGATGCTTGACACATACTGTGTAACTTAGCACCAACTAAGTTTTTATTGATGCTCGACACTTACTATAGATTCACTCGGCATCAACTAAGTTTTTACTAATGCTTGGCACCTATTATGTGGTTGACACCTGAGCTTGCTTGGCTCCTTCTGTTTTACTTAGCTCACACTAGATTTTGCATTTGCTCAACACTTACTGAAAATTTTCTTGGCATGAACTAGCTTGCTTGACACCTACTAATGAACTTAGTCAAGTTTTGCAAACAACTTTGTTACAACTTATTCTTCTAGAGTTTCTAAGTGTAACCAACATCTGTATCTTCAAGTCTATTATCAATACATCATTTTATCTTTGTCTTAACTGATCCTTGCACTTCATTACAAAACCATAACTCAACCTTTCCCTTAGGTTCTTTTGTTACATCTTATTGATTAAATCCTCTTCATCAATCAATTAAGTGATAGTACTTGGATCTTATAAGCAATTGTCATTCTAGTAAATAGTAGGTTTGACATCAGTGACAAAACAATGATTAAAAACATTCTTTATCAACAATCTCCCTCTTTGCAAACAATCTCTCTTCTTCAATAGTGATCTTTTTAATTAGATTCCAACAATCTCCCTCTTTGGCATTGATGGCAAACCAAATCGATCAACTAAGTTATCAAAATGCTAATTAAGTTAAATCAGTAAATCAAATGCCAAAAGGGAAACTTTTGTATCCTTCTAAGTTCTTCTATAAGCAACTCTCTTTTAAAATTTGCTGATAAACTATCTTCTCCTTTTTTGTTCAACTCCCTCTCTTATTTGTTATCTTGATTGATTCCTTTGCTTTTGCTTCTCCCTTTTAGCTGCTATTTCCTTTCTCCTTCCTTTCTACTGTTGTTGCACTACTTTCTCTTAACTTCTATTTCTCCCTCTTACATTTTTTTCCTTTTAAATTTGCTAATTCTCCCTCTACACATTATTTCTCCCTCTACATGCATTGACTAGTTTCTGCTATTTCTCCCTCTTTGACAAAAATGCCAAAGACATATTATTTCAGCATCTTCTCATGCAAGTGTAGCATTTGCAGGAGCTCCAATTTCTCCCTCTGTCACCTTGCTTGTGACTTGTTTGGAATTTTAATACTTTAATTACTTCAGGCAAAAACCTAAAGCAAGTATCCTCTGCATCAATTTATATCATTTCAACAATCAACTCATTTGATGTAGGGACAGTCTTGCTATTGCTTAAACAACCTTGGATAGGGGTATCGCCCCTAACTTACCTCTAAGATACTCAAATGCATCTTTAGGTAATACTTTTGTGAAAATGTTAGTAGTTTGTTCCTTTGAGTTGACATATTCCATCTTCACTTGCTTATCTTCCATCAATTCTCTTACATAGTGATACTTAATTGCAATGTGTTTTGTTTTGGCATGCATCACATGATTCTTTGATATGTTGATGTCACTAGTATTATCACAATAGAGTATCATAGGTTCAATTACTTCTTCTTTCATACCTTTCAATAGGAGCTTGATCCATACAATATTTGTGTAGTTGATAGTAGCAGCAACATACTCAACTTTTGCTATGGACTGTGAGGTACAACTTTGCTTTTTGCTAGTCCAAGTAAGCAATCTTTTGCCTAAGAAAAGTGCTCCTCCACTAGTTCTTTTTCTATCACCAATATTGCCTCCCCAATCTGTATCAGTGTAGGCTTTCAATTCAAACTTTTTAGTCCTCTTGTAGTATAATCCATAGTCATCAATTCCTTTTAAGTACCTCAGTATTCTTTTTACTACCATACGATGATTTTCTCTTGGATTTGTAGAAAATCTTACCACTATTCCAATAGCTAATGCAATGTCTGGTCTACTATTCAACTTTCTAATCATTGATCTATATATTGTCTGATTTACTTCAGCTAACTCATCATTTATGGATAACTTATGTCCTGTTATCATTGGTGTACTGACTAATTTTGAATCCTCTAAGCCAAATGTCTTGAGTATCTCCTTGATATATTTTGATTAGGTCACAAATATGCCATGTTTCAGTTGATGTACTTGTAATCCAACAAAGAATTTTATTTCTCCAAACATAAATATTTCAAACTCATGTTTAATTTGATCAGAAAAATCTTTGTATAGAGCATCTTTTCCTCCAAATATTATATCATCAACAAATATTTCAAATATCAAAATGTCTTTACCTTTTTCTGCCTTGATATATAGGTTGTTTTTGTTGTCATCTATTCTTTCAAATCCTATCTTCACAAGATATTTGTGCAGTCTCTCATACCATGCTCTAGGTCCTTATTTCAAACCATAGAGTGCTTTGTGTAGTTTGCAAACCATATCTTTCTTGGTGTTATCAACAAATCCCTCTGGTTGTTCTATGTAGACTTCCTCTTCCAGTATACCATTCAAAAAAGTAGACTTTACATCCATTTGGTAGACTTTAAAACCTTTGTAAGTAGCATATGCAAGTAGTGTCCTTACTCCTTCCATTCTTGCAACAGGGGCAAATGTTTCCCCATAGTCTAGTCCTTCTTCTTGTGCATAACCTTTGTAGACTAGTCTGACCTTATTTCTTGTGATCTCACCATTCTCATCTAACTTGTTCCTAAATACCCACTTGGTACCAATCACATTCTTATCAACTGGTCTTGGAACTAAAGTCCAGGTTTTGTTCTGCTCTGTCTGATCTATCTCTTTTTCCATAGCTTTATCCAATTATCATCTTATAGTGCATCTTTCACTATCTTGGGCTCAATCTTACTTAGAAGACATGATTCATTTCTTAGTCTATTCCTTGCCATTGGTCTGGCTTCCTTGTCACCAATAATTTGATTTCTAGGGTGATGTCTTCTCACATACTTGGATAACCTTGGTTCTTTCCTTATTTCCAAATTTGGTCTTTCAGCTTCAGAGTCAATATGCACATCTCTTTTAGGTATTTCATCATCTCTTCCCTATGTACTGATTTCAAAATCAGAATGTGCATTATCTTCATTCTACATCTTGGCTTCTAAACATAGCTTAGCATTCATTGGTTGTGACTTGGTTGATATTGAAACTTGTTGTTGATTCCCAACTTGATTGGAAACTTCTTCTTCAGTAGGCATTCCTTCATAGAAGTATACAAAGGATCTGTATTCTTCTAGTTTCTTGGTTTCATTAGCTTGAACTTCTGCATGCTCATCAAAATTTACATTTGCACTCTCCACAATCTTGATAGTGTTACTATTCAAACACTTATATGCTTTTCTTCTAGTGGAGTATCCAAGGAATATGCCTTCATCACTCTTTGAATCAAACTTGCCATTTCTAGAATCTTTAAGAATATAACATTTACAACCAAACACTTTGAAATGTTTTACATTGGGTGAGTGACCATACCATAGTTCAAAAGGTGTTGCATTTGTACCTTTCTTGACTTGTACTCTGTTTAGGGTGTAGACAACTATACTTATAGCTTCTCTCTAGTACTTTAGAGCAACATTCTTCTCCATCATTAATGTTCTAGTATAGTCTATTACTGATCTATTCCTTCTCTCTGCAATGCCATTCTATGGGGGAGTTCTTGGTGTTGATGTTTGTCTCTTAATTCCTTTGTCATTGCAAAATGTCTCAAACTCTTTTGATGTGAACTCTCCTCCTCTATATGATCTTAGGCACTTTAGACTCTTTCTTGTTTCCTTCTCAACCCTAGCCAAATACCACTTAAACATTTGAAATGCATTAGATTTTTTCTTTAAGAACATGGCAGTCATCATCCTAGAGTAGTCATCAACAAGAAACATTATATATCTATCTCCTTTGTAGCTTTGCACTTCTATTGGGCCACATAAATTTGTATGGACTAACTCTAGTACTTATTTGGAAGTGGAGGTTTTACTTTTGAAACTTGACTTGGTCATCTTTCCTAGTTGGCACTGTTTGTACATTGTATTGTAAGGGTTCTTCAGTTTAGGCAAACCTCTGACTTTCTTCATTTTGCTGATGTTAATTAGATGATCAAAATTGACATGACATAGCCTTTTATGCCATAGCCACACACCATCAAATCTAACAACAAAACAAAATGCATCTTCCGTATCTAGGTAAAACAAATTACTACTAGTTTGTTCTCTTTTTCCTATCAGATTTCCATCAGTATCATAGATTTTGACAGTTTTGTTTCCAAATTCTACTTTGCATCCTCCATTGCCTAAGTGTGACACAATCAACAGATTGTAATTCAATCCTTCAACATAGTATGCATTATTGCATGAAATTTTCTCTAAAATTTTAATAGAACTTTTTCCTTTGATTAGACATGGAGCATCATTTCCAAATCTAACACTATTTCCATCATACTGAGGAAAGGTAACAAACTTACTTTTGTCTCTTGTCATGTGATGCGAACATCCACTGTCTATGATCTACCTGCCATTTTTGTTCATACAAGTTAACAATGCTATTTCTTCATCTTCATCTAACTCATCCTTCATGGCTACATAGACTACCTTATCATCATTTTCATCAGAATCCTCTTCTTCAACAATGTATCACTTTTTGCCTTTGTCTTTGTAATCTTTGGTATCATCTTCTCTTCTATTCTTGTTCTTGTTGCCTTCTCTGTGGTTCTTTTTCTATGTGCATCTTGCAGTAATATTTTCTACTTCATTGTAATTGAAAAATTATAGGAAGCTTACCTTTGAATTTTCCTTTGCCTCTATGAAATCTTCTAGCCAACAATGCTTCCAATTGTTCCACATCTTCTTCATTTGTGTTACTATCACTGGATGCATACTTTACCTTTTTCTTCTTCTTCTTTGGTTTCACCTCCTTAGTATCTTTCAATGATAGCTTGGCCTTGAAAGTAGATTCAAGATTCTTAGGTCTATAGTTATGAAAGTTAAACGACTCAAATGCAGTGAGTCTTCCCACTATACCTTCAAGAGTAAGAGTGTTTCTTGGTACACATCTTAATTCTTGTATGGATGAAACTCTAATAGCATAGATGGGGAGCAAGGTTCTTAAATTTTTTCTATTAATAGTGTCATCATCTAAATGACCACCCAAACTTCTTATTGCACTTACTACTTCTTTCATTCTAGAGGCATATTGAGCACTGTTCTCACCTTCTTCCATCCTCATGTCATCAAAATTTCCTCTGAGGCTTTCTCTTTTTTATCTTTGAACATTCTTATCTCCTCCATAAATATTAGTCAAGGCTTTTCACATTTTTAATGTAGAGTCACATCCCTTGATGTCATCAAATTTAGCATAATTAAGGGCAGAGGCAATCTTCAACATTGCCTGATTATGCTCCTTCTTTTTCTTCATTTCTTTTGTAGTGGGTACAGTTGGATCAACATGTACCACTTCAATTGAGGTTTGTACATGGTCACTTATTGATCTAAGTTGTAGCTTCATTAACCTTTTCCATATAGTGAAGTTATCTCTGTTGAGCTTGGGAACTTCTCTCTTGGACATTTTGATCTTCCTGCTTCTAGCACCTTTAAACCAAATCAACAGATGGCTCTGATACCAATGGTTAGAAATGCTTTAGAATAACTGAGAGGGGGGGGGGGGGGGGGAATCAGTTATTCAAGGTCAAAATATCCTAATAGAAACATTTCACCGAGTAAAGTGAGCCCATTAAGCTATTCATGCATCCAAGCTTGAACTTTCCTACTTAGCAAGTTATTGTAAAATCAACATGCAAAAATAACACATGAAGAATCAACACATAACACAATTATTTACATGAAAACCTAATTTGGGAAAAACCACCAGTAACATGCTACTCGATTCTCACTCTTCTGAAGTGATGCTCTATGAAAGGACTGCCTTGTTAAAGGCTACAACACATTGTTAAATGTGACCTGGTTAAAGGATTTCAACCACCCTGTTAGAAGTGGGCCTAGTTAGAGGACTTTAGAACTTTCACTTGGAAAGCCACCTTGTTAAAAGATTTATAAATGGCTATTAAACCAACCTAAGTCTATAGGATTTTACCCTAGCTAATACAATTGTTAGAGAGTAACAATAAGGGCTTTCAATCTGATACAACTCACAACATAACTTATAGATTTTAGATCTTGATTCAGCTTCATAATTTTGCCTAGCTTTCAATCACTATGGCTCTAATAGCTTGACCTCATTTCAAGCTTCATCTCCTTGAGTCTTCATGCTTGATGTACCAATGCAATCTCCTCTATGGTCACCTATCGAAGTAGAGTCTCTGTACTCTGTTCCTTCCTCTCTCTCTCTCTCTCTCTCTCTCTCTCTCTCTCTCTCTCTCTCTCTCTCTCTCTCTCTCGATGCCTTTACCTTGACATTCTACCAACCACTTTTAACTTGGCAACTCAGCAACTCTTTCTTCCTAACCTGTAACTCCTTAGATAGAAGTCTGGAATACTTTTCAGTATTCCCACTCTAATCTTTCAACTCTTAATTTTAGTTCAAATGGATTAGGTAAGATTCAATGAATCTACCCATAATCTTGTTCCTTCTAGAAACATCATGAAGAATCCTCCTAAATTCACCCAAAGATTGTTTATCTAAAATTTTGTGCCACTAGCTCATCATCCTTATCCTCCATCTGGTTCACAAAATTCAAGGTAACAAACTTGTTAGCTTAGATCTAGTGAATCTTTGACTTTTGAAATAATGTAGCAGCTTGACACTATTGAAATTCTGATGCTCGACACATACTTTGTAACTTGGCACCAACTAAGTTTTTACTGATGCTCGACACTTACTATAGATTCACTTGGCATCAATTAAGTTTTTACTGATGCTTGACACCTATTACTTGCTTAGCACCTAAGCTTGCTCAACTCCTTTTATTTTATTCGGCTCACACTAGATTTTGCATTTGCTTAGCACTTACTAAAAATCTGCTCAACATGAACTAGCTTGCTTGGCACCTACTAATGAACTTAGTCAAGCTTTGCAGAGAACTTTGTTACAACTTATTCTTCTAGAGTTTCTAAGTGTAGCCAACATCTGTATCTTCAAGTATATTATCAATACATCATTTTATCATTGTCTTAACTGATCCTTGCACTTCATTAAAAACCATAACTCAACCTTTCCTTTAGGTGCTTTTGTTATATCCTATTGATTAAATTCTCTTCATCAATCAACTAAGTGATAGTAATAAGCAATTGCCATTCCAAAAAATAGTAGGTTTGACATCAGTGACAAAATAATGATTGAAAACATTCTTTATCAACAATCTTCCTCTTTGCAAACAATCTCTCTTCTTTAATAGTGATCTTTTCAATAAGATTCAAACAATGAGATATTCATAATCTTTCTACAAATCAAATGCATGAGTTTGGTGAAATTCTTCAAAAAAAGGCAAAGAAACAAAGATTAAGAGAAGAAAGAGATAGATAGTATAAGATTATAGATGATGCTAAAAATATTTTGTTTGAGGCTATAGGAATTGAGGTTGATACTTCTCAACCTATTTTGTTTCAATTAGTAGAAGCAATCCAAAAGTTCAATGAGGACACTAGTGGACAAGACAAACTAATTGAGAAAGCTGAAAAGAAATTTGATAGTAAAATGTTGGAGCACATTGCTCAGTAAATTGTTATTCATCAAGTTGAGCTTTCATCAATTCTGATCAATCTTGAGAGCTCTTGCACCAATGTAACATCTCTTTTTGGGAAGTTGTGTGATGTTTCCAAATTCACAAAGGAAATAAAGGGAAAACTATCAAAGATTGATGAGGATCTAAAAGCCAATGCTCAGAAGTTGCAACTTGACCATAGTTCAAGCTCTGTACATCACATGAAGATTAGATTTTGTCAGACATTTAGGCAGAGTTGTTAAGACAAGAAGCAAGGATTTGGTCAACACTGATTGATATTCAGAATAGGATCCTTCCTATCATGGATACAATGTAGAAACATATTATTTACTCAAAAACCTTGATCCATGACAACAACTTTTCTATTGTAAATTGCATGATAGAACTCTCTACAAAAGTACAAATTGCTCTACATATATGCAAGATTTTGCAAGAAAATCAGGATAAAACCTTGGCACTTATTCTCAAGGTACATTCTAATTTTTTAATCTCATTTTGGTGTCTCCATGTAGATAATTTCTAGATAAATCTTTGGCATTATTGTCAAAAGGGGGAGATTATTGTTGAGACACATGGTATGCTATATATGGAGAGACACATAGGATGAGGGAGAAACATGCTATGAGGAGAATGTATATAATAGATGATGTATAGTATACCTTACAAAGATAAATTTTGATAAATCTCAAAACAATATATTCTACTGAGCCAGTATCACATGGTGATGTATATAAGATTTTGACTGATAAGTGTTTTTGTCACTAATGCCAAAGGGGGAGATTGTTGACATATCAGTCAAGTTTTTTATTAGTGACCCACACTTATTCAAATTTTGTATGGATATCAAGCTCATTGACTAGTCTACAGTGTTTGCCATGTAATTTAGTAGCCATCGAACTCTACACTTGCTACCAAGTTTTCTCGACTAATTCTAGTAGCTACTAAGCATTTTAGTGGTTACCAAGTGTATTCAGTTAGTGTGAAGTCTAGTAGTTCAAACCAAGTAGATTTAGTCTAGTAGTTCAACCCGAGTATTTCAGTGGTTACTGAGCATTGCAGTTTCTACCAAGTTCGTAGTTCATGTAATGTGAAGCTAGTGTAAACCGAGCTTATGTGTTTATCGAGTGATTTAGTTTATGCCAAGTTATATAGTATCTACCAAGTCACTTGTGCAGACCAAGTTCAAGACTACTTTGAAGTGATCAATATGGATTCTACATCTACTAAGTGTATGACAATGTCAAGTAATGACAATGGGTGCTAAGTATTAGAACTTCACCAAGTCAGTCTTCAGAACTTGAGTGTCTTCATTTGGGCTGACTTTGTGATATATGTGTTGATCTATATGATGTCCAACCTTGTAACTATGTAATTCGGATTGGTATATATATGTAATGTATTGTATCACATCCATATGAAAAGATAATGAGCATGTAAAAATGTGAATGTGAATAGTTGAAGCTAAGTAGTAGATAAAGAGTGAATTATGAAGGCCATATCAAAAGAGGAACAACATAGACATATTCATCACAGAAATTTTATAAGTACAATCAAGGAATCTCTATCAACAATTCAGTTGTAAGTCAACGATATACTATTTCATCTTAACAGGTGAACCAGTCAAAATCCTTTCACAAGGTAGACTTAATAGTCTTTCTTAAATCTCTTAATAGAGTTTATAATTCATTGTGTGTTTGTAAAACCTCTAACAAGGTGGACCTAGTAGGGAAAATCATTAGAAGTGATCAATGTAAGCCTTAACATGCCAACGTTATGCTGCAATATTGAAGTTTTGTGGGTATCATCCCCACCCTAGTTTTACTTTCTATTTGGAAGGTTTTTGGGTCACCAAATCATTGTGTTCAAGTGTTATGAATGTTTTATATTTCTAATTTGTTATGCATGAAATTAGATTAGATATGATGAACTAAATGGTAATTGGATTATTGCAAATAAGATCTATAATTGATAAATTTTTTTTTACTGATTCACCCCTCCCCTCTCAGTAACCTAGCATAGTCTTGAATATTTCCAACAAGAAGAAGGTGGATTGGTTGGTGATCATTTAAATGATTCTAACACAATTACTAATCAATTATCTTTTGTAAATGTTAATTTTGATGAGGAAATTAGGGCTCTCTTGATTTTGTGTTCTTTCCTTGAAAGCTAGAATGGCTTGGTGATGGCTATGAGTAATTATATTTTTGGTTCTAATAACCTAAAATTTGATGATGTGATTGGTGTTATTTAGAGTGAGTAAAATTGTAGGAAAAGATTAGGTGCATCTACCTTAGGGTGGTGTCTTGAACACACAAAGTAGAGGCATAAAGAATGAGAGAGGGAATTCTAAAAAATTGTGGGAAATCAAGAGGAAAATAATAGGGAAAGAGGTCTCAACCAAGAGATTTTTGGTACTATGGGAAAACATATCATAAGAAGAAAGATTGTGGACTCAAAAGAACAATGAAGGAGAGAAGCAAGAAGGAAACAAGGAGTCAAATTTGGTAAGTAATAAATTTCAAGAGGATGTTTTTCTTCTTTCAGTAGAAACTATTAATGATTCGTTGGTTTTAGATTTAGGGGCTTCATTTTATGTTACTCTCCATAGAGGTTATTTTCTTGATTATGTCCAAGGGGATTTTGGGCTAGATTATTTGTGAGATAATGAACCTTGTCAAATTATTGGAAATGGGAAAATTAAGATTAAGTTGTAGAATGGGAATCATTGGCTACTATAAGAGGTAAGATATGTTCCAAGTCTAAGTAGGAATTTAATTTCAACAAGGCAACTAGGTGATAAGGGTTGCACAGTTACTTTTAATGATAAACATTAGATGATTTCAAAAGGTTCCCTAGTTGTAGAAAAAAGTGTGAAAGTAGCCACATTATATCTTTGTATAGGTCATATTGTTCTTTCTACTTTAATTATTTCATAGAAAAATTAGTGTTCAGGAATAGTTGCTGCATTTAAGTAGGAAGAACATCAAAAAAATATTGGGGATTCTAAAACAACACTATGGAACAATAGACTTGGGCACATGATTGAAGAAGGTATGAAATCAATTTATTCAAAGAAAGTTTTTCTTGGTCTAAAATGTGTCAATATGGATTTTTGTGAAAGTTGTATGTATGGAAAACAAAATAGAGTTATTTTTGTGAAGAGTGGGAAGGAAAAAATATGAAAAATTAGAGCTTATGCATATAGAAATATGGGGAACAACTTAGGTATATTCCATTGGTGGATCTTATTATTACATTATATTTATTGATGATGCACTAGAAAAGTATGGTGTTATTTACTTAGACATAAAACTAATAAATTTCAAACTTTTAAGAAAGGGAAATGCTTGATTGAGAATAAAAGTGATAAAAGGATAAAATGTCTTAGATTTGATAGTGGTGGTGAGTATTGCAAAAAGAAGTTTGAATATTATTGCTTCACTAATGGTATTTGTAGGTAGAAAATTGTTCCAAGGACTCCACAAGAAAATAGAGTGGTTGAATGCATAAACATGACAATAATGGAGTGTGAAAGGAATATGAGGGTGAATTCTAGGCTTCCCTTAAACATGTGGGAAGAGGCTGCCAATATTGATGTATATTTTATCAATAGAGCTCCTCTACACCTTTGGGTCATGGTATTCTAGAGGAAGCATGGACTCATAAGAAGGTGAATTGTTCTTTTTGTAGAAACTTCAATTGTGAAGCATTTGCACATATGTGTTAAAAAAAAAAACCAAGATGGAACCTAAGTCAAAGAAATGTGTATTTTTTGGATATGGAATTGATGAGTTTGACTATAAACTTTGGGATTTTTAAAATAGGAAAATTTTAAGTAGCATGTCATATTCAATGAGAAAGTGTTGTATAAAGATCTATTGCAATAGAATGAGAAGAGATAAAATGATTACATAGTAGTGGATGGTAGTCCAAAAGATTATATTATATTAGATCTTTATGCTTTGCAACAACAAAAACAAATACCACACATCCCTATGAATGTTAGACAATCAACAAAGCTAAGTAGACTTCTAGATAGATTTTCTCCTTTGTACTCTATTTTATTAACAAATGCTTGTAAACGTGAATGTTATGATGAAGTTGTGTAGGTGGATATAAAGATTCAGTGGGAGTTTGTAATGATAGAATAAATGGACTCTGTGCTAAAAAATTAGACTTGGGACTTATGTAAGTTACTTGTAGGAAAAGGGCTTTACAAAATAAATGGATTTATCAGTTGAAAGAAGAGGATAGAGGTAAGAAAAGATTTAAAGCTGGGTTAGTTCTAAAAGGATTTACACAAAAAAAAGGATATTGATTTTAATGAGATCTTTTCTCCAGTTGTTAAAATGACTTCTATTCATACTATTTAAAGTATTGTGGCTATTGAAGATTTCCATTCGTAACAACTTGATGTTAAAGTAACTTTTTCTCATATTTATATGGATGAAGAAATATATATGGAATAGTCACATGGATTTGAGGTCAAATGTAAGGAGAACTTAGTGTGCTGATTGAAGAAAAGTTTATATGGCTTGAAACAAGCACCTAGGCAATGTTATCTTAAATTTTACTATTTTATGAATGAGCATGGTTACACTCAATGTCATCCAAACCATTGTTTATATTTTAAGAGGTTGGATGATATAAACAAATACATTATTTTATGTTTATATATTGATGATATGCTTGTAGCTGGGTCTAACTTGGATCACATTATTGGATTGAAACAACAGTTAACATAGGCATTTGTTATGAAGGATTTGGGGGAAACAAAACAAATCCTTGATATAAAAATTTGTAGAGATTGGAAAAATAGGAAATTGATGTTATCTTAGGTCAATTATATTAAGAAGGTATTGCATTTCTATATGGAGAATGCAAACGCTGTCAACACACCTTTGCTTGGTCATTTGAAATTGAGTAAGGAGATGTTTCCAAAGACACAAGAAGAGGAGGATAAAATGTCCAAGCTACCTTATGCTTCATCTTTCACTACTATATTTGGCCCAAATTTTTGACATTCATTTTTGACGATGAGGCACATTTTTTTTTCAATCACCCCCCAATATCAGTGGAGTACCAATTACTTATAACATAGAAGTCAAAATTTTGATGGTTACATGGTAACATTAAAAGAGAAAAAGATAAATTCATTTTCATAGTTGTCTATGTGAAAAATGTACACTTTGACCAATGTGGGGTTTGAGTGCCAAGTTCACATGTGAATTGAGACTATTTCCTGTGTAAGGACATGTGTTTCTTCAAATTTATGATTTAAATATGAATTTGTTTCAAACTTAATTTATGTGATTTGAAGATGAAATGGAATGAAACTTGATTTATGTGATATGAGAATGAAATTGTTTGAAACCTAATTTATGTGATTTGAATATGAAATTTCCTAGCTTGAAACCAGATCTTATTTAAAAATGAAATTGCTTGAAACTCCTAAAAACCTATGCAAAACTACCATCAACTACGCCCTAAGAACACTGTAACTCTTGTCGCATTTGAGCAACACAATTTGTGGCCCCAATATTTTTTGATATGAATTCCTATCAATACTAAGTTGCAAAAAAATACAGCCTCTTGCCCCAACTATACAACAGGTCCATTCCCATGGCATTTATATATTAATTCGGTATATCTACTGACCCTGATTATATATGTTAAAAAAAAAAAAAGAATGGTTTGTGGATCTTTCATTTATAAAGCTAGGTGGGATTTGATGAGAAATAGATGAGATTTTTCCATGGTGGGTAAGAATATAAACAACCATAAATTAGCAGGCAATGAACAATGTAGTTCCTTACTATACATGGATTTGATGTGGCATTTTGACAATGAGATCTTTTCTCTCTCCTCTTTATATATATTAGGAAATAAAAATAATCCTTTATCGATCTTAGATACAACCCCATAAACTCCTTTATGTTCCCCTGTGACTTTTATTAAGATATTATATAGGTTATTAGTATGCTCTCTATTTTTGACTATATAGATGATTCTTCCCCTAGGGATTTGTTTAGCCCAACTAACCCTCCTAATATAAATTTCTTTGATATTTATGAGGTATATTTTGTCTCAGGATATTTCAAGTATGGCTTCTTGATCAAGTGCCAACCTTGAGAAAATATTCCCTTATCTACTTCATTCTCACTTGGGGACTTTATTTTTTTGGGGCGCACCTCCAATATATCTCAAAGAAAAAATTCTTCATCTATCCCATATTTCCCTCTATATTTTGGAAGTTCTCCCACTTCCTTAGAAAGGGTTGATCTCAAGCAAAGGGGTATCCTCTTTCCTCTACTCTAGGAATCACTTATAGAGTAGATTCTTATGAATTTTTATGTTTATATCTTGGATGGTCTAAAAAAGAGGGATATTCTCTTTCCCCTAATTTAGGAATTAATGGTAGAATGAGTTCTTGATTTCAATAGCATATCTCACTATTGTATGTTTATGTTTTGATGCATACTCACTTATGGTTATTTTGATTACTATTTTGATGTAGGACTACTTAGTCTCTTATTCTTGCTGAAATTTAGTAAGAGTTACCTATCTTTCTAAAATTTAGTTGATGTGTTTGTATATCCAATGTGGATCCTATCATTCTATATTATTGCTTCCTTATTTTTTGTTTGTTTTATGCTATACTTGTACTATGTAGATTTAGAGTAGGGTGTTGACATTCTAGTCATATTTGTTATTAGTGACATATACTTATTCAGATTGTAAGCTTATACCAAGCATATTGTATAGTTAACAATGTTAACCAAGCATTTCAGTTATTACTCAGGTCTACAGTTGCTACTGAGTCCTTTGGACATATTTCAATTTACACTAAGTAGTTACTATAGAGTTGATGATCAAAAGTTTAAACTGAGCATCCCAGTGTATGCTGAGTTTACTAGTACAAACTACGCTGTGCAGTGCTTACTGAGTTCACAATTGATGTGATGTGAGTCCAATATTAATCAAGCTAATTAGTGTTAACCATGTGATTTAGTTTATACCAAGCTCATAGTGGAAGAATTGATTGAGTTATACAATATGTATCAAGTGATTCAGTTTATATTATGAGTTTCATAGTATTTACTAAGTCACCAATGCAGACCAAGTCCAAGACTACTTGGAAGTGATCAGTATGGATTGAGCTTCTATGTCTATCGAGTGCATGATGATGCCAAGAATTGATAGTGGATGTCGAGTATTAGAAACTCACCAAGTCATTCTTCAGGACCTGAGTTTCTACACTTTGGTCAACTTTGTAATATTTGTGAAAACTTGTATTATGGCCAACTTTGTAATTATGCAATTGGATTGATATATATGTAATGCATTGTATCACATCCAAAGTGTGTAGTAGTATCGAAACGATGTAGTGTAATCATCAGAGAAGAACACAAGAGTGAATTACAAAGGCCACATCAATACAAGGAGCAACAAAGATATACCTATCATAGCAAGGTGATTTATACACTCAAAGGAATCTCACTCAACAAACCAAGTTGCAGATTAGAGATTAGCTACTACTTCATCATAACAAGTGGATCAGTCAAATCCTTTAACAAGGTAGACCTAATAGTCTTATGTAAATCTCTTTACTGAGTGCATACTTCATTGTATGTTTTTAAATCCTTTTGCAAGATGGACCTAGCAGTCCTTATTCCTCCTGACAGGGTAGATCATCAAAAGTGATCATTGTAAGCCTTAACAGGCCAACTTTATACTGCAATACTAAAGCTTGTAGGTATCATCCCCACCCCAGTTTTACTTTTTATTTGGAAGGTTTATGTGTCACCAAATCTTGTGTTAAAGTGTTGTGTACACTTTCATGATTTTTAGTTTCTCATTCATGTAGTTATATTAGAATTCACATAAAGGATTAATTGCTAATTAGGATAAAAGTTTTAAAAGTTACTAATTCACCCCTTCTCTCTCAGTAACTTAGCCTATCATAATACTTCCAACAATTGGTATCAGAGCATTATGGTTCTTAGAGAAAGTTTAATAGCTTGAGCAAAGATCTAAGGCCATGGAGATATTCAGACTTGACAAAGCTATTGACAATGAGAAACTAGATTTGGAAATGGATATTGCCCAACTCAAAAAATCAAAGGAGCAACTCTCTCAATCCATAAAAAGAAGAAAAGATCTTGCAATTCAAATAAATGATCATCTATACATTGAAGAAAGAATTGAAGACCTTCATTCAACAAGTAGCTTAGATGAAGAAAATGAAGCAATCAAAGAACTATTAGAAAAGAATGGTTCACTATAAGAAGAAGTAAGAAAACTAAGAAGAGAGCAAGAAATTTAGTCAGTAAGGCTATTTGAAGTTATGGAAGAGAAAATAAAGATAAAAGAAGAAATAGAAGGAAAGACAATGAGATTCAACATCTATCCCTTCAACGAGCTGGCTTCATTAACAAATCACTAATGCAAATGAAGAAATCATAAATCTAAGGTCAGAAAATGAAAGATTGCAGAATGATCTAAACACTGAAAGGTAAATCAATAAAAGAATGATGCAATCCCAAGCAGACATGAATCAATTGAATGAAAAAAGTCATCATAGACATAAAGGGAAAACAAGAATTCAATATATAGAAGAAGATGAAACATCCAAGCAAGGAGCTTAAAAGAATCAAAGACCTACTTGCAATCACTGTGGTAAGATAGGGCAAACATCAAACAAGTGTTGGAGCAATGGGAAAGAAAAATTTAATGGAAAATGCTAAAATTGCAATCAGCATGGTCATAAGGCTAATGAATGCAAAGAGAAACCAAGATTTGAAAGAAAATGTCACAAATGTAAGAATCATGGACACAAGTCATTAGAATGAAAAACCAAGATATAAATCCAACACAACAAATTTTAAAAGCTATATTTGGTTGGGACTATGACACTTAGTGTAGATGTCATTACTATGGAGAATTTGGACACATTGGAATGAATTATGTAAAGCATCATATGACAAAAAGAGATACTACCAAAAGATGTTTTATTTATACTGAACTTGGTCATCTTGCCAAGAACCACATGAATACTGGAAGAATTGAAGATGAAAAGAAGGTAAAAGCTGATAACATCAAAAAATAGATGAGACGACAATAGGTTCCAAAGTCTATCGAGAATGCAAGTCCAAGAAATGATTAACAAGTCACTCAAGAATTGGGTGACTCCACCATTTCCACTTGATTTATCAAAGAAGAACTAGAATTAGGCTACTAAAGAAGACATCTAAATTAATTCCAATAGATAGGATAAAAGATCCATATCAACATTCAAGATGTGAAAGGATCACTGAGTAAGAAGTACTAATTACTATCGAGTTACCTTCCTTATTGAGTAAAGTCAGAATATAGACTCTACCGAGTAAGGTCAGGAGTAACTAAGTCTCATATGGTTATCGAGTCATGAAAGACTCTACCAAATATTCAATGCTAGTGAAGTGAATGATAGTCTGGAAACTTGAACAACTTTTATACTAGGCATTTATGGAAAAATTTGATAAATGGAATGAAATCAAGGTCATTTTTCATCATGAATTTTTAAGAGCTATTTGTGACAACAATCTTCAAGAGCATTCAAGTGATTTGAGAGAATTGTTACCAAAATTTTTCAAATTCTCCCAAACCCTACTAAGCCAAGATGGCATCCAATAGCAGCAAAGTGAAACGATGTCCAAATATGTTAGTCTGTGGAGTGGGATGGAAAGCATTGGGATTCAAGCTAACACCTACCATCACAAAAACCTTAGATCTGAGTAGGGCACAATCTCAAATCCCTCTTATGGTACTATTGATTAACAATATCTGTTCACATTTCAAATGTGCTTTACAAGATATAGGAACACTAGAAATGGATGAATGTCTAAAGGAGTTATGCATTGATGTGTGTTGAAACCTGAGCATCAACATCTCAAGGCAAAAGGTTTAATGCATATTCCTCACATGCCATGGTACCTCCAAGTGAAATGGATAATGGAGCAACCAATTTTGATCACAAAGAAGATGATCCATAGCATCACCAGTCTCCCAATGTTGGCAAAAGCTAAAATGACCAAAACCCTAGGTTGGGTTGAACTAGAGAAGAAAATCCTAGCCAAGTGGGATGGAAGGGGAATGAAAATAATTAGTGTAACTAACATAGAATTGAATTTTGACATTCATGTCATTGCCCACAAAATCTACAGTTCGAGTAGATTGAACAATGTATCTTGCAAAGCAGTTGATTTGCCTTACAAGATAGTCAAGAGCAACCTATCTCTTGACCTTGCCGAGTTACTGTTGAATCAGTTCAACAAGAACATGGAGAGCATCAGGACATCAAAGAATAATCCATGTAAGTTTGGCTTAATTTTGACATGTTTATTCTTCTATGTTTAAAAATTCTTTCCATCTAAAGGTACTGTTGTTTGGAGGAAAGATGTGCTAGTACTCTATTAGATTAATGAATACATTGCTGAAATTGGAGAAAATTATACTAGTATCATGGACAATTATTTTTATGCATTCAAGGAGAAAATGAATAATAGATCTTGAATCCCTAAGAAACTAGTAGAAGATTATAAAGATGATGTTTTTTTTATGGTAGATAGTGACAAGGTATACATTCAGGTAGTTAGGCCTAGGATTGCATGGGTAAAACCTCTTGGATATAAGGTTAACATTGATGAAACAAAGGATATAATTGAGGCATTAGTAAATGAACCAGTTGATCCTAAGGTAACCTATTTTGGCACATATGATGAAGCCAAGGCAAGGATGTAATTGGAGATTAAGCTCCCTCAGGCGGTTAACAAAGGAAAGAAGAGGATTGCCAAGTTGAAAAAAAGTTCCACTCTTTTGTTAACCAAGGGCAAAGGTGAAGATGAAGAAGCATAGGATGAGGAAAAATCAAAGGAAGAGGAGCCACTAAAGAAGAAGGGTAAGGTAATCATTACTAAACCTACCAAGCCATCCACCGCAGTATTCACTAGAAGATCCTCTAGGAAGAAAGCATATAAAGAAGGAGGAGACATTATTTTCAAGAGACCTCCACCCACCTTCCAGGACAGATTAAAAGATTTGGAGTCAGGGGCCAGTATAACCAATTTCAAGGCACTAAAATATGAATCTAGGACTAATCAAGAGAAAAATAAGATTGAAGACTTGGTGATAGATAAAATGGGTAAGTGGAAATACTCACCTGATAAGCTTGCAGTTTAGATCCTAAGTATTTTGATGGATAAGATCAAGCCAAGAGGGGAATTTTCTAAGGGAACTACTAAAGATATCTATGAGAAAACCCTAAGACAACTTATGCCAAATCTAATTAACAAGGAGGTGAAGGAATCTTTGAAGAAGAATGAAGAAAAACTAACCTTAAGATTCAACACCTATCTTGTATTGTTAAAGGACATTGAACATGTTGTGAAGAATACCACAAATACATAGAAAAATGTCTATCTTCTTCACAAATTGAGTGATTTTATTGTAAGTGTAAGTGATAAGGATGGTGATGATCAAGAAAAAGATGAAGAGAAAGATGATGCAGAAGCAACTCATTTTGATAATATTGATGATGAAGAGGAACATGAGCAAGAGACTACCAAGGAAGACACACAATATATTGAGGAAATTGAACCAGTTAAGATTTTGTTGCAATGGTTATAGCCTCACTTCCTCATTCTCCAAGAAAAATATTGATAACATCAAGCACAAAAATAGTCTCAGTAGGATTTGTTGTAACTAGCATTGCAAGCACAAGCATCCAATCAACCTTTGCACCAATCCAACACAACACAACATTGAATGAATGTACTTAGATAAATTAGTTTTAGATACTTCAAATATTTGTACTTCTAGTTTAGTAAGTGCAGTTTCAATATTTATCATAGGTCCTACTATTTCAACTATTGTTTCCATTCCTAGTACACAAGAAATAAGTGCAATGATAGTTGAGACCAAGCCTCCACTAAGCACAAAATTTTTGAGTAAAGGAAACTAAAAGGAGGAGGATGTAGATCTTGATGAGGAAATTGTGATCCAAAATTGGGACATTTCCAAACTCAATCTAGATCAGATGCAAACATTTAGAGAACTTCTTCGAAAGAAAGCCAAGCAACAAAGGCTTAGAGAAGAAAGAGATAAGGAATTCAAAATCATTGAGGATGCAAAGAATATTTTGGTAGAGGCTCTAGGTATAGAGGTTGATTCTTCTCAACTAATTTTGTATTATTTGGTAGAGGAAGTCCAACAGTATAATGAAGATTCAGTTGGATAAGACAAGTTATTGTAGAAAGTAGAGAAAAAGTTTGAAAATAAAGTGTTAGGGCTCATTTCTCGACATATTTCCATTTACCAAGTAGAGTTATCTACTATTTTGGGTTCTCTAGAAACCTCATGCACTAATGTAACTTTACTTTTTGGTAAATTATGTGATACTTCAAGTTCTACAAAGGAAATAAAATATAATTTCTCTAAGATTGATGAGGATCTGAAGGAAAGTGATCAATAATTGTATCTTGACCCAAGTTCAAGCTTTACCCATTTCAAAAAGATCAAATTTTTGATAGATTTGTAGGCAGAATTGCTCAGAGAAGAAGCTAGAATTAGATCAAATTTGATAGATATCTAGAATATGATTCTTCCTAACATGGATGCACTACATAAGCATATTGCACATTCAAAAACCCTCATCCATGACAATAATTTCTCTATTGTAGACCATATGATTGAATTGCCAACAAAAGTGTAGATTGCATTGCACACATGCAAGGTCTTGCAAGAGAATTAGGACAAGACTTTGGCAATTTTCCTTAAGGTAAATTCATACTTCTTGTCTCATTTTGGCATTACTATGTAATTCATATAGCATAAATTTTTGCCATTAATGTCAAAAAGAGGGAGATGATATGAGAAGCTATAAGGAGATATAAGGGGGAGAAGATGTAAAAGGTGTAAAGAAAATGGGGGAGAAAGATGTAAAAAGATAGGGGAGAAGATTGAATAAGGAGAAGATTGTAAAAAGATGTATTTTGATGTACATATCAGATGTACAATGTACTATGTATTATATGGAGGAGCATTACCATGTATAGACATGTATCCTTTACAAAAACAATTTTGAAAAATCTCAAAAACAATATACTCTACCGAGTTGAAATCACAAGGTAATAGATAATTTAGTTTTGATTGATAAGTGTTTTTGTCACTAATGCCAAAGGGGGAGATTGTTGACATCTAGTCATGTTTTTTATTAGTGACATACACTTATTTAGATTGTAAGCTTATACCAAGCATATTGTATAGTTAACAGTGTTAACCAAGCATTTCAATTATTACCGAGCTCTATAGTTGCTACTGAGTCCTTTGGATAGATTTTAGTTTGCACTGAGTAATTACTAAAGAGTTGATGATTAGTAGTGTAAACTGAGCATCTCAGTGTATGCCAAGTTTACCAATGCAAACCAAGTTATGTCGTGCTTATCAAGTTTGCAGTTGATGTGATGTGAGTCTAATGTTAATCAAGCTAATCAGTGTTAACCAAGTGATTTAGTTTATACCGAGCCCATAGTGGAAGCATTGATTGAGTAATATAGTGTGAATCAAGTGATTCAATTTATATGCTGAGTTTCATAGTATTTTCTGAGTCACTAGTGCAGACTAAGTCCAAGATTACTTGGAAGTGATCAATATGGACCAAGCTTGTATGTCTACCAAGTGCACGATGATGCCAAGCATTGAAAATGGATGTCGAGTATTAGAACCTCACCAAGTTAGTCTTTAGGACCCAATTTTCTACACTTTGGCTAACTTTGTAATATTTTTGAAAACTTGTATTATGGTTGACTTTGTAATTATGCAATTGGATTGATATATATGTAATACATTGTATCACATACAAAGTGTGTAATAGTATAAAAAAGAAGTAATGTAATCATTAGAGAAGAGAACAAGAGTGAATTAAAAAGGACACAATAGTATAAGGAGCAAAAAAGATATACCTATCACAACAAAGTGATTTATATACTTAGAGGAATCTCCCTCAGCAAACCAAGTTGTAGATCAAAGATCAGCTAATGCTTCATCCTAATAAGTGGATTTGTCAAATCCTTTAACAAGGTAGACCTAACAGTCTTATGTAAATCTCTTTATCGAGTGCATACTTCATTGTATGTTTGAAAATCCTTTTGCAAGATGGACCTACTAGTCCTTATTGCTTCTAATAGGGCAGATCATCAGAAGTGATCATTGTAAGCCTTACCAGGCCAACTTTATACTATAGTACTAAAGCTTGTCGGTATCATCCCCACCCCAGTTTTACTTTCTATTTGGAAGGTTTCTGAATCACCAAATCTTGTGTTAAAGTGTTGTGTATGCTTTCATGATTTTTAGTTTCTCATGCATGTAGTTAGATCATAATTCACATAAAGGATTAACTGCCAATTGGGATAAAAGTTTTAAAAGTTACTGGTTCACCCCTCCCCTCTTAGTAACTTATCTTGTCATAATATTTCCAACATAGGGTTAGTGTAACTCTTGGATCTCCCTATTTTTAGACAATAGTTTCATGGGAAGGGCCATTACTGAAGTGGACCTCAACAAGTGTCAGCCTTGGGACCTCTCTAGTACGTTCTATTACCTCCTTTATTTTTCACTAATGAAATTTTCATATTCAATGTCAAGTGTATGTACCAAGTACTCCAAAATTATTAATTTCTTACCTTGATCTATACACAATGTCTTTCTAGTTTCTCTCTACTCATGACCACCCATTTTATTTTATATGATCATCTAATATTTTTTCAATCTAAGCTCTCAATTATTTCTTCTTGTTTGATCATCTCATAACTACTAAATGATGATTATTGTAGAGGAGTAGCTCCAAATGTTAAGAATAATAAAAAATCAAACCTATTTAGTTGAAATGCTAAATGATGATTATTGTAGAGGAGTAACTCTAAATGTCAAGAATAATAATCAATTGAACCTATTAAGTTGAAATGCTAAATGATGATTATTGTAGAGGAGTAGTTCCAAATGTTAAGGATAATAATCATTTGAACCCATAAGTTGAAATGCTAAATGATGATTATTGTAGAGTAGTTCTAAATGTCAATGGAAGTTATTAAACAGTGCCCTTTCCCTTAGGGCCTATTGGTCATGTTTTTACCTCATGTTTTTCTAAGTATGTCTTTTTGTGAATGTTCCTAGTTCTTTATCTACAAATTAGGGTTTGGTCTCTTTTAAAATTGGTTAACCCTAAGAAAAACCCTAATTAAACAAAATCTATTCCCTAAGAAAGCCCTTTAGGTCATACATTTCCACCTTATAAATCAAGTGGGAAAATAATTTTGAAATAATATATATACCTTTTTTGGGAACCTTTTACAGAGACTTTTGTTTTGTTCCATAATCTCCTGAAATAATCATTATTGTCAGATCTTTTTAAGATCTATGGTGGTCGCATTGTCATTATAAAAATTTGTACAAATTTTACTGCATGTGACATGGTGACCAAGGAGGTACTACACATGGGACCCAGTAATATATGCATGCTTTCAAGCTAAATTGTCCAGGCTGTCAGATCTTTTTAAGATCAATGATGGTCGCTATGTTACCAACAAAATTCCTGTAAAAAGAGAAACATGATAGGATTAAACCTAAAGATGGACATCATAATTTGTCATTAATAACCCTCTTCAGCACGATGGGATGTTAGGAGTGTTAGACATAATAAATTATCATAACAAGAACACATTGTCTTCATGATGCTAGATTTCTTCAAAGTATATGGTGGTCGCTATGTCACCACTAGAAATTGTAAAAACTTTGTTGATCATGACATGGTGACACCCTATGGAATGAGAATGTAGCGGGACCTAATTTCAAAAATGGCACCATAGAGAATACTTGTCATAAAAGGCCTTGCTAGCATGTCAGGATGGTATTATGTCATTTTCCATTGTGGATTTGCACTCAGAAAAGGATATTGGTTGATTGGTGCTGTCAGATCTCTCCTAGATCAATGGTGGGCACCATGTCACTATAGAAACTTAATCAATCTTTAGTGCATGTGACATGGTGACCAAAGAAAATATAGAAGAACCCACCACAATTTCAATAAAATAATCATAAAATGTTCATCGTCTGACCAAAGATACATAAACGATGGTCACTATGTTGCTATGAGGAGTTGCTTAATGTTTATGCATAGCGATATAGTGAGAGTGTGAGAGTGTGAGACATGTCCAAAGGCACTAGTGGGTCCAATATAACTTTCCAATAGTGGAAGGTAAGGCCTATGTGGAGGAATTTGATTGGGTTGACTACCAACCTAGCCTATTGAAAATGAGTCACTAAAGATTTTATTCCTAGATCGTCAAATTTTTAGAATCGATGGCTTGTTTTCAAAATTAGAAGGTGGTGCCACCCTGTTTCTTCCTTATAGTCCATTTATGAAAATTAAGGCTTCCCGTGTGAAGTAGAACGAGGGATATATTGTATGATTTTGCCAAGTTTTTCTCTACACAAACAAATTTTAGAATTTCAGAGAACTAAGAGCCTATTGAAGAATTGTTCCTTGCCTAGTTAAAGTTGCTAAAGAATTTGTAGTATTCACCATTGTTGTAGAATTTTGATGAAGAGTAACAAGAAGCCAAGTAAGTATCCTAATCCATTAAACAACAAAAAATTATGGTATGCTGCATCATTGTTAAACATGCCTCCAAAGAAGGTTTTCTCAGGGAAGGTAGATTATGCAAGTGGACATATACATGATGACTTTGTGGAACAATTAACCGAGTCTACAAATGAATCTGCCCAAATGAAAAAGCTAGTTCCTATGAACCCTAGGCTTAATATTGCAAATGGATTATATGACAAAGGGAATTGGGTTAGGGATACCATTACTTCCAAAATAGGGTGAAGTGGTTTTCAGAAAGAAAACTGTTTGCTCCCCATGGAAATATTTGGAATTTTGATTTGGGAAAACTAGTGGTCCTTGGTGTTTTCATGGATTATGACCTACTCACAGCCATTGCAAAAAAAATGACCCAATAGCTAGGATAGTAAGAAGAATAGATGGGGAGTGTCTGATAAGTATAAATGCTTAAGAATTTTGAATTTTTTTTGGTTTGGAACCACTCTTGAATTATCATGAGACCATTGATCTACTAGGGCTAGAGAAAGAATACTTGTCTAAGAAGGATAAGGTCAGGCAAGGTGCATTAAGGATAGACTTGGGCTTAATTGGAAATTTGACATTGGTCACAACATCTACTAAAGAGCCTTTTAAGAAGGAATTCTTCACTTTTAGGGCCATAGAAATATACATGACTTTGTGTAGGGTTTTTAATGAAGATAAATTTTTTTTTATGCCAATTAAATTCATGTATATGATGACATAGATTTCCTCTTTTGGTGTAGATATTATTTTTGATTTTTCATCTTATATAGTAGAAGAGATCCATATAGGATTAGTTGGAATTGAAAAAGGCAAGGTGGAAAATACATTCGGCCATTAATCATTGTTAATGCACATGTTCTTATTTAAAAGGGTTACATATAATGAAAAGGAGATGGTTCTGAATTGAGAATATGAAGGAGAGGTTCTACTAGTCTAGCTGTGGAGTGTAGATATGAATTGGGATGTAGAGGAAGCCAGTTTTGTCAGGTTTGATAGTTATTTTGCATCTAGTTTAAGAAGCCTTGTATTGAGGGACAATCCCAAAATTCCCAAGGCATTATTGGATTTCATCAGGCCCATGGACAATCCTTCTAGGTTGAAAGTATCCTACAGCTAAGCATATACCATACCATACCTTGTTTCTACAACTTTTAGGGTTTATGGTTTCCAAGGGACTCCTCATGTACTACGCTACCAAGTGCCTTTGAAGGTAGGGATAGTTGAAATGTTGTGACAAGTAGGGGGATTGAAGGAAACATATTTGGTTGGAAGATCTAGAGGCTCATTTTTCCCCACTTGTATTGTGGCTCACCATTTCATTATCATTAAGGGTCCAATTGAGTATTATTGTATAAATTTTTGGATCAGTATAAGATGGTTGTGTCCCATGCCTATTTTTGTGATATTGAGGAATTTTTTGATATTTTTAGGCAAAGGGCTAAAGTTGGTTCAAAAGAGCATCAAATATATTTCCTTAAAGATATAACAAGGAATGAATTCTCTTTGTAAGAGTAAGAGATAAAAAAGGAGAAGTGGAGAGTTTACTCCAGAGTCTTGGAATTCATAATTATTTTGATAATAACTATAAGCCTCTAAAGGATGCAAAAATAGAGGCAGACAAATTGAATAAACTAATGACCACTTTTCCTGAAATTATGGAGGTCATAAATGAAAAGAAGCTATTCTTTATTAATTCTTTTCTAGAAAAAGCCAAAGAGGTCATGAGGAGATTATCATTTACCCCTACGATAGGATTATGGCAAGTAGTTGTTCAAAAAAGGCCCGGCTATAGTATAATTTAGAATAAAAGTGCTACATTATATAAAGGAAAATAAATAATGGGGTCAACCAGTGACATTCTGGAGGAAAGACCTAATCAGCCCATGCCCAAGAGACAATAGATAGAAAAAGAACAAGTACCTCAAATAGAGGAATATTCACCCACCTAGTCCCCATTACAAACAGGAGATGAATAGCTCACTAGGGAGCAGGTGGAATAGTTAGGGTCCCAAGGGGGAGTTTTCATTACTACAATAGAATTGGAGGAAGGAAATCCTCAAGAACCTCCTATGCCTAGCCTTGAGTTAACTATTGCAGATTATAGAGGGAATGAATCAAACCTTGTGCTAGAATAGGCCAGCCATGAATTCATCTCTAATGATAATTTTGTCAAGTCCAGAGCCTTTTACCAATTTTCTCTGAGAACAAACATTGGAGTGTTTGAAGAAAGATGCAGTATGTTGAAAACAAAGCATCCTAAAATGGAAGAGGCAGACATACAAAACCAAATCAAAGAAGAATTAATGTAGGAATTCAAAAGCTTGACTCCTGAAGAAGGTAGGCAAATGATAAAAGCATCTGAGGTTATGCTACTATCCAATTGGGATATTGCAGATGCCATGGTTTTTAATTTTGTTAAAAATAATTTGAGTGTAGAGGAAAAGGGGAAGAAAGAAATGAAAGGCACCAAATTTAGTGAGGACCATGCTGTACTAGTCATATTGTCAATGAGAAAAGGATCTAGGACTGCCTTTTCCCAGCTTGATGATACTAGCTTGATAGGCAACCTAATTGTAAAAAGAGCTGAAGAAACTATCACTAAAGAGGCTACAGAGCTAGGGGTTGGATCAACCAACTTCACCTTAGCCACATCTCAAAGAGACAAAAGAGAAAGGTTGGAATTACAAGACAGGTATGAGAAGGTTTTGGTTGCATACAATAAAGAAGTTCAAAAGATGATCGAACTGGAGAATCAATTGATGGAACTATCCACTAGGCCAAGAATCACCCATCCTCACCCACTAGTGCAGCCTTTTAAATCTACTCCTCTCACTGAAATCCTAGACACACCACAAAGGCCATAGTATTATACTGTAGAAGATTTTGAAGAAGAAAAGAGCAAATTGTGGGCATTGCATGTAGAGTTGGAGATCAAATATGAGGAAAGGTTTAGGGGAGCTATAATATATTTAGTTAATAAAATTGATTGGCCTACTTTCCATGAGCAACTAACTAAAGTAATAAAAACATTTGAGGAGATAAAAGCAAGTGATGATGCTCTTAAGCCAATTATCAACAAATGGATTAGAAGAAATAAGGATGTTACTCTTCTATGCTTTTCTATTATTGATTCATCTTATGAGCATATAGAGAAAACTTATGATTTAAGGAATGATATATCAGATTTTGATAATAAGAGAGTTGAATTGTAAAGAAGAATTATAAGCTATCTTGACAAGTATAAGAGTGTCAATTTTGAACTGTTTCCAAATGCTATAGAAAAAAAGGATAAGTTGAAGAATAAAGATGAATGGGCCCAAGAACTAAATGATTTATTATGCCTTCGAATGAATAAGGTAATAAATGAAAAAGGAAATGCATAGTGGGTAGCCACAATTGAGGAACTTGTAAAAGTTCAATTATTCTTTGATTCTTTGAGGCAAGAATTTATTGATATTGATAAATTAGGAGAATATGTGATGAAGAAACAATATGATCTTCTAAATTTTAGTTGGCTATATGATACACTTTTTGATAAGTGTATGGCAGAATTCATTCATGCAAAGCAATTAGAATATGTTGAAACTGATGATGAAGATATGGAATAGGATGAAGTATAAATTATTGACACACCAATTAAGAAGAAGGGGACAAAGGTGAGTAACCAATTATAGTTGCAAGAACATAAATCCAAACAAGTGACTTGGTAGAAGAAGAATTAGATATAACTATTGTTTTATCAATTCATGATGATATAAATAGAGAGCCTTGAGTTAAAGTAAGCCTGCAACAAGTAAAGCTAGATACATCACAATCAATTCCATTGGCTACATCTTCCAAAGAGAAACAAAAATAGTGAAGCCAATTATCAATTTCCTATCAGTAAAGAATTGCAACAAAGGATGTAGTAGAAAGTGGAAAACATTCTGTTGCACAACTTCTTTGTTTTTTATGACAATAACAATGAAAATATCTTTTGTCTTAAGGAAAAATATCAATTCTTTATGACTAAATCTTGTTGCATCTCACCATATATAAGTGAGATTCTAAGGCTAGAGTAAGGGTCCTTGATGCAAACTTTGTGATGTATTTTTTCTGCAAATATCTGAGAATACATTGATGTTACATGATCTTGATGTCTTATCTTGCATCATTTTGAGTTCTATTACAATTGTTATACAATTTTCAAAAGGAAATTAATACAAAGATGAACTATCCCCATGTCTTTCCTTTCAAAATCTTGTCTCCATTTATTATTTGGTTATCTTGAAATTGCACGAACAAAGCTTGTTCAATTGAATGCAATTAGTCTAAGTTGTTTATCATTTTCACTATTGATTTTAATTCAATGAATTAGGTAAATGCTTTAGTGAATATGATAGGATTTCCATGGATAATAGGGAGGATATATGTAAGAATGAGTTTCAGTAAGAGGTGTTGATAGAATTGATTGTGATGCAATCAATTAGGTCAAGAAACTGGATAGACTCTAAATCCCAATGGATGAGGCACTAATCAACTAGTTTTAGTCAACCTATGGAGAAAACATGAATAAGCATCAAGCTTTAGATTAAAATCAATTTTAATTTAATATTTGAAGAATGTCAAAGCTGGTCAACACTTGTTTACATTTAATTTTTGAGTCTTAGTTAGCTGCTATTACCCATAATTGTCTATAAATCTAAGAAGAATTTTGACCAATCTTCTATTAGGGGTGTGTATTATTATAAAATGCCATGGAATGAATGAAATATTTATGTAGTATTAGATTGTAAAAATTTTATCCCTCAGATGCACCTACCTTGGTTTTGCAAAGCCAAAAGAGTAGAAAATCTTTCATGGTTTTGTTGAAGTTGGGTCCAGATCTAAAGCACATATGACTATTTATGGGAACTAGCTAATCCTTAGGTTGTTGTGATCTTTATTATCTTGGTATTAAGTATTTGTTACTTAATATTGTAAAATCATCAACAAAAAGGTGACTTTTTTGGGGAGTTATTCAACACATGTTTGTGTGTGAAAAGTACTATAGTTTCTTTAGTTTTGTCACTCTACATTTTTTTTCATATTCCTTAGTGATTGTCTATGGATATTTTGGACTTTTCTAGTGAAAAAACTTGAGAATTTAAAAGAAAAGAGCAAACCAAGTGTACACTGACATAGAAAACCCTTACAAAGTGTCTTATCTATCAAGCAAGAGTTGCAATCCTAGAATTATTGTGATTGGTCTCTCTTTATGTGTCAAATTCATTCATATTGTCTTGTGATATTTTCCTTATATTGCATTATATATTTTTTCCCTAGAATAGGGTGGAAAATTAGTCAAGGTTTTGAAGCTAGTGCTTACTGACAAATATTCCCCATAAATTGCTGACAAGAGGAAGAGTACATGAGCATATGCAAGAGCCAATCCTGATATACCATTGTATAGTGATCTACCCCAGTGTGGTAGGAAAAACTAAAACAAAAAGAAAGAAGATGTAAATCCTACTTGGAAACCAAGGGTTAGTACATCAATAAATTCTCAATACCAACCACTGGTGGGAAGAGAATAATCTTCCTTAAGTTCTGAATTAAAGACTACAAGGCTTTTAGGAGGAATGTTTAGTACTCCATTACAAGAAGATCAAGATTACCATGACAAGAATGTTTCCTCAATGGGAGATACATTACATAGACTAGATGTGATAGGTGAAATGAATCATTGGTTAGGATATGGGAATTTCATGAAAGATCCTTTTAATCCTAGAGAAGTTCCATATGGGGAGACAAACCTTATAGATCTTGATGATCCTGTTAATTTAGAAGCAACTTCTGCAAATCCAAAAGAAGTATATTCAGAGATAGGACTCCTAAAAAAATGGTTTGCAAAAGAAGAAGCCAAACATGCCCATTTGGAAAAGGAAAGAGAACAAGCCATAATGAATTCTCTCATTGAGCGAGATAATTTGCTCAAAGGAATGGCTACCCTAAAAGATCAGAGTAAGAAATTGGAGGAAAGAACTTTAGTCCTTCATGCTGATGTTTTTGGGGCTATAGATAGTTTAAGATACAAGGTTATAGAACAAGAAAATCTCATAACCAAAGGTGAGAACCTACCATTTATCAACTTTAACCTTATAAGCCTATCCAGATAGACCATGTAGAACCTATTGTGAAACCCATAGATAAAGGAAAAGGCAAGGGTATAGGAATCCAAATAAATGAACCTCAAGTTATACCAAGTAGATCTCTAAACCTTCCCATGTCTAAATTAGTTTTTGATCTAGAAAAGGCTAGAAAGGAGAAGGAGGATCTTGAAAAAGAACTTGAGAAGATTGAGAATGAAGCTCAGGCAGTAAAAACTAGGAGAATAATTCAGTTCATCAAGTCCAACTCTACCTTAGCCTCATGGCCAAATTTGTCCACCCAAGTTGCAACTTCTATACCTACTTGCGAACTAGTAGTCTCTAACTAGAACATATCTCAATCTACCCTTGCTTCATCATCTAGCACTAGTACTTAGCTCCCTATTCTCCAAATACAATAGTCTCAAAATGTTGTTCCTAATCAGGACAATATAGCAAGCACATCCAATGCTGTTGGTTTTCAGAAGAAACCCATCTCCATGGAAAAGTTTAGAAAAAAATTATTTGTAGGAATTCCTAGTTTTCCACATCCAATATCATTTGATCTAAGAGACAAAGTTGTCAATTTTTCTAGAAAACAATACTATTACTAGTGAGGAACTTTTAAGAATATTTATAGATATGTTGAATGACTTTGAAGTTGAATATGAGGATGTGGTGATGAAATTATTTGTACATTCATTAATTGAAGATGCAAGGGATTGGTTTAGAAGACTACTAGATGATAGCATTAGTTCATGGAGTGATTTGGAAAAATTGTTCAAAGAGCAATATGGAGATAATGCTAATGTTGGTTTTATGTTGAATGACTTTTAACAATAATAAAAAGAGCCCAAATGAATCTGCATTTGATTTCAATGTAAGGTTTCAAACGGAAAAGTACAAATTGTTTTAGGTTATGAGATTGAATGAGGATGTATGCCTTACCACATATTTCAATACTTTTGACAGTAAAATATCTTATCAATTGAGAGATAAAGAGCCCAAAACTTTGAGGAAGGCTTACAAGGATGCAATGAATATTGAAAATAATAGAAAAGCATTTGGTAAGCTAGGTAGGAGAGATGATCCAAAATTATTCAATCCTAAGAGCAACAAAAGGGAAAACGATGAATCTCCTGTAAATAAGAAGCCTGAGGAAGCCACCATAGGTCAAGTATTGGACTTATTGAAGAAGATGAACCCACTAACTTTCAACACAAACAAACCTAATGTTGGTGAAAAGGCCCCAGTAAGGAACAATCATTTCAATAGATAGCCAAGAATGCATAATTACCCCTATACCACTCAATGGAAAGATGGTAAACCAATTCAAAATTAGACCCAAAATGTGAAAGAGAAGGGTACCATTGACCCTCTACAAAGGAGTTCTATTAATATGAATGATGATGTGCCACAGTGCATCATATGTCAATCACCTCACACATCAGACTACTATTTGATTGCTCAATCATTTGCTATAGACCAAAATGTACATGATGAGGAGGAAGAAGAGGAAAGAAGCCATGATGATGTAAGTTATAATATGGTTAACATGTGTGATGACTATGTAGATTATGACTTAGAAGAACATAAAAATGACATTACTAGTCAAAAAGCAATTTACCAGCTACACCATCGACACATATTTTTAGATGATGAGAATTATGATGAAGACAAGGTATGCGTTATATCCTCAGCTGATGATCATATAAATTTGAGAATGCCTTCTAAAGAAGATATTATAGAATTACTACATAAATAATTTCTCAAGTTCATAGTAATTACAATTTGAAAAGCAGGACGGTTAGAAATCAAACTGGTAAGCCTTTTAGTATATTCATAAAGGAAATTACTCATAAGATGAAGGATGACAATAAGAAAAATAATGTGGAGATAGAAAAGGTCAAAGATAGCAAGGTTAAGAAATGGGAACTCAAAAAGAAGGTACAATTTTAGACAAATGAGACACTTAGAGCACTGGTGCAAGAGAAGAAGTTAGGATCTAATTTTGCTAAGAAAATAGTAGTGCTTGTAGTTCAAAAGGCCACACCTCTAGGTATGCTTGTAAAACCTACTATGTTTGAACCCATTGATATGATATCCATATTATCCCAAATAACTATCAAAGTGCCTTTGTCTAAATTTTTTTAGAATTGATGAACATAAGAGTAAAGCCTTGTCATGGTTAGGTGGAATAGGTAATAGTAGAGATACTATTGGACAAAGTGTCATGTGACAAACTCCTACAGTAGTTGAAGATAATGACATTATCTCCTGAATTCTCCAAAGTTTCTTAGATGACTAATTCATGGATTATTTACAAGATATTGACCCATTTTTTCTTAGTCTAATTATAAAAGGAAAAACTCTTAAGAATTGTATGATAGACTCAGGAGCCTCTAAGACTATTATGCCTTTCAAAGTCATGGAAGCCTTAGGTTTGAAAGTGGATACTAAGCAAGGCATATATAGGGGTATGGATGCTAGGGAAGTCCCTGTCATAGGTACTATTAATGCATTACCATTCAAGCTAGCTACATATCCTAATGTAGAATTGACTATGTCAATCCTTGTAGTTGATATTCCTCCACATTATGGAATGTTGTTCTCTAGAAAGTGGAGTGCTACTATGAGAGGTAGCCTACAATGTGACTTGTCCTATGCAACTTTTCACATAGGTGAAAAAGTTGTTAGGGTAAACAAGGAGCCAAGGGTCGATCATATTTTTGGAGATGACACTGATAAAGATTCCACTTGTTTCCTAGATATTGGTGTAAATGCATTTAGGGCTGAGCTGATTATTCAAGAAGTTGAAAAACTCTCTGTTGTGATTGTACATGAGGTTGAATGTTGTATGGATTCACCAGTTTGTGGACCATGTACTTTGATGGAGCTAGTTCTAAAGAAGGTTCAAGGGCAGGAGTAGTTTTTGTTTCTACTGAGAAGAACACTTTTAGATATTCTTTCACCTTGAATTTTTCATACATGAATAACATAGCAGAATTTAAAGCACTCTTGTTAGGATTAAGAGTAGCAACCCATCATGGAATCAAAAAATTGCATGTTATAGGTGACTCTGAATTAGTGGTTTCTCAAGTTAGGGAAACCTATGCTTCCAGGAAAAAAAGATTGAAACAATATAGAAATGTTGTATGCAATCCAATTGAGTTATTTGATGCATCTAGTATTTCTTGGATGGAAAAGAGTCAGAATAAGATGGCTGATCCATTGGAAAATGCAGCTATCAAGCCTAAGGTTGTGTCATTTACTAGAATTTCCTAGATAGAGGTACAAAATCAACCTTCAATACCTGATAACATAGAACATTGGCAAGTCTTTGAGGATGATAAAGATATTTTAAATTTCTTGTCAAATGAAGGAAAATATCATAGCTAAGAATTAGATTGTAGTGCCTTAATTGAAACCATAGAAGATAAGGAAACAATTTTTGGTCAGGAGATTATACAACTGAAAACCAACAAAGTACCCTAAGGGTTAGGGGTTTTAGAGAACATGTTTGACAACCAAGATAGGGTGAAGTATAAAGTTAGATATCATAAGCCCAAAGAGATGGAAGAGATAAATATTGGTACTTCTGAAGCCCTAGATAAAGAGTACATTGGTCAAAACTTATCTGCTAAAATTAGGAAGCCTTTGATTGATTTTCTAAGAAAGTATAGGCATGTTTCATGGTCTTATGATGACCTTAAGGCTTATATAGAATATTTATTCCAACATGTCATACCACTCAAAGAAAATATTAAACCTGTTAGGTAGAAGCAAAGACCAGTAAATCCCACCCTAGCTCTCAAAATGCAAGAACAATCAATAAAGCTGAGGGATGGAGGAATAATCAAACCTATTAGGCATTCCACTTGGGTATCAAATTTTTTGCCTATCAGAAAGAAGAATGAAGACATAAGGCTATGTGTAGACTTTAGAAACTTGAATATTGATTCTTTAAAAGATAACTATGGGTTACCAAACATGGAAGCCATGTTACAATAGGTAATTGGTTCTAAATTGATGTCTATGATGGGAGGATTCTTAGGGTATAATTAGGTCCTTGTAAAAGAAAAGGAACAATTTAAAATAGATTTTACAACTCCATGGGGTACTTATGTATATGTAAGAATTCCATTTGGATTAATAAATGTAGGGGCAACTTTTCAGAGGGCTATGGATGTAGCTTTCCATGATTATTAACAAGTTTATGGTAGTGTACCAAGATAACCTCACAACATATTCCAAGAAGGTTGAGGACCATTGCAGACATCTAGAGAAGATCTTTATCAAAGCCTTAGAATATGGAGTTTCCTTAAACCCAAAGAAGTGTACATTTGGGGTGACAGAAGGAAGATTGTTGGGACATATTGTGTTGAAGGAGGGTGTGAAAATAGATCCTAAAAGAGTGGCTACTATTGACAAGGTGCCTAAGCCAAAGAATGTAAAAGGAATACAATCATTCTTTGGTTAGGTAAACTTTTTGAGGAGACTCGTCACAATTTTTTTTGAAATTAGTAGACCCATATCCAAGATTCTCAAAAAGGGAGCTACTATCAGTTGGGATGGTGAACATTCACAAGCCTTTCAAGAAATTAAAACAACTATAAAAATGCTCTAGTCCTTAAGATCCCTGACTATGCAAAGCCTATGCACATATTTTCTTTTGCATCTTTCCATACTATGGTAGTAGTCTTCTTACAGAAAAATGAAGAAGGGTATGAACAACCTATTGCATTTTTAAGCAAATCCCTTCAACCCGCTGAGTTGAAATATGAAATAAATGAAAAACAAGCTTGTGCCTTGATAAAATCTATCTATCAAGATTTTAGATATTATTTGGTAGGTGCCATTGTCATTACATTTGTACCTAGTGCAGCTATTAAGGATATATTTTCTTAGTAGGAAGTGTTAGGTAGAAGATGTAGATGGATCAACAGGATCCAAGAATTTAACATTGATATTTAGATCAAAAAATTGGTAAGAGGTCAGGGGCTAGCAAAGATTATGGCTCAATCCAACTTAGATGCCAATTAGATAAATGTAGTAGTAGATCACTTGAGATTAGATTTATGTGATATGGATCAATGTGAATGGTATACTAATGTTATATATTATTTGCAACACATGGAAGCTCCTTCCTATTTGATAGAAAATGAGAAGAGAAGCACAAAATTATAGGCCATTAGATATATTATTGTAAAGAACACTTTATGGTAGAGAAATTTTGAAGGTGTGTTACTTAAATGTATTGATCAAGAAAAATCCAAAGAAATATTGAAAGAAATGCATGCTGGAGTCTGTGGAGGACACTACATGGCCAAAACTATTGCCCACAAAATAATAAGATCTAGATTCTCGTGGCCTTCTCATTTCAAAGATGCTTAGTAATGGTTAGGAAATGTGATGCTTGTTAAATATTTGTAGGTAAGTTGAAATTTTCTGGGAATACTCCATTAAAACTAGTTGAGGTCCAAGCACCTTTTTTAGCAATGGAGTATGGATTTTATAGGTGAAATTTCTCCTAAGTCTAGCACTAGTTATTCATGGATTCTAGTAGCTACTGAAGATTTTACAAAATGAGTAGAGGCTATTCCTACAAGGAATGCCACCAGTAAAGTTGTGAATAATTTTCTTCTAAACAACATCATTTCAAGATTTGGATGCCCATTGAAAATTGTGACTGAAAATGCAATGTCTTTTAGGTCAAAGGAGTTCATAAAGTTTTATGACAAATATGGTATAACAAGTTAGCGATATGGGTTGACAGGGTGACTGTAAAGAAAGCTATAGGTGTAGCACCCTTTTATATTGTATATGGGATCCAGTCAAGAATGCCTCAGAATAATCTGGCAAGCTTGCACAATTATATCTAGATGTATAATGAAGATATCATTGATTATATGTAGTAGAGGATGGATGAACTAGTAGGGTTATCTAAAACTAGAAAGGAGGCCTCTCTCAGAAATCCAAAGTACAAATACAAGTCAAAACACTTTATGATAGAAGAACAGTGCACAAGAAATTTGACATTGAAGATTTAGTCCTTATGTGGAATGCCAGGATTGAGGATAAGGGAAAGCATGGAAAATTTGATCCTATATTGTTAGGTCCCTATTTGATTGAAGCCACTAGGGGGAAGACTCTTACATTCTGAAGGATCTATCATGCAATATTCTTGAACTACTAGTTTATGGACAGTTCTTGAAGAGGTATTTTTGCTAAAATACTTGTTTCTTCCATGAATAGTAGTTTAGGGTTTTTTTGTACATTCTGTGAATTCTTCATGTCTTTTGTATAGCCCTTGTATATTTCTTTTCTTGTGTTGTTGCTCTCTCAGAGTTGTTAAGAAAGAGTTTGGAAAAGTTTGTGGTCTGCTTCTCCCAGGGATTCTAAGCCCTCATATGACATTTGCATATTCATAATCCCTTGACAGAGCCACTATTGGTCATGTTTTTACTCATATTTTTTTGAGTATGTGTTTTTATGAATGTTCTTGGTTCTTCATTTGCAAATTAGGGTTTGGTCTCTTTTAAAATTGGTTAACCCTAAGAAAAACCCTAATTAAATAAAATTTGTGCCCTAAGAAAGCCCTTTAGGTCATAGGTTTTCACCTTATAAATCAAGCGGGAAAATCTTTTGAAATAATATATTTACCATTTTCAGGAACCTTTTAAAGAAACTTTTATTTTGTTCCATAGTCTCCCAAAATAATCGTTATCATTAGATCTTTTTAAGATCTACCGTAGTTGCATTGTCATTATAAAATTTGTATGAATTTTTAGTGCATGTGACATGGTGACCAAGGAGGTACTACACATGAGACCTAGTATGCATGGTTTCAAGCTAAATCATCTATGCCATCAGATCTTTTTAAGATCAACGGTGGTTGTATATCACCACCAAAAATTGCAAGGTTTTTACCAGTCATGACATGGCAACCTCCCACAAAAAGGGAAACATTATAGGATTTAACCTAAAGACAAGCACTGCAATTTTTCATTAATAACCCTCGTTAGCACAATGGGATGTCAGGAGTGTCAAGCATAATAAATTATCATAACAAGAACATGTTGTATTCACAATACTGGATTTCTTTGAAGTATACAATGGTCACTATATTGGCATCAAAAATTGTAAAAACTTTGCCGGTCATGACATGGCAACCCCCCATGAAATGAGAATGTGACAGGACCTAATTTCAAAAATAACAACATAGAGGCTACTTGTCATAAAAAGCCTTGCCAACATGTCAGGATGGTACTATGTCATTTGCCATTGTGGATTTGCACTCAAAAGGATATTGGTTGATTCATGCCGTTAGATCTCTCCTAGATCGACAATGGGCACCATGTTGCTATAGAAACTTGCTCAATCTTTAGTGTATGTGACATGGAAACCAAAGGAAAGATATAAGGACCCACCATCGTTTCAATAAAATAATCATGAAATGTTCACCGTTCGATTAAAGTTACAACAACTATGGTTGCTATGTCGCTATGAGGAGTTGCTTGATGTTTATGCATAACAACATAGTGAGAGTGTGACATGTGTCCAAAGGCATTTATGAGTCCAATATAACTTTCTAGTAGTGGAAGGAAAGGCCTATGTGGAGTAATTTGATTGGGTTGACTGCCAACTTGGCCTATTGAAATTGAGTCACTAAAGATTTTATTCCTAGATCATCAAATTTTTAGAATTGACGGCTTGTTTTCAAAATTAGAAGGTGGTGCCACCTCGTTTCTTCCTTACAGTCCATTTATGAAAATTAAGGCTCCTTGTAAGAAGTAGAACTAAGAATATATTGTAGGATTTCACCAATTTTTTCTCTACACAAACAAATTTTAGAATTTTAGAGAGCTAAGAGCCTATTGGAGAATTGTTCCTTGCCTAGTTAAAGTCACTAAAGAATTTTTAGTACCCATTGTTGATACTAAATTTAGATAAAGAGTAACAAGGAGACAAGTAAGTATCCTAATCCATTAAATAACAAAGATTTTTCGTATTTTGCATCATTGTTAAACATGCCTCCAAAGAAGGTTTTCTTGGGGAAGGTAGATTATGCAAGTAGAAATTTACATGATGACTTCCTACAACAATTAGCTGAGTCTACAAATGAATCTGCCCAAATGAAAAGCTATTTCCTATGAACCCTAGGCTTAAGATTATGGATGGTTTATATGACAAAGGGAATTGGGTTAGGGATACCATTACTTCTAAAAAAGGGTTCCATCTTTTTAAGAAGTGGTTTTTAGAAAGAAAACTATTTGTTCCCCATGGAAATATTTGGAATTTTGATTTGGGAAAACTAGTAGTCCCTGGTGTTTTCATGGATTCTGACCTACTCACAACCATTGCATAAAATAATGACCCGACAACTAGGATAGTAAGAACAATAGATGGGGAGTGTCAAATAAGTATAAATACTGAAGAAATTTGAGAAGTTTTTGGTTTGCAACCACTCTCAGATTATCATGAGACCATTGATCTACCAGGGCTAGAGAAAGAATACTTGTCTAAGAAGGATAAGGTCAGGCAAGGTGCATTGAGGACACACCTGGGCTCAATTTGAAATTTGAAACTAGTCACAACATCTACTAAAGATCCTTTTAAGAAGGAATTCTTCACTTCTAGGGCCATAGAAATATACATGACTCTGTATAGGGTTTTTGGTGAAGATGAACAAAATTTTATGCCAATTAAATCCATGTATACGATGAGACAGATTTCCTCTTTTGGTGTGGTTTTTTATTTTTGATTTTGCATCTTATATAGCAGAAGAGATTTATATATGATTAGTTGGAATTGCAAAAGGAAAGGTGGAAAAGACATTAGACCATTACTCATTGTTAATGCACATGTTCTTATTTAAAGGGTTTACATATTTTGAAAAGGAGATGGTTCTAAACAAAGAATATCAAGGAGAGACTCTACTAGTCTAGTTGTGGAGTGCAAATATGACTTGGGATGCAAAGGAAGCCAACTTTGTTAGGTTTGATAGGTATTTTGCATCTAGGTTAAGAAACCTTGTATTGAGGGACAATCCCAAAATTCCCAAGACATTGCGAGATTTCATCAAGCCCATGGACAATCCTTCTAAGTTGAAAGTATCCCACAACTAACTAGATATCATACCATACCCTATTTCTATAATTTTTAGGGTTTATGGTTTCCAAGGGACTCCCCATGTATTGCCCTACCAAGTGCCTTTGAAGGTAGGGGTAGCTGAAATGCTTTAGAAAATAAGGGGATGGGAGGAATCATATTTGGTTGGAAGATCCAAAGGCTCATTTTCTCCCTCTTGTACTATGACTCACCATTTCATTATCACTAAGGATGGTTGGGTATACTTGTATAAATTTTTGGACCAATATAAGATGGTTGTGTCCCATGCCCTTTTTTTTTTGATACTGAGGGATTTTTTGGTATTTTCAGGAAAAGGGCTAAGGTTGGTTCAAATGAGCATCAAATCTATTTCCCTAAAGATATAATAAGGAATGAATTCTCTTTACAAGAGCAAGAGATAAAAAAGGAGAAGCAGAGAGTTTACTCTAGAGTCTTGGAATTCATTAATTGTTTTCATAATAACTATAATCCTCTAAAGGATGCAAAAATAGAGGTAGGAAAATTGAATAAACTAATGACCACTTTTCCTAAAATTATGGAGGTCATGGATGAAAAGAAACTATTCTTTATTAATTCTTTTCCAAAAAAAGCCAAAGAGGTCATGAGGAGATTATCATTTACCCCTGCAATAGGATCAGGGCAATTAGTTATTCAAAAAAAGCCTAGCTATAGTATAATTTAGAATAAAAGGGCTACATTAGACAAAGGAAAACAAATAATGGGGTCAACTAGTGACATTCTGGAGGAGAGACTTGATGAGCCTGCTTGGTCAAAGAAAGGGATCAAAATCCTACAACAATGAACTGCTTAACCCAGGATTGGACATCCTGAGTGGTTCTAACCCAACTCATTTGGACTCATTTAATTTATCAAATAGGGATGTAAACTTGAAATGGTGTTTGCAAAGTATATGCTTTAAACATCTCTCAACTTAACAACTACTCTATGGAAATTCAAATGCTTATGCTACAGGAAATCTACACTAAAGATGACAATCAAATAGCTGAGAACTGCTTTAACTACCTATGTTGTAAGAACAACCCACTAATTCTACTATTAGTGGCTGTAGGAATAGCAGAGTCTACTCTGATTATATGAACTAAAGGTAAATCCTATACTATCTAATTAGTTGACTCTCTGTGTGGGCCCTACAAAGAAGTGAAGTAGAATGACTTAGAGATGGACTCCTGAAATGATCTTCTTATTCATAACAATAGTAAATGTACATACTGATAAAAAACAAGTTTATATTCAATACTCAAAAACTCAGAAAACTTCTTCTTTCCACTAAAAAAAACTAATTAACCAAAAAGCTCTTTCTGGAACATAGACTTCCAGTTATTTAAGCACAAACTAGGAACAAAATTCCTAGATTCTAGACTCTATAAACTACCAAAACAAATGATGAAATTGAATATTAAATAGATGAATTAAATCTAGCACTAAATGGAATAGGAATTTAGGAGCTCACAACCCTTGGATTTCCTCCACTTAAGGTTGCCAATTAACGTGAGCAACTGCTTTGACTCCCACTCCACTTAGTTGAGTTGACTTCACCTTTAAGTCTGCAAAATATTAGTGCCTCCAAAGTAATAACATACATCAAGACTAATTCAAAATATGTCATCTAAATTAGTTTACCCTATGTCACATTGCTGCAAGAGAACTACCCAACCTAGTTAAGGAAGGAAAACATCATTCTCAATATTTCATAATCAAATGACATATCATTTCATAGCATATTCATTTTAGTCCTGGAAAGTAATTATGCACACATCTATCTAAAATTATCATAAACATAATGTTCTTAAACATCAAAGTCTTTAGAAAGTTTGCAAATTCAACTGAAAATAAAATGATAAAATAGACCATATTCTAGTATCATCAAAGCCCATGCCCAAGAGGCAAAGGATAGAGAATGAACAAATGCCTCAAACAAAGGAATATTCACCCACCTAGTCCCCATTACAAATAGGAGATGAACAACTCACTAGGGAGCAGGTGGAACAATTGGGGTCCCAAGGGGGAGTTTTTATTACTACAATAGAATTAGAGAAGGAAATCCTCAAGAACCTCCTATGCCTAGCCTTGAGTTAACTATTGCAAATTATAGAGGGAAAGAATTGGACCTTGTGATAGAATAGGTCAGGCATGAATTCATCTCTGATGATAATTTTGTCAAGTCTAGAGCCTTTTACCAATTTTCTTGGAGAACATTGGAGTGTTTGAAGAAAGATGCAATACATTAAGAAAAAAGCATCCTAAAATGGAAGAGGCATACATACAAAACCAAATCAAAGAAGAAATGATATAACAATTCAAAAGCTTGACTCCTGAAGAAGGTAGGCAAATGATAAAAGCATCCAGGGTTTTGTTACTACCCAATTGGGATATTGCAGATGCCATGGTTTTCAATTCTATTACAAATAAATTGAGTGTAGAGGAAAAGGGGAAGAAAGAAATGAAAGGCACCAAATTCACTGAGGACCATGCTACACTGGTCATATGGTCAATGAGAAAAGGATCCAAGACTGCCTCTTCCTAGCCTAATGATACTGGCTTGATAGGCAGCCTAATTGTGAAAAGAGTTGAAGAAAATACCATTGAAAAGGCCACAGAGCTAGGTGTTGGATCAACCAACTTCACCTTAGCCACAAATCAAAGAGACAAAAGAGAAAGGTTGGAATTGCAAGACAGGTATGAGAAGGTTTTGGCTACATACAACAAAGAAGTTCAAAAAAGGATTGGAGTGGAGAATAAATTGATGGGATTATCCACTAGGCCAAGAATCACCTATCCTTGCCCACTAGTGGACCCTTTTTAAAATCCACTCCTCTCATTAAAATCCCAGACACACCACAAAGACCACAATATTATATTGTAGAAGATTTTGAAGAAGAAAAGAGCAAATTGTGGGCATTGCATGTAGGGTTGGAGATCAAATATGAGGAAATATTGAGGGGAGATATCATGTATTTAGTTAATAAAATTCATTGCCCTACTTTCCATGAGCAACTAACTAAAGTAATAAATACATTGGAGGAGCTGAAAGCAAGTGATGAAGATCTTAAGCCAATTGTCAACAAAGGATTAGAAGAAATAAGGATGTTACTCTTCTATTCTTCTTTGTTATTAGTTCATCTTATGAGAATATAGAGAAAAATTATGATTTAAGTAATGATATATCAGATTTTTATGATAAGAGAGTTGCATTGCAAAGAAGAATCATAAGCTATCTTGACAAGTATAAGAGTGTCAATTTTGAATTGTTTCCAAATTCTATAGACAAAAAGGATAAGTTGAAGAATAAAGATGAATGGGCCCATGAACTAAATGATTTATTGTGCCTTCAAATGAATAAGGTAATAAACAAAAAAGGAAATGCATGATGGGCAACCATCACTGAGGAAGTTGTAAAAATTCAATTATTCTTTGATTCTTTGAGGCAAGACTTTATTTAGATTGATAAATTAGGAGAAGATGTGATGAAGAAACAACATGATCTTCTACATTTTAATTGGCCAAGTGAACACTTTTTGACAAGTGGATGATAGAAGTCATTCATGCAAAGTAGTTAGAATATGCTAAAACTAATGATGAAGATATGGAACAGGATGAAGTACAAATTACTAACACATCAATAAAAGAAGAAGAGGACAAAGGTGAGCAACTAGTTATAGTTGGAAGCATAGAAATCCAAACTAGTGACTTAGTAGAAGATGAATAAGATATAGCTGTTGTCTTATCAGTTCATGATGATATAAATAGAGAGCTGCAAGTTGAAGTAAGCTTGCAACAAGTAATGCTAGATACATCACAATCAATTCCATTGGCTACATCTTCTGAGGAGTAACACCAATAGTGAAGCCAATTATCAATTTCCTATTAGTAAAGAATTGGCAAAAAGGATACAACAGAAAATAGTCCCACCAGAGAATATTCATGATGAAAAATATTCTGTTGCACAACTTTTTTGTCTTTTATGACAATAACAATGAAAATATCTTTTGTCTTAAGGATAACTATCAATTTCTCTATGCCTGAAGCTTGTTGCATCTCACCCTATATAAGTGAGATTCCAAGGCTAGAGTATGGGTCCGAGTCGTTGCATAATTTTAGCCTTACTAATTTTTGTTTGGTCCAGTCCTTGATGCAAACTTTGTAATGTATTATCTCTGCAAGTATCTGAGAATACATTGATGTTACATGATCTTGATGTCTTATCTTGAGTCATTTTGAGTTCTATTATAGTTGTTATACAATTTTCAAAAGGAAATTAATACAAAGATGAACTGTCCCCATGTCTTTTCTTTTAGAATCTTGTCTCCATTTTATTATCTAGTCATCTTGAAATTGCACGAGCAAAGCTTGTTCAATTGAATGCAATTAGGCTAAGTTGTATATCATTTTCACTATTGATTTTAATTCAATGAATTAAGTAAATGCTTTAGTGAATATGATAGGATTTTCATGGATAATAGGGAGGATATATGTAAGAATGAGTTTCAGTAAGAGCTATTGATAGAATTGATTGTAATATAGTCAATTCGATCAAGCAACTAGATAGACTATGAATCCCAATGGATGAGGTACTGATAAACTAGTTTTAGTCTACCTATGGAGAAAACATGAATAAGCATCAAGCTTCAGATTAAAATAAATTTTACTTTAATTTTTGAAGAATGTCAAAGCTGGTCAGCACTTGTTTACATTTAATTTCTAAGTCTTAGTTAGCTACTATTAGCCAAAATTGTCTGTAAATCTAAGAATTTTTTTGACCAATCTACTATAAGGGGTGTGTATTATTATAAAATTCCATGGAATGAATGAAATGTGTATGTAGTATCAAGTTATAAAAATTTTATCCCTCAGGTGCACCTACCTTGGATTTGCAGAGCCAAAAGAGTAGAAAATCTTTCATGATTTTATTGAACTTGGGTCCAAATGTGAAGCACATATGATTTTTTATGGGAAGTAGTTGATCCTTAGGTTGTTGTTATCTTTATTATCTTGGTATTAAGTATTTGTTGCTTAATAGCATAAAAAATCTACCCTGAATTTTAACCAATATTGACTTGTGGACTTGACTATTGGTCTACATGATCTTATTGGGTCCAAAGAAAAAAATATCAAACAACATGATGACCCTAAACACATCAAGAAAATTTTTGGGTGCTAATTATTTTTCCAGAACTATAGTAACATCATTCACATATATGTTTGTTTGATTATAGAGTTTTGTCTACAACATAGTCTACCTAAGGTTAATTATGTGAAATTTCTTAATTAAATATATAGATAAATTTGATATTATTTCTAGATTATATTAGTACTTAAATTTTATTCCAAGTTTTAAATCATACTATTGTGATCTACTATCATAATGATAGATGAAAAATTGATTAAAAAATAAAATATCTTTCTAATTTTGATGGTAATACTCTCTCTTCGTCCCCCCCTCTCTCTCTCTCACACAGATCATTGTCCTCATCATAAACATGGGCCCTCACTTTGAAATACCATTTGTCCTCCTCATAGAATTTTGGACCATGTCAATGTTGGTGTCCATTATATACAACAACAAAGTCCTTATAAAATTTATCAAAATTTTTAAAAATCATTTGTATTGTTCTTTATTTAATTATGTGTATTGTTCTTTTATTGAACATCATTCTTGACAATATTTGGGAGTTAATAGTAGCACTTTTTTCCAATATATCATTTGACCTACTTATAAATATATAATTTAAATTGTGTTTTAGTTTTTTGAATCAAATAACAATATCCATTCAACAATCAATAATGAGGTTAGTTAACAAATCAGTGAGTTAGCTAGCTTACTGGTTCAACACAAAGATATCATAGGGATTTGTAAATCTAAGCTCTTGAATCCTTTATAGACCTATTGCATAATACAACTTGTTGTAGCATGTTATACTTTTGATTGTAGTGTCCAATTACAATGTTATTCTTGTTTCCCTTGGTCTTCTGCAATTTGATATAGTTCTTGACATATAATTTTCCTTGAATCAAACTATTTTTATATAATTCGTCATCTATTTTTTAATGTCTAATGTGGTTTTGGTTCATTTTACAATTTTCCTCTGTTCAATTATTTCAATTTGGTATATTATACTAAAACATCATTTCATAACTAATTTTTCAAGCTCCATATATAAGTAGGTCTAAGACAACTATTGTAGTTGTAGCATCACTTTTCTTAGTTTTTGAAAGTTATATACCAAAATTTTGATAGCCCATCAAATCATGTCACATAATATTAGCAAATAAGAAAATAGGAAGACACTTGCTAGATTGTGTTCTAACTTCAAATGAAGAGGTGATGGAAAATGTTATTATCCTTGTAAACATTGCAAGGTCCTGAACATTAGAAGGGTTAACATCAAAATAACTAAGAGACATTGTAGCCTCCATGGTCATGCTAAAGGGGGGTTTGATTATAATCAATTGGTAAGTTGTTGATTATATAATTTTAACAGTTGTTCATGCAATCATGATCATGGTTTATTTATGTGGATAATTTTGATATAGGTCAACCTTCTAAGGGAATATGATATCAACCACCACAATATGAAGAACATGGATATAGAATTGGAGGAACATGGAGGTGTGAATATTGAAGCTGAAGATAATTTTCCCATGGAACTAGATGGCGATCATGTGCTAGAAAATACATTTGAAGATGATGGTATAAATGTATTGATTTATGACACATTTGGTACTGACATAGGTCATGATGATGAAATTAATGTTCATGAAAGGCCTCTACTTGAGAAGTTAGAGGCAACCCTTTACAAAGGGTCCCAAATAACTCTTCTTTCTACTATATTGTTTTTAGTGAACTTGAAGGTTATGAATGATTTATCTAACATAGAAACATCATGTATGTTAACATATGCCATATTTTTCATTATAGTTAGTAAAGAGTGAACTATATGTTGTTAATAGTGTTTATATGAACAAATTATATATTTTTTGTAGATTGAAAGGTGAGTTTTTATTGCCACCATAAAATATTCTACCTCACTTATATTGATAATTATTTTCCATTATGAAAGATATTGGAATGGAGTATCAAGAAATAGATGCTTGACCCAAGGGTCATATTTATTTATCATAAAGAACATGAATTCACACTAGAATGCCCTAAATGTTAGACAATGAGATATCAAATAGATCAAATAACAAAAAATGTGCCTTGCAAGGTTCTTCATTATATTCCCATTGTTCCACATATGCAATAGTTATTATGGTGCAACAACTTAGATCAATTTATGGATTACCATGCATGGAATAGAAGTAGAGATGGATTTATTCAAATTCTTGCATATGGTTTGACATGAAAGGATATAGAGGAAAAGTGATCACGCTTTAAAAACAAACCTTGTAATTTTAGGCTTTCATTGGCAGTAGACTGTGCGAATCTATTTGGAGAGGATATATATGTTTACTCGATGTAGCTTGTTTTTGTCATCAACAGTAACATTCCTTCATGGGTGTCAATAAAGAGGGATCGCATCATGTTGGAAATGATTGTTCTAGGTATTTTTGTTCATCTAGTAGTTGTGTATATGTAATTATAAACTTTACAATAAAATGATCACAACAAAGCTGGTTGCTTTGCATGGCTTGCAATAAAGAATAGGATACTAACAAGTGATGGATTACATAGATTAAACATTACTCCAACCTTCAAATGTATGTTATGTAATGATGAATATGAATCAGGTGATCATCTCTTTGTGCATTGTCCTTTTTCCTATTAATGATGGACATTTGTTCTTAGAAACTTAAGCTTCTTTACCCCCCTCCAAAAAAACATATGGGATATTTTTCAAGAATGGCCAATCCTCCACCCTCAAGCCTTGTTCACAACAGTATGGAAGTGTTCCCCAACTTTAGTCATATGGGATATTTTGTGGGAAAGAAATAAGCCAATCTTTAGACAAGAATATTCTTCTATTAATAAGGTGTTAGAAGGTATTGAAAAGTCAATAGTAGGAGTAACTATTGCAAGCCTTAGTAGATGCAAGATCAATCCTATTATTAACTCTTAGGATGGAAACGTCCTTTGAGAATGGAAAACATTATTTATTCACCTAGGATGGGGATTAACCAGTGAATCACAACCTAAAGTAGACTAGTCTAATGTCTATTGACATCCTCCCATCAAAGGATATGTGAAGCTCAACTTTGATGGAGCATCTCAAGGAAACCCTAGTCAATCAGGGTTAGGGGCATGTATTAGAGATTGTAATGGGAAAGTGTTAGTTTTTACCACTGCCCCCTACTAGATGGTACTAATAATCTAGCAGAAGCTCAAGCTCTATTTGTTGGATTAGTCCTTGCCAAGAAAGGAAATTTTCACAAATTGTAGATTGAAGGTGACTCTTAGGTAATCATTAATGCCTACATTAAAAGATGGACATAATCTTGGCAACTTAAATATATCCTCCATCAGATTTGAAACTTGTTAGACTACTGTCTAGATTTATTTATTTCTCATACTCTATGGGAGGGAAACAAAGTTGCTAATTTCCTTTCAAATTTAGGGTGTGATGGCATCATGATCTCTACACTTCATTCGAGCTCACTCAATGATCAATACAAGGAGCTACAATTTCTTATTAAGTCAGATTTAGTGAAGTTTCAGTACTAATTATCTCTCATTTAGGTTTATATGTCATGATTGCTTTGGTCTTATACATAATTAATGTTTCTCATTTCCATTTAGTTAAAGCCACCATGATTTCTATCAAATGAACATCACATTTTTACTCCATGTTCTTTCAAGGGACACCTGGTATAGATCACATGCAATGAAGTTAATCCAATGTTTTCTCAAGCAATATATTTACATTGACAGTTTACCCTTTAAATCCTTTGTGCATGTTGCCAACTGATGGAATTTACTCTCACAAATCTCTTCTTTTAACTATCATTTCCCAACTTATTAATACCCATCAAAGCTTTTTGTTTTAGTGCATTACAAAGTTGCTTGTCTAATGATGTTGACTCCAATGGAGGTTTGTGTTAAATGTGATTCTTGTTCTTAGTTCCATAGGATAATTCTGCCCAAAAATTATAGGATTTGGCTCCAACTGTCTATGGATTAGAATGTTCTTCCAATGCACATTGATGACTCTATCATGGATATAATGTTTTGCATAAATTCCCCTTGCATTCGGTGAGCTATTAGGCACATCATTGGGGATGACATTCTCTCCCCCTCTTCTAGATAGTTTCTCTTTCCCTCCAATCTAGTGTCTTTTTTCCTATCCAACACCATGGATTTTCTACAGTCAATTTCACTGTTGGAGATTCTTTCTTCTAAAGCCATTCACAAACAATTTTGGGATGAAATCAACTTAAAAATTGCAATGCAACAACATTGGATAAGTCACACTTTGGTGGGTGATTTGTTTCTGTGATCTCAACTTCTTTAGAAACATGAATTTAGGATAAATTTTGATGCACTCCAAAAATCCTTCAAAAAATAGAGCTCGTGATTCATGAAATCTACTCTACAAGTTATTGCAAGGGCCCTAGGCTTCCAACTTGAAGAGCATGTAAGACATATGGGGTTTGCACTACTAGACCTTCTAGAGCTTCCAAAAAAAAACTTTTTATAGCTATCCAATCATAGATTTCCACCTTGGTTGGCCCCTAATTTGCATGAAGGTTTAGACAATCTTCAGGTTGTGGGTTTATCTACTTTGCAAGGCCTACACATTGTGACCTTGGGTATCCATGATGTATGCTCCTTGAAAGATGGTAAGTGATTTGAATGACCACAGTTTCCACATGGTGCTTAGGATTAGGGATGGAACATGGACTTTGATACCATGCATATCTACACATGAGATGCATTTCATGTGTTGGGATGAGAATCTTAACCTCTACCCATTCTTGACTTTGGTTGGGGAAGAGTTGCTTGGGCTTTAGATGCCTCAGTTTCATGTGATTAGTCTGAAAGTGTAAAACTAAAAGAGTGAGATTTCTTGGTTATTAATAGTTATTATTTCTTAAAATTTTAAAATTTAGTTTTTTAATGCTTGATTATGTAATTGGAGGAAGCATTTTCTCCAAATTGTAAACAAGGTATATCTACTTCATCAATATAGAAATTGGTACATATTGATGTTTAAATCTTTTTGTATTTAGCGACGATTTTGGGTTTTCTTATTGATTCTTTCCCAGTTGAGCTTTTGACTCAAACTTTATTTAATAAATATATTCAGTGGCTTGCCCACTTTTGCCAAAAATAGAAAAAAAAACTATGTTATGTCAAGTTGTTCATTTGACTAGGCAAGTACCAAGATAAAGATATGAATGTATATATTAATCCTCTTATTGATGATTTGTTAGAGTAATGAAAGGATTTCACTATGTATGATGAATCTACACTAGTAGGATAAAGACAAACAATTCCATGTGATGTGATGCTTGTATGGACGATACATGATGCCCTAGGGCTAAATTTTTAATGGTATGTTAAAGTGTTCTAGTTATGCATGATAATTATAATTATGAAGGCTAACATATTTAATCCAATTATATCATTATCTTGTAGAAATTCAAACAAAGGAAGAATTTGCATGCCCATTTTGTGGTACAAATATGAAGTCTCATCATTCAAAAGCTTTAGGAAAATATGTGTTTGACAAGTGTAGGTACTTCCTCCACATGAATCATAAGTATCAAAGTGCTGAAAAACATCTTTTCAATGGGAAAGAAGAGATTAAATCAAATCCATGAAGGATGGCACCTGACCTATAGAAGTTGAAATATAATAGAATTAATCATCAAGGTAATGTCATCCCATGAAATGGTTTATGTTTGGAATTTATATTTTTCTATTGTGTTTTGTTTATTGATGATGTCAAAGGTTATCAAGACATAAATGACCACCTTCCAAAGGGAATAAAAAGTTATCCCAAACAATTTTTATAGGCTTCCCTATTACAAAGATCTATAATTTTATATGCATATTGGAAAGAATGTAACATAGACATTATGGAAAATATTGGATGGAAGGCATAGCAAAGAAAAACTTATCGAAATTGATACTAAGATTCATGGATCCACTCATGAAATGGAAGATCTAATTCAATCAAATACCCATGGAGACAAAATCAATATAAGTGCCCTTCTTCGGTTATTAACGGAGAAAAAAGTAATGCTATAAAAGAAGCCATGCAAAATATGTGATTTCCCATAGGATTTGTTGCAAACATAAGCAATCTCTTATCAAAGAAAAATGAATTTGTCCCAGGATTGAGAATAATTGGCATACCTTCATCAAGGTAATTCATGTTGTTATGTATTTACTATATATATGTAAGCTACATGTAGTTCTTATTCTATTATTTTAGAAAATAATGAAATAATCAATTTTTACTTATTTTAGTATGTGCTATCTATATGTCTCCTAAACCACTTAAACAATAATGCCAAGAAGGTCATCTATGATCTTGGAAAATACATGAGGTAAGTAGTGATATTTTTCAATTTGTTGTATAGGTATATTATATTTAATTTTTTTTTGTTATGTAATATTTGTATATTATTTTGTAAAGTTTTGTATCTATATATATTTTTGTCTTCAATCTCTTGTAGGTGGTTGGCATCTTAAGAAATCCATAAAGATGATATAAAATATTGGAAGAGTAAAATTCCTCATCTAATGTGTGAAATGCAAAAATTTTTTACCTTCAACTTTTTTCAATGCACAAGAACACTGCCTCATACACCAAGCTAAGGAGATTGAAATGTATGGACTTGTATGAAGTAGGTCAATGTGGATGGTTGAGAGGCACTTGAAATTTCTGAAGGCTTTGGTTTGACAAATAGTATCCCTTAAGGGTTCTATGGTGGAGGGATATATGGTATATGAAACTATGGTGTACATTACTAAATATCTTCCTAAGCTTACAACAAAGTTCCATATAGATTGCATTTAGGATCTCAGTCCCATTAACCGATTTGAAGGGGAGTACTTGATGGGGAAAGGAATATTGAGGAAAGTGAAAGGTAAATATAAGATTTTATTGTAGTTAATTAATTCTTAATCTTTAAAATAAATTATTTCTATGTTGTATATCTATTTTTTGTATAGTTCATAGAGAGCGAGATGCATAGAGAGCGAGATGCATTGAATTTGTATCTTACAAATAATCTTGATTGGATGATGGTATCAATTGAACAATGTCGACAATCTGGTCAGACAGTAACATGGAAAGGTATTTCTTTATTCGTTAAAGAAGATTATTGTAATGGAGATTCTAATTTTACACAAAAAGAAATTGTTTTAGCATATGACTTAAGAGGTCATGAGGTACATATAAATTTATTAATGACTCATATGTTTATCAAGTCATGAAACATTTTTGTTACATGTTTGACATATTATTGCAGCTCAAAAATCACAAGGCTATGTGGTGTAATGGTTATAATTTTTGCATCAAAAAGTTGTATGACAAGAAGAATACTTGTGATTATGTGGCAAAAAAAGTCTTTGAGGTGACTAATATTTCATCTAAAAACGACATGCATCCTCAAGAGTCTCAAAATTGATACTATGGCATTTTGGATGATATACTTGTTATAATATATAGTCCACCAATATAATTGCAGTGAGCGGGGGGGGGGATCAGTTATTTGACTATTATCACAATTATCAAAGTTATTAAATCTTAACCATATGAGCAATATAATTAGAAACCACAACAAGATAGTCATGCAAAATAATACTAGATATGTTAACTAGGGAAACCTTTGGTTAGAGGGAAAACCCTAGTGGGGATGGTACCCACACGATGATGTACTAATATAAATATTCCTTGTTAGAGGATGGACCTCATTAGGAGTATACAAAAACATTCAGTACATATAAGTCCCTATTAGGAGACTTTGAATCCCTCTTAGGAGTTGTAGAAGGCAGATGGACCCACTATCCAAACAACTTCATAGACAAGATCAATGAATCCACTATCCAAATCATCTCTATATTATTCCTTTTAGAATAATAGAATTGAACTATACTGATCCTTCCTCTTTCTTTGTCCTATCAACTAGACCTTTGCTCCTTTTGATCTTAATACTAGATCACAAACTTTGTATCCAATAATCCCTTGGATCACTTACTCACATTCACCAAAAACTCTACTCCTTTTTTTACTTCCTTGATTACTTCACATTAAATACATTGATATGGGTAAAAGCACAGATCTGTGTCACCATTTAGGATACCAAAACCTATTTTGGTCAAATCTCATTTCTTTATCAAAACTCAATTTTTTTCAAAAACCAAAAATACCCTTTTATAGATCTCAAATTTAATATCATCATTATATAACTTTTTGAGTTTTTTGATTAGTTATAATATGTTATAATCTCAAAATATTATAAGTTTTCATTTCCACATTTCAAAAAATGCTCCCTCAAAAAAAGAAAAAAATAGTAAATCATATAAAAAAAAATTAAAAATTATATTTATCTCTAGAGGAAAGAGTCCTCTTCACAATTATGTAATTTTTTTTCAAGAAGGTATAGGTTTGATAGGGAAATTTTGACGAGAAGGAAAAACTGTTGGATTCTAATAAAGTCTAGTTTGAGTACTTATAAAAAAGAAAATATACATAAAAAATAATAATTATTATTTTGTTCCCTAGCTATACATGTCATCTATAATATATTTTCAAATTAGAACAAAAAATGATGATTTGCATATACTTGTTTGATGAGGACTACATCGTATATTTTTTATAGTTAAAAAAGGGACTTCAAAATAAAAGAAAATGAATAAATTCTTACTCAAAAAAATTATAAAAATTATTGGCATAAAATTCATCCAATTCTACACATTTCATCAGTTTACATCATTTTCAAATTCTAAACACAAATACCATTTTTTTTTCCATTAATGTTGAACTGTAGCATTCTGATATCCTATTTCTTTATAAAAGGTGACACAGGTTTGTGCTTTTACCCATACACATTTACAAACAAGGAAAACATCTTTCCTATATATCATATCTTCAAAATAATTCTTTGAGTTAGCCTTGAGGCTTTCCCAATTAATTATAATAAGATAATTAATTATTTTATAATAACAATAACATTGTCGGATCATAGTCTACAAAAATTCTCACATGTGTAACACTAGGGCTTGTGCACTCACTGATGTCACCATCAAACTATCTTCTATCACTGACTAAATGCACATCTCCATATTATATCTATGCTAGAAAATAATAATACAATCACCAAAAACTGCTTCTTAGGTACTTTGTCTCTATACTGCTCATTGTAAATTAGACATACCTTCCGTACGTATTTGAGTTACTTTATGCGCATTGAACCTTATCATCAAGACATAGCATGGAACATGTCCTTACTCAAACACCACCAGAACATTAAACCTCTTTCCATACAACTTTGATCTCTATTTGTTACTCTACAAGTCTTCATTGAATTATTACTATGTTGACATCAATGACAAACAAAGTCATGAATGCAACATGTAAATACTACCACATGCTTACCAATGCTTAGAATACTCCCCAAAAGGAATATCATGAAAATTCATGCAAACAATATCCCCCTTAGCATTGATGGCAACATAGATGAAAAACATCTAGGTTTGAAGAATACAAAACAATGATCTGCTTCTACTGCTGCTTGTTCTCATCTCTTCATCAATAAAAAATGAAATCCTTTGGAACACTACTCTATTCAGAATCTTCTATATTGACATCATGATTTGTTCACTAACTAACTTCTTAGCTTCTCCTTCTTTCATCAAAACTCTTCATGAAGCATATATCCTTATAGATATATTCCTTCTCTTTTACATTAATCATTCTAAATCTCCCTAATAAATATCTCTCCCCCATACATACTTAGGAGAGCATATCTCCCCATAGAGATATTCCTTCTCTTTTATGTGAATCTTTCTAAATCTCCCTAATAACTATCTCTCCCCCATAAATACTTAGGAAATGTTTTTCATGCATTCTCTTCCCCATTGACATCCATGACAATGGCTTGATTATGCCAATTTATTGCTTCAAGTCTTCAACTAGCACAAACGTCCAAAGACACTATTCAAAATAAAATACTGAGAGTCTTCAATGACTCTACTCATCACAGATACTCCCCCATAAAGAAAGCATGAACATTCAATCCAATCAAACAATAGTTCTCTATACCACTAGACTAATGCAATCTCTACATTATCTACTCTAAAGTAGGGAGGGGTATAACCCAATCATACCTCTTAAGTACTCATATATATCTTTAGGTAAGGGATTTGTAAAGATATCTACAATCTGATCTATAGCACTAACATACTCCATTTCGATCTCCTTTTTTGTAGTATTTTCTCTCAAGATATGATACTTAATAGATATATGCTTAGTCTTAGAATGCAATACATGATTCTTAGACATACTCATTGTACTTGTGTTATCATAGTCTATGATAAAAGGTTGTAAAAAATTCTATCCTAACATCCTTCAGCATTTACTTCATCCACATCACTTGGTTACAATTATTCACTATTTCTATATACTCTGCATCAACTGTACTCTACAAAATATAATCTTGTTTTTTAATCAAACAAGAAACCAATCTTCCTCCAAGAAAGAATGATCCACCACTAGTGCTCTTTTTGTCATCTATACTACTTGCCCAATCTGCATTAGTATAAGAAATAGAGTGAAATCACTTGATCTATCATACCATATTTCATAATTAGATGTTCCCTTCAAATATCTAAATATCCTTTAACTGCTACATAATGATACTCCTTAGAATCAACTTGAAATCTAGCTACAATCCCAACAACATTTTCTATATCTGGTCTACTGTGAGTCAGATATTGCAAACCTCCAATCATGGATATGTACTTCTTTTTCTCAATTGTAGGTGTCTCATCTTTGCTATATAACTTTTGAAAAGTTATCATTGGTGTACCAAAAGCTTACAACTTTCCAATCCAAATCTCTTCAATAAGTCTTGAAGATAATTAGCTTCTGAAATAAAAATACCATCACTATTATGTACAATCTAAAAACCTAAAAAAAACTTCATTTCTCCTATCATACTCATTTCAAACTCATTTTCTACTTCTTCAAAAAACTCATCACTTGCTTCATCAGTACCTCCAAATATCATGCCATCAAGAAATATTACTATTATACACAATCCATTCTCTATTTCTTTCAAATACAAGTTGTTATCTACCATACCTTTAGCAAATCCAAGTTTTGCTAAATATTTGTCCAACCTTGCATACTAGGTTCTACATGCTTGCTTCAGACCATATAGAGATTTCTTTAATCTACATACCATAGCTTTTTATTCTATCAAAGTGAAACTTTTAGGCTACTCAATTTATACCTCTTCTTAAAGTTCTCCATTTAGGAAGGCTGATTTGACATTCATATGATACACTTTGAATTTCTTATTTACTGTGTAATCCAAAACCATTCTTACTACTTCCATTCTAGATATAGGGGCATATTTCTCCTCATAATCTATTCCTTCTTGTTGTGAATATTATTTTCACACAAGTTTGGCCTTGTTTCATACAATTTTACCTTGTTCATTCATCTTGTTTCTGAATACCCATTTGGTTCCAATAACATTCTTGTCTTTAGGTCTTGGAACTAATTCCCATGTGTCATTCTTCATAATTTGATCTAATTCTTCCTTCATTTCTTGAATCAAATGATCATACTTACATGCTTCATCTATACTCTTAGGTTCAACTTGAGAAATCAAATATATCTCTTCATTAACTTCGTTCCTTGTCATCACTCCTTTGTCTTTACTTTCAATTATCTTCTCTAGAGGGTGCATCTTTATTAGATTCATGTTAGAGGTAGAAGTTTCTAATTCAACTATCACTTCTTCTCTTGGTTTAGATATTTCTCCTCTTTGCTCAACAATTTTCACATCATTCTACAGATAATTCTTAGTCTAAGAGAAAACTTTTACATTTTGTCAAACAATTCTAGTATTGTCTTCTTCTTCATTAGAATTAGTTCTACTACTACTAAAAAAATCTCCATGTGTGCTCACACTTCTAGACAAAGTTGGTTGAACACTTAAGGAACTGAAAGTTGTTTCAACTCTTGTCAATTCTCTAGACTATATTAGTCCTGCTTTTACTACTTCCAATCTTCCAAGGAAAGTTTTCCTTGTGAGCTCCTCAATATAGGGTATCAATAGTTCAATCATCTATGCTACTTGCTTTAATAGTGGTGTCAAAGTTTTTGAGATCTTCCACACAACCTCATCTTCTTCCTTGGTTCCACCATATGACTTGATTCCTGTAGCAATCTCAAATATCCTACAAACACAGATTCTTATAGATTCATCTTCCATCATTTTAAAATTTTGAAATGCACATATCAAATTCTAAAATCTTATCCTTTTTTAATGTGTATTTCCTTCAAAAATAGATTCTAATGCTTTCCAAATTAGATGGGATGTTTGAATTGACTTTACTTGACTACAAATGAAGAGCTATCAGTAGAGCTTCTTTGGCTCTCATATTGAACATGAACAAATCTCTTTTTGCTTCATTGCATTCTTCAAGTGTTGCTTCCTCCAAAACCTCTTTATTATCTTTTGTCAAAATCTAGTATCCTGGACCCATACACTTACATGAGTCTTCATCTTCTCTTTCCAACTATCATAGTTAACTCCATCAAACTTAGGACTATCCTTTCTGGAATGAATCACCATTGATCTCCTAAAGCTATTAGGCTTTATTTTCAGGACCTAATGCTCTAATACCAATTGTTAGAATATATAGTACAACAATATAATTGAGAGGGGAGGGGAGGGTGGGGTGAATTAGTTATCCAACTATCACAATTATTAATCTTATTAAATCTTAACCATATGAGCAATATAATTAGAAACCACAACAAGATACTCATTCATAATAACATTTTATATGTTAACTAGGGAAACCCTTGATTAGAGGGAAAACCCTAGTGGGGAAGGTGCCCATAAGATGATGTACTAATATAAATATTCCTTGTTCGAGGATGGACCCTATTAGGAGTTGTACTAACCCTGTTAGGAGTTGCAGAAGGAAGATGGATCCACCATCCAAACAACTTTAGGGGCAAGATAAATGAACCCACTATCCAAATCATCTCTATATTATTCCTTTTAGAATAATAGAATTAGACCATACTACTCCTTACTCTTTCTCTATCCTATCATCTAGACCTTTTCTCCTTCTGATCTTAATACTAGATCACAAACTTCACATCCAATAATCCCTTGGATCGCTTAATCGCATTGACCAAATACTTTGCTCCTTTTCTCACTTTCTTGAATACTTTATATTCAATACATTGATACACATTTACAAATAAGGAAAACATCTTTTCTTTATACTACATCTTCAAAATAATTGTGTGAGTCAGCCTTAAGGCTTTCCCAATTAATTATAATAAGATAATTAATTATTTCATAATAATAACACTCTTAGCTCATTGTCTATACAAATTCTCACACGTGTAACACTAGGGCTTGCACACTTATTGACATTACTATCAGCATGTCTTCTGTCATTAACTAATTGTGCATCTCTAGATTATATCTCTATTAAAAGATATAATGCAATAACTACTTCTTATCATTAGGACATAATGTGGAACATGTCCTTGCCTACACTTAACTGGAAAATTAAACCTCTTTCTATATGATCTTGATCTCTATCTGCCACTCTGCCAGTCTTCACATAATTACTACTATTTTGACATCAATGAAAAACAAAGTCATGAATGTAACATGTAAATATTTCCACATGCTTACCAATTCTTAGGATACTCCCCAAAAGGAATATCATTAGCATTCATGCTAACAATACTTGAGTGTGAGTTCAATTCTTTCAAAGTGTTTCTCTTGATTGTCAAATGGTACAGGCTATGACTAAATGAAAATGATCCTAATAAAATTGTTATTAAACATGAAAATGAATTTACAATAGTTAATACAAGGTTATTTGAGTCAATTGGGGATGAGCCCTATGTTATTCCAAGCCAATGTGAACATGTATTTTATGTAGAGGTTCTACATAAAATGTGTTGGTCTTTTTTTGTTAGACATAATCCAAGAGGAAGATCGATAAAGTATAATGTGATAGAAGAAGAAGATGATATGTAGATAATGATCTTGATGGAGATGTTCATGAAGAAGAAGATGATGATGATGACAACAATGATGATGATGATTATGGTGTTGATGGTGGTGACAAATATGGTGATGATGGTGGTAGTGATAATGATGGTAATTATGATGATGACGACAATGAGGGTAATGATGATGGTAGTGATGATCATGATGATGACTTGGATGAAGAAGAAGATTAATGAAATAAATTAAATGTAGAGGTATGCAATCGATCCTTAATCTATTTAAACAAATTTAATTACAATTGGTTTTTTTATTAATGTAACCTTTTGTATTTCAACTCTAGGGGGTGTTCAACCTTTTGTTAATGAGTGTGATGTGTTAATGAATGAATGTTATATTTTATTAATGATGAAATAATGAATGAATATTAGATGTTAATTTTGGATGTTAGATGTTTACATCATGTGATAATGAATGAATGTTATATTTTATTAGTGGATGAAAACATGAATGAATGTTAGAGTTAGCAAAGGATTTAGAGTTATGTTGGCATCGAGGGGGGGTGGGGGGGATGGGGTAAACTATTCTTGAAACAAATTGAAGCTTGATAATACACTAGATCCAACCATTTTCATTCTTAGACCTATTAATGGTAAACTACTCCTAGGATCCATGTCTATTTTATACAAATCAATCACCTTCTCAAACTCTGATCACATCTAGATCAAACTCTGTAATCACTACACTAATTTTGAGACATGTTTGAAACAAATAGGGCTTATCCCCAATGCTTCTTAATACATTCAATAGGCCCAAATGGATCAAACTTGGATTTACCTTTCTCTATGAACCCCAAGGGTTCCTAAGGTCTCAAATAAGTCAATTAAATACAAACAACTAGGTTTCAAAGTCCTACACACTCATTTGTTAAGAAAACACCATTGACCCTACCTATTAGGCCTAATAGCCCAATTAGGCCTCCAACACCTAAACTAAATTTCTTTCTCAAAAAATTCAAAAAGAACTTCTAAAATAAAATGCACTTTAAAATACCCATTTTCCTTTATTATAGTATATCAAAAGATTACCCCATGATGTTTTGGATAAGAACCCTCAAAATGTCAAAACTGATAGTTTTTAGACCTAAAAAAACCCCACTTTTCAAAAGAAAGAGTATGAAATACTTACTCTCAATCCTTGGATACTCCAAATAATATTCTTAGAGTGCATTTTTTAATAAAGCCCAAAATTTGGCTTAAAACTAATTTGTCTTGTGTTATTTTTCTCTTTCAAGAACAAATGTCAAATGTTAAAGTGTTTTCAAATGTTGATCTTATTTCAAGAGTAGATTCCACCTCCATTGAACTAATTTAGAGGTCATTCTATGATTTCTAAACATAAATCATGAACTTAAAAAAAATTGCTGCATTTAAGTTCAGGTATACAATATCTCATGGCACACAATATTTTCAATATAATTTATATATTTATTATTGTTATCAGATGTTTATTAGAGAGTTGTAAACTAAAAAGATGGCAAAAATAACTCCCATGTTTTCTCCATTATCCTTGAAATCAATATGTATTGTTTTGTCTTTGACCTTCTTAACTGTCCACTAGCATTTAATAGATGACTTCATGGAGTAACATTAAATAACTTATTCTTGTATCTAACTAATGCTATCATAAATCAACTAGATAACACAAGAGCAACATGTTTTTTTCCCAAAGGTATAAGACACTCCATCTTTATAATTTTATGATATAGTCTACTAAGTTCATTTATATAGGTTGGTATATGCTTGAAAATAGTGAGTTCTAGCATATCCATGCACCAAGTTGTAGAGACGGTCATGAAAGTAGAAGTATTCCAGCCAAATGATTTTTGTGTTCCATTTCAATCATTTTTATTAGGAGTGTATCCTAAATTAGTAGTTAAAAATGTTGTAGATTGAAATTAGATGACAAGAGTTATTTGGATAAATTGTGATGATTATTTTAATGTTAGATATTGACACGATGATGAGTTTGTAGCAAATCATGACATTGGAGGCATTTTTTACACCATGAAGGCTATAAATTTCAGTTTGTTTGATTTTTTTTTGAATTATAGCAATAACCTATTATGGGTTGATACATTATTTTTTGCACCTTTGATGGACATCCATCACATTTTTGCAGATTCATTAAGAATTAGGTAGATTGTTTGCCTTAATGATATGTTGAGGAACATCTATAGAACTTCTTTATCATAGAAGCAATAAGGTTTTTTGTGGAAAAGGTATACGATACTCCATCTTTATACTTTCATGATATAATCTACTAAATCTATTTATCCACCATTAAAAGAACTCCTTTTCCTATTACAATGCTGATAGAATGCATTTTGAGGATGCAACCAGATGTGGGAAAGCTCTTTCTTCTAATAAGAGCTCAAGAATATTCTTCCTCTACCCTGAAAAAGTTGAATAGTGAAGTAAGTATAGCTTAAATTTTCTTTCATCTTGCATGTTTATAAGCACTACAACTATTTCTTTGTCATATTAAATTTTTGGACATCAAAATTTTCATGGAGAGAAATGTTTTTCATATGAAAATTTGCATGGAGAGTTATGCTCCTTTATTTTAGTTTCTTTTCCTATTGTTATTGTGCTTAAGAAATATGGTTCATAAAGGATTCTTATTGACTATAGGGTCTTGTAACACAACCTTTAAGAATCAATCATTTTTTTAATCAATTGTCAATCATTTTTTAAAGGAATTTCATGTATATGTTTCCTTAATTATAATTTTATACTACCTATTTTTTCTAGATTATCTTTTTATACTAGCTACATTGGTCATTATAGATGAATGCTAATTTTAGATGTTTATTACATCAATCTCCTAGTTTTAGGAAATGTAGAAGGAAACCCTACTTCAATATCAAAGATCTATAATGGACTTGCTTAGGTGGTTTCAATTCCTCTATCATATGCACACATGCATGGTACTTTTGAGGAAGCAAGTTGGGGATAGTTGAAACCACAATCTATAATCATAGATGATGGACATAACTTAAAAACATAATTTCTAGCACATGTATGCATGTTTGTTAGAGATTTTTATACGTTTTTAAAGTTATAGACTATGGTGGACATCATAACTTTGACTCCTATAGGCAAGTTAATGTCCTCAACAAGAAATAAAATCAAAATAGATAAAGACCAAAAGAATTCTAATTAAAATAGCTAAGAAATTCCCTATTTAAAATCCACCAAGGAGTTTCTATGATCAACAATTTTCTAATATCTAGAAAATTATTGGTGGTGAGAACTTCTTGCTAGTTTTTGAATAAGGGTGTTGACAGTTCTTTTGATTAGTATTTTTCTAGTCTATTAGTTGTTTTATTTTGTTGTCTTTTTGGGTTCATTCCCTCATCCATAAAAGTCAAAAAAGTTGAAATCTACAATGGTATATAACCTAAAAAACCTATCCACCTCTAACATAAATAAAAACATATGTTGGAAATTATGGTTTTTCACCTCTACTCACTATTCATGCATATCAATTATGATTTTATTACCCTCGACTTGCTTCCTCTAAAGTACCAATCACATGTCATCACAATTTTGACATACAATGGATAGTTTTTGATGAAAAATGTGACAAAAAAAATGACATGGATGATATACAAGTGACAACTAGTACATTGCACATTTTGTCAATTTGCTAACACTATGATGTTGAAATAAACTCAATAAAATGTTTCTCATTGTTCTCTTATTCTGATGTCTCTAGGGTGTTATTTCTAACATTTTTCAACATCGAATGAGTGACAGATGAGTCAATCATCACAAAGTTCAATCCTTGTTTAGCAACATCATTTTTTGTCATGTGACTGATGAAGTGTCATCTACTTATGTGACAAATTGTCATTTGAAAATTGGTGCAAAATATAGTAGTGTATCAGAAGTTTAATGTATACTATGGTACACACTAGGGTAGATATTGCATATTTAGTGGGAGTCATTAGTAGGTATATGAGTCATCCTAGGATTGAGCATTAGAATGAAGTCAAATGGATTCTCAACTATTTAAGAGGAACATCTAGTAAATGTTTACATTTTTGGGGCTCTACTACTGATTTACAAGTCTATGTTGATTCATATTTGGAAATGGATCTAGATACTAGGAAAAGTAATGTAGGATATATATTTACTATTTATGGGACAAGAGTGAGTTGGATTTCTTGGGTATAGAGGGTGAATGCTTTATCCACTATAGAAGCATAGTGTGTTATTTCTACAAAGATGATATCAATTTAATTCCTCATGAAAGAATTAGGACACCCACAAAGGGACAATTATTTATTTATAGATGGTTAGAGTGTCATTCATCTTATGAAGAATTCTTCTATACATTCAGAGACAAGACACATACAATTGTGGTACCATTTCATTTGGTCAAGTTTGGATAATGGATAGTTAAAGCTAGAAAAGATACACATAGACGATAATGTAGCATATATGTTCAAAAAGTTAGTAACAAGGAAAAATTTGAACTCATCTTCAAATTTGGTTGGTCTTCTTGATTTAATATAATAAAAGAATATTTGAGTCCATAGTGGTTTGATCCAAGGAGATATTCAGGTAGTGATATTGCTACAAGATTAGTCTCAGAGTGGGAGGTTATTGTTGTTTAGTGTGGATTTTGATCGATCACCAACTAGGAGATTGTTAGCTTGTGGTAACTGACTAGGAAATTATTATACACTCACCATGTATCCTCATCAAGCTTCAAGGTGAGGATACAATTCTTAGCTATTATTCATGGGTCAAAATTGTTGAAGTTGATGAAATCTCAACCCCACAGCTCCCAAGAATCACCTGCATGCAAACACCTATCACAAAAAGAGAGAAGAAAAAGCTATGGAGGCTAGAATTCCTAGATCCATAGATGAGACATTCTTGATGAGTAAAAAAATGAGATTTCTATTATCAAAAATGAATGAATACATTATAGAGAGATCAATCCTTATAAAAGGAGATTAAAAACCTAACATGTAACTAACCAAGGTTGCATGATAATAATTAATAAAAGAATTAATTATTATATGCCCAAAGTTTAGCTTAAGTAAACTAGAGAGAATAAGTTAATAATTAAATCAATATGATTTAGTTAATAAGAAAATAACTTATTACTCTAACACCCCCCTTAAGATAAACTTAGGAAGTAGCTAAAAACTTAGAAATTATTACTAAAAGTAAATTTGGGTCCCAACAAAAGGCCTGATGAGGCACCCAAGCACAACCAAGTCTCTAAAAAAAGGAGAAATAGAGAAAACCACATGGGAAAACCCCTACTCCAAAAAGATATGAAAATAAAATATTCTAGAAGATACGAACAAAAGATGATCATGAAGAACACCATTGAAGCATGAAGCTACAAACACTGTCAAATTGTTGCTCTAAAGAACCTCCACTATATAGTGCATGACCAAGTAGAGAAGACTAAGTTTGAAGAGATGATCAATAAAAGATGGAAGATCTCTTTATGGCCTCCAAAATTAGGAATGAAAGAATGTCTATATGGTAAATGATCCATCTCACCAAAATGCATAGGTATCCAACCACTAAAATCGCTTAGTACATAGGATCAAAAACTAAATGCATAGTTCACTCCATCGAACCAAAGAAGCAATAGAACTAACATAAACCCCTATAATGTTGATCAATAAGTAAGATTGACAAATGAGTGTCAAAACACTTAACCATCTTCACTATACATGTTGAGTATATAATGGAAGCTGAGCCAAAACTCTAATACATGTCAAGTTATAGATAGTGCCAAGTAGATCAGAAGATAGTATGTGCCGAGCAAAGAAGAAGTCCAATAGGTGCTGAGTAACATAGGAATTCTATAGGTTTTGAGTGACATAGTAATCCTATAGGAGTCAAGTGATTTAGGAATCAGTAGAAGTTGAGCATTGCAGAAAACTAACAGGTGCTGAGTAATTCAAGAACTATAGAGGATGCCAAGAAATCCAGAATAGATGGTGTCGAGCATCAATATTACTTCATGTGCCAAGCAACGTAGGATTAGCATAAGAGTTTGTGCCAATACAAACCATGATGTGAAATAGTTATGGATGACTCATAACAGGATAAAAGGATAAGATCAAATCCTCTCAACCACCTATGCAATCTTCATGTAGCCAATCAAAAAATTGGAGACTGCATGTAGCCAATCAAAAAATTGGAGTCTGCATGCAGCCAATGGGTGAATTTCAAGGGTTTGAGCTAGAACACTTGAATCAAGGATGCATAATGAACCACTAATATTTATAAGGGATTCTTGACACCATTGAACAAAGAAGAGTAAGAGAGGGAAAGAAGAAGGAAAAGTAGAGCCTATTATTAAGGTCATTGTAGAACATTGGTGTCAAAGATTTAGTGGAAAGGATGGCATTTATACATCTAGTTGATCAAAATAGAACAAGGAACATAATTAGTAGATCAGATCTAGTAGAGATTATTTATAGAAGAGTAGATCAAGTACCTGAGATCAACATCAAAGATTGCATTAAATCAGGTGTATTATTCTAATACTCTCTCACAATTGTATTAGGAATTTGGAAATCCTATTGAGTTAGGTGGGTTTGATAGCTCAAATCCTTTAATAGGGTGGCATTCTAAGCTGAATGTTCTTAAGTCCTCTAACAAGGCACACTCCTAACAAGGTGTAGAAATCCTTTAATAGGGTCACATTTAATAGTGTGTTGTAGCCTTTAACAAGGTAGGCCTTTAATAGGGAAAACCATCAGAAGTGGTTGAAATCAATTGCTGCAATAATTTTGTGGGTGTCATCCCCACCCCAGTTTTACCTTCTTATTCCTGGAGGGTTTCTAGGTCACCAAAATCTCAAGTGTTATGTGGTGATGCATGTTTGCTTCTCATGATTGTTTAATGTTTATATGCATGCATGTTAATTTTAGTTATATGTTATTAAGGATTTAAAACAAGTAAAAAGGATAGTACTTCTGATTCACCCCCCCTCTCAAAAGCACTCTTCCCATTAAGATATTCCTAAAATTGGTATCAGAGCCAAATTCTCTTAAGAAGAAGCTTAACAACTTGGAGGAAAAGATCTGAAGATGGAAGTCTTCAAACTTGGGAAGATCATTGAGAACCAGGTGATAGATGTGCATCTCGCTCTACACAAGGTAGAGGAAGCTAGAGAGGAATTAAGAAAATCCTTAAAAAGAAGGAAGGAAATAGCTATAGCCAAAAATGATATTCACTTTAAGGAGATTGACACCACACAAGTATTTGCCAAAGGAGATTCTAAAGAATTTGATGCAGCAATAGCAGAACTGATGGAGAAAAACAAAGTTCAAGCAGAAGAGATAAGAACTCTTAAGATGGAGCATGAATCACAGGCCATGATGCTATGTGAAATCATTGAGCAAAAGAAAAGAGTAGTTGAGGATAGAGTCATGATGTAAGATGACAAAATGAGTCTTGCAAATAGACTTGAAGAAAAATGCACTGAATTAACAAGGATCACAAACATGCAGATGGATACACTTGGCCAATTGATGAATCTTCACCATGAACTCAATATGAAAGATATTGAAATCTCTACTTTGAGGATGCAGAATGAACAACTACAAAATGAATTGAAGAGAGAAAAAGAAACAACATAGAATCTCAAAAAGTCAAGTGAAGCTATCAAGTACTTTGAACAGTTGCTGAAATCCCCAAGATCGACCCATGATACATCAGGACTTGGATACACCAGCACTGAAGTTGGTGAATCATCAAAGAGTGTTGAGCAAAGAAGTGAAAAGGTAAGGATACTAAACCAACTTGTCATTACTGTAATAAAAAGGGGCATACTACTAATGTTTGTAGGAGTAGAAGGATCAATCAGCTAAACACACCCAAAAGCAAGCGTTACTATCATGAGTGCAACATGCAAGGTCACATGACATAAGACTGCAGGTCTAAAGTCAGAAGGACACAAAGATTTGATGGACATTGCCACAATTGCAAGAAGTATGGACATAGAGCCTTTGAGTGTAGATCAAAGCCTATTTGGACACCAAATTAGCATGTAAGGAGGGACAACTATGTAAACCATTACAATTGGGACTACAATACAAGGAAAAGCTTTCACTATTGTCAAGAGTATGGAAATATACCCCAGAACTGCATAAGAATACACTTCAAAGGGAACTATAAAAGATGGTTGAACCAAACTACTTGCTTCAGTTGCTTGAAAATTGGACATGTTAGCAAGAATTGTCCAACAAATGCCAAGGCACCCAATACTAAAGCAAAAAAGGGCAAAGAAAAGGTTGATGAGGAACACATCAAAATAGAAATGAAGAAGACATGGTGAAAAAAAGATGTACCAAGTACATCCAATGGAAGGGTCACTTCACCCAAGAGGTCAAGTGATCATATCTCATCCAACTAATCAAAAGATGAGCCTATGGGGCTGATACATATAAGGAAGTATCATACATTATCCCTAAATAGAGAAGAAACACTACAAAGTATAAATCTACATGAGATAAGATGGCAAGACAAAATTTGACTGATGATGCCGAGCTATCAAGTGGAAGCTGAGCAAAGCCTATAAGTGGTTGCCAAATTATTGACAAAATCAATAGATGCCGAGTGAGAATAGCTGCCAAGTAAAATGGAGTGGATGCCAAGTTCAAAACCTTTGGAAGCTGAGTGATAGGTGAAGGTACAAGAATGCATTAAATGCAAGGTTTTTGAGTCACTTAAAGGTGAAAATTGATTCATTTTGAGCCATTCAAATGAAGAAGGATTACCAGGAGCATGACTGAGTGATTTTTGAGTATTCAACTAGCGATTTGTAGTGATTCAACATCAACCCAAGTGATTTCAAAGGCAAAGTCATAAAAAAGGAAGGCAAAGACACCTCCTGCTCCTCAGCCTAGAAACCAAAGAAAGCTACCATGACAACACCCAAGAAGCCAACAACCAGGGCTACAATAAGGGCCTCCACAAAAAAAGCCAAAGAGGAAGCTACAAAGAAGAAGAAGATAGCCAAGAAGGCATAGGAAGAGCCAAGAAAAAGAAAAAGATATGTGGCTCAACCTAATACTGATGAGGAAGATCAATCTAAAAAGGTAAGTCATTCTCCTAAGTCTTCAGTTGATACATTATGTGAAAATATTAGGAATGGAGACTTAAGTGACATGAAAAAGATTGAATTCAATAAGTTCACTAAAGAGGAACAAAATAGAATAGAAGAATTAGTCTATGCAATGATGGCACATTTGAAGCATCCACCTCTTGAACTAGATGGACAATTGCCAAAGGAATTGTCTAAAATTGTAGAGGACAGATGACATTTTTGTTTGAAAATGGAGAAGGAGATGAGAGAATCAACCCTAGCAAGCATACTACCTAATTTGACAAGGGGACAAATAACTAAAGCAGTCAAAAGGCATAATAAAAGGTTTACACCTAAGTATAGGGCATTTTCCATACTTTAGAATAAAATAGAAGAAGTTGTACAAAGAACCACAAGATCGTGGAAGAATTTATATAAGAAAATTGAAGATGTTCTTGAAGAGGAATACAAAGAAGAAGCTACTGCTAAGCTAGAAGAAAAAAGAAAGAGGAGAGAAGAGAAGACAAAAGTAGAGAAAAAGGTTGAAGAAGAGGAAAACAAGGAAGAAAAAGAGGAGGAAGGAAAAGATGAAGATAGGGGTACTGATGGGTAGCAAGACCAAAGTGTGCAAGACACACAACTACCACCTCTTAGTCCTCCTCACTCTACTAGCACACCTTTAGAAATCATAAAGATTAAGGATGTTGTTGACACCTCAAGTCAAAACATCAATCCACTAACTACAGAGGATCTCACTAAGATCCTTGACCAAACAACTCTTCAAGCAAAATTGTGTACAAGTCCCATATTGGTCAGTGTAGATGAGCTCCAAAAGTTAGTAGATAAACTCAAAGAAGCCAAGGTGTCACCACAAGAACCACCTCAAAACATTTAAATTACTAGACTTTCATTTCTACCATCTCCATCACCACCAAGAATAGCCATGCAAGCTCATCAGGAGCTGAGTGTAATAATAGGGGAAGTCATAGGTACATTAGTATAGATAACAAGTACACCCCCAGTAGCAGTGGCACAAGAAGAGCATAGGGAAGAAACATAGGATAAGGAGGAGTCTGCAATACAAACTTTGGTTGAATTGCCAAAAATAGGAACTCCTATCAAACTTGTCCAGAAGTCGAGTACTGACATGTTGACCTTACAAGTCAGGACACCAGGCTCAAGTTCTACTAGCGTAGCTAGGACCATTCATTATGGTATTCCTAAGCTTGATGAAGAAATTCAAATACCCTATTATGATTCAAGCACTTTAACTGAGGAAAAGATGAATGAGATACAAAGTGCATTGGATAAAAGAAGAAAGCAAGAGGCATTGAGGAAAGAATTCAAATACAAGTAGGCAATGAATGAGATCAAAGATATATTCATGGATGCCTTCAGCCTACAACCTCCATATTCAAGCAGGCCAATCCTTGAGCAACTATCTGATATAGTTGACCAAGTAAATAATGAAGACCATGATACAAATGTAAAGCTCATGGAATGGTCAGAAAATAAGTTTCTAGGCAAGGTCAACCAAAAGATAGCTAATGGAATTATTTTGGGACAGGTTGACCTAGCCAAGAAATTGGATAAGGTAAAGATTGTACTAGGGAACATCTTTTTCCTTTATAGAAAATTGTGTGATTTTTCCAAGTTCACACAAGAAATAAATCCAAAAATTTTGAACCTTGAGAGAAAACTAAAGCTCTCCAGTATACAACTAACCTCAAATCCTACACACAGTGAGAAGCATTTTACTCAAATGCTTCACACTCAGAGGGAATTAGTTGCATTATCAGTAGAAGAGGCCATTATTAAAGAAAAGCTAATGCAGATTCAAGCCTCAATTACTCCTCACTTGGAGGTATTACACAAGGAGCAACTGTATGCTAAAACAATCCTCAAGAAAGATCTGAATATTTCTACACGTGATGGACTAGTAGATCTAGCAGCAGAGCTTGCAATCTAACACAAGTCATTGGATATTGCATTGAATAACTAGGATGTAGCTCTCAAAATACTCCTTGAGGTTAATAAAACATTTTTGGCCAAGCATGGCATTACTATTTAGGACCCTTTGACATTAGTGTCAAGAAAAGGGGAGATAATGTAGGAGATAATATTCAAAGGGGAGATATATTAAAGGAGGAGAAATGTAGGAGGAGAATATAACGAGAAGATAAGGAGATAATAGGATCAGAAGGCAAGAACAGGACAAAAATAGAGAACAATGGCACAAGATATCAGAATTCATGACATGATAAGGCATTATCAACTCAGGGGGAGTCATAAGGTATATTGCTGTTTACAATATCTTTTTAAAATTTTGTATGTGAATTAAGCAAGTGAAGAATGGACACACAAGGATTGGATCATGAATGATCAGTTAAGTGTTATTGACACTCATGTCAAAGGGGGAGATTGTTGATCAAATAAGTAAGATTGAAAAATGAGTGTCAACACACTTAACCATCTTCACTATACATGCCAAGTATACAATGGAAGCTGAGCTAGAACTCTAATACATGTTGAGTTACAGATAGTGCCAAGTAGATCAGAAGACAATATGTGCCAAGCAAAGAAGATGTCCAATAGGTGCCGAGTAACACAAGAATTCTATAGGTGCCGAGTGACACAGTAAGCCTATAGGAGCCGAGTGATTCAGGAATTAGTAGAATCCAAGAAATGTAGAAAACTAATAGGCGTTGAGTAATTCAGGAACTACAGAGCATGCCAAGCAATCCATAATAGATGGTGCTGAGCATCAGTATTACTTCATGTGCCAAGCAACGCAGGATTAACATAAGAGTTTGTACCAATACAAACCATGATGTGAAATGGTTATGAATGACTCGTGATAGGATAAAAGGATAAGATCAAATCCTCTCAACCACTTATGCAATATTCATGCAGCCAATCAAAAAATTGGAGACTGCATGTAGCCAATCAAAAAATTAGAGTCTACATGTAGCCAATGGGTGAATTTCAAGGGTTTGAGCTGGAACACTTGAATCAAGGATGCATAACGAACCACTAATCTTTATAAGGGATTCTTAATGCCATTGAAAAAAGAAGACTAAGAGAGGGAAAGAAGAAGGAAAAGTAGAGCCTATTATTAAGGTTGTTGCAGAGCATTGGTGTCAAAGATCTAGTGGAAAGGATGGCATTTATACATCTAGTTGATCAGAACAGAACAAGGAACACAATCAATAGATCAGATCTAGCAGAGATTAGTTATAGAAGAGTAGATCAAGTACTTGAGATTAGCATCAAAGATTACATTAGATCAGGTCTATTATTCTAATACTCTCTCACAATTGTATTAGGAATTTGGAAATCCTATTGAGTTAGGTGGGTTTAATAGCTCTATGTAAATCCTTTAACAGGGTGGCATTCTAAGTTGAATGTTCTTAAGTCCTCTAACAGAGCACACTCCTAACAGGGTGTAGAAATCCTTTAACAGGGTCACATTTAATAGTGTGTTGTGTAGGGCCCATTTGTTGTTGCACCAAAAGCCATGACTGTTAGTGAACATGGAACACCACATAATTAACCACCTGTGGGCAGGGGAGCATGTTGCATCACCCAAAAATCTCCCCCTCGATGTGCATACCAGGTGCTTATGCAGGTCGAGAAGGCACCAGGGAGATTTGAACCCATGAACAGGACAAAACCAGGCTCTGATACCAATTGTAGGGCCCATTTTCCGTTGCACCAAAAGCCATGACTGTTAGTGAACATGGAACACCACACAATTAACCACTTGTGGGCAGGGGAGCACGTCACATCACCCAACATGTTGTAGCCTTTAACAGGGTAGGCCTTTAATAGGGAAAACCATAAGAAGTGGTTGAAATCAATTGCTGCAGTAATTTTGTGGGTGTCATCCCCACCCCAGTTTTACCTTTTTATTCTTGGAGGGTTTCTAGGTCACCAAAATCTCAAGTGTTATGTGGTGATGCATGTTTGCTTCTCATGATTGTTTAATGTTTATATGCATGCATGTTAATTTCAGTTATATGTTATTAAGGATTTAAAACAAGTAAAAAGGACAGTACTTCTGATTCACCCACCCCCCCCCCCCCCCCCTCTCAGAAGCACTCTTCCCATTAAGACATTCCAACATATAATGTTGAGAGGTAAGACATGAACACAAACTAAAGGCAATATCTCCTCTAGAAAGAAGAACCAAGAACATCGAGAGTGTAAAAGAAGTAGAAACCCTACAATAGCACATGTCATTGACACATCATGAGGTTAATATCATGGAAGGAATACTAACTTGATAAAGGAAGATGGTGAATATAGCCAACATGAAACCCCCAAGGCACTTTATAATGTAGTGTGAGTACAACAAAACAAAAAGATGTGCAAGATCTCAAAATGCAATAGAGCAACACTTTATCTCAGGGTGTTTGAAAAAATACTACCAAAGGATGTCAACAAAGACCAAAAGAGACATAAGGCTAATACAATTGATAGTATAACCCATGAAAAACATCTAAAACAACAAAATCGATGCCCATACCTGAAACAACCAAGATATCCACTAGAACAGAGAAATGCAAAAGATTAAATATAATATGTTTGGAGTAGAATTTGAAAAAACAACCAACATCACTGGAAAGAGCTCACATGGACCTTTCCAATGATATAAAGAATTTCCAAATAAGAGATCAGATGCTTAAGATATGTCTCATGGAGTGCAAAATAGAACTTCTAGATTTGACTGCATAAATAGGAAACCAAGCACTATCAAAAGTCCAAATAACCTACACCATTATGACAGGCTCAGAAAGAGCTTTTTGATGATACAAGATTCATCAAAAAATATCTCTGTATGACAAAGATATGACCAAAATATTGAAGGTAGCTCAAAAAGGTAAAACAAATCAAATGCACAACGGTTAAAAGACCATCAAATTTTTCCTTGAATACACTGACATCACCTGTACTACTGTTAGTGTTGACAAACCTTCTATACTATGTTGAAGTACCAAAAAAGACTTCAACATGAAATATTTTTCATGTCACTTAAGAAAGAAAGCACTTTTTTAAAAAGTTGCATGAAATTTTGCATGCAATAAAGTGTTTTCTTTTGAATTTTTTTTTTTCCAAAAATCTCTTTCAAAAAATGAATATTGTTTTTTTTTCTAAATTTTTTTTTTTTTGAAAAATAAAAACTAAATATCATTGTCTCGGGAAGCATGCTTGATCTGGGGGCAATTTGTTTGCCTCAAATTTCAACTGTGTCCAAATTGGACAAATTTTATATGGAAATAGGGGTTTTTGGGTGCTACGAATCCAATAGTGAGGTCCGTTTGGGCTCAAAATGCACTAAAAAAAAATGACTTCTAGATTCAATAGAATTTATTTTTTGAAAACTAAAACTCTTTGAACAAAAAGGAAAAATCTGAAAGCCAAGACAAACTTCTCATAAATAGAATAGGGGCATGAAGATTTGAAGCTCTAATACCATGTCAAAGTTGACGAAATCTTACCTCACAGCTCCCAATAATCACCTACATGCAAACACTTGTCACAAAAAGAGAGAAGTGAAAGCTATGGAGGCTAGAATTCCCAGATCCACGAATGAGACAATCTTGTTGACCAAAAAAAAGAGATTGCTATTATCAAAAGTGAATGAATAAATTACAAAGAGACCAATCCTTATAAAAGGAGATCAAAACCCTAATAGGTAACTAACCTAGGTTGTATGATAATAATTAATAAAATAATTAATTATTATACCCCCAAAGTTTAGCTTAAGTAAACTAGAGATAATAAGTTACTTAATAATTAAATCAATATGATTTAATTAATAAGAAAATACTTTATTACTCTAACATATATATTGTAATTATTCTATCCCTAATTTTGTAAGCAACAAAATACTTATATAAAATGGCTTAGATTTAAGGATTTTAGATGTGATGGTGATTTAGTAGCTTCTTGGAACATTATTGAGATGTAAGGGATTGTACATTGTAGTCAGGTTGTAATCACTAGATAATAAGAATATTGGACTCACTATTTGGTGGATGTAACCCAAGGATTGGGTGAATCACGTTAAATCTTTGTGTTCAGTGTTTTGTTTATTGTGCTTTATTTATTTTTGATATTGGACATATTTGCATATAATTGTTATTTATGTCTCACTAATCCTAACACTACCCCCTCTCAATATTCCCTATTTCTTAAAAATTCAATTTATTACTTCTCTAAATTTAATAATATTTGTCTCATCTTAAAAAATCTCCATCCTCTGGATTCTTTCATTGTCTCAAAGTTTCTCCAACCTCATCTTTTGTTTGGGACATGTGAAATTTTCTCTCTTTTACTTTACCTCCACCTTATTTTATTTGTGAATATTCAAATGCTTTATGCTCAATTTCTCCACATTAGCAACATGCACCAATTAAATCTCTTTGTCTTCCTCTTCCAAAAATTTGATGTCATCTGAAGGACTCTCCTTTTTTTTTTGGAATTTCTTTCAGCTCTTATTTCATGAGTGTATAAAATCACCTAAGAGTTTCATCTTGTGTGGTAGAATATCCTCTTTCACCACTCTTTTTGACCTCTACCATGTGTATTTTTTCCTCTTCCTCTATATATTTTTGTTTTCTATTCAATTTCTCTACACCTTTCAAAGTGTATTGGAAGGCCTCTTTAATAATATAGAGTTTTAATAAACTTACCTCATCTTGTATTAACATACATACACCATAAATACCTTAAAACTTACTCTACATCTTATTCAACATGACTAGCTCATATTCTCATTAATACAATTCTTATTTGTACTTGTTGACACTTTTTCTCTTTATTTCAGATTCTACAATTTTTAAAACACACTCATATGGTAGTCTTTTGGCCTAAATTTTTCTTTGAACTTTGTTACCATTCCATCCCATTATTTTATATTTTGTTTTCTTATTTGAAGTTTACCGGTTTGCAAATGACCACTAAAATGATGTATGACCTTTCATCTTCATACATGCAAACTTCATCTTTTTATCTTCTTCTATACTTTTAAATCCAAATATTCCTCCATTTTGTACCCAATCCAATAATTCATTTGGATTAAAATTACCATTATATCTTGGAGGGTTCTAATAGGGTCTGGATATTACTTTGTTTATGGCTCAAACAAATCTTTTCCTCTCATTTGTCAAGCCCAAGTTCAATTTCTTCTTTTGCCACCTCAACCTGTTCATCTTTGTTGTCATTAACATCTTTCACATGAATACCTCTACACTATGATATTTCAAGGGCTTCCAACCTAGTTTTTATTCTTCTCAACACCTCCATTATGAAAGGATCTACATCTCTTTGTGCTCCTCTTCCCCTACCACGTCCTCCTTGTGTCATTTCACAAAATTTCTTTGTAATTGTAGGTATGCTCTTTTCCTCTTATTATCCATAATGAAAATTACTTTAGAAATTTCTGTTTAATACCTTCAACTCTCCTCAAATATACTTTGATACCATTTGGAGCAGTCATCTATAGGTATATGCTAGACACACAACAACAAAAATACTAAAAACTCGCAAATGAATTACAAAAACTAATTAAATTTCAGCAACACATAAGTTAGAATTATAGCCTATGAAACATGAAGAGATAATTTGTCTCAAAAAAGACCTCAATGTTTTGCCTCCAAAAATTTAAAAAAATCATTATAAATTATTCTCCAAAGCACCATTAAGAAGAAGCCCCTCTCAAATGAGTTCAAAGATATATATATATATATATATATATACATACATACATGGGGAAAAAAATGAAAAGTTAGGGGGTTTTAAGCTTAAATTAAAGAGTTAAAAATAAATTCAACAACCATAAAGAATACACACACACACACACATAATATTTAAAATATATGTATACATACATACATACATACATACATATATACATACAATTTCCTAATTTTAATACATTAGCTATGCTCCTTCTCTCTAGCATGTGATATGGATAATCAACACCAGATTATATACATGATAATTGTGCACTCAACAACTCCTAATTGGGCTATGTCACTCTCGATGACTCCTAAAGGCTTTAGATTAAGCGATAACTAAAAAATCTAAACTATAACTAGCATGGGAACTCTTGATAGATCTTGATTATTCGTGATTAGTCCTAACAAAGGATTTTATAGAAATAAAAAAAAAATTGCATGATGAGGATTGCACATAGACCTAGATAGTCACATAACACATTGTTTCTCAAATACTATCAATTGCATGGAAGGATAAAGCTACTTGCATTAAGTATCAAAGAGTGACATTCATACTAGAAGAAGAATAAGAAGAAATGAGCCAAACTTCATAACCTCTTCATGGAGATGCGGCTTAATGAAACCAAGAATCTTGCACCTAGAGTTGGTTAAGTTTTTCCTTGTTCAATAATGTGAGTAATTTAATAATAATAGTAACATAGTTTTTTCCTCTAAAAATTATCTTTTTGTTTCAAATCATTTTCTTGTTTTGTAGCAATTTCTTTCAAAGACGATTATAAAAAGAATGATTTTGAAATGCATGTATACATGTTTTTTGAGAAATAAATGGGAGATACAAAAAGGAGAAGAGGATGCTTTTTTTACTAATTTTTTTTTATGGGGTGCAAGAATATTTTATAAAGGGAAATTTTAGATGATTTTTTTAATGAATTAATTAAAAGAATAAATTAACACATTTCTTTGAAAAATTGATCTACATGAAAGAATCGTAAATTTTTTGTTTTCAATTTTTTCTAGTAGAAATAGAATGAATATATGGAACTTTTTGTTTATGGACAATTTTTGGTGCTTTTTCATTTTCTTATTTTAATTGCACTTCTAACCATACTAATTCCTCATGCATATTTGTAGTGCATGTGGTTATTGTTAGTGTAGTTTTTTATTTTTCCTATTTTGCTAGGTTTTTCCTACACTTTTAATAATCTCGCTTAGGTTAATAAAGCATGTCTTATTAGGTGAATGGTTGTGAGGTGTCACCTTCCTACATGTGAGCATCCATTAGCTATCTTGGGAAGATACTTTGCTATCTTTAGTCCGATAGATGGTTGCTCCTCATTGGTTGGTGTTGCCACCTCCTCCCTCTTCCTAGCCTATATAAGCATGCTACCTGACTTGTATTTGCATCTCTTGTTTTTGCACCCTCTTAATGTTATTTTGCTTCCAGCATTTGCATTACTCTCTTGGAGACTAACTCTATGATGCTATTTTGATTTTGTATCATTTGCATTCATAGTTTAGATAATTACTCTTTGCACTAGTTTTCTGGGTTATTAGTCTTATCAAATTCTAACATGGTATCAGAGCTTTTCTATGTGCAAGAGTAGATTTTAGTTTCGTTATTTGAGAGATTCGGGGGGGGGGGGGGGGGGGGGGTGGGGGGGAATAAAGTATGCTCTTCTCTTGCATCTTTGGATGATCCTGAGAATCAGAAAAGTTTTGACAAAAATGATTTTTCTCTGGGGTTTCAATCTCAAATCTGACAACCAACTTGCATATTTGGAGTTTTCAATCAGTATTGCAGGTTTCAGCATACCATTGATGGACTTAGGAAGCTGATCCAGCATTTGCATGTCATATTTTGGTTGCTGGGGTCGTTTTTAATTTTTTGGAGCCATTTTTTACTGTTAAAGGCATCCAATTTACACTACAACAACATCTTTTGTACATCAAAAAGAAAAATGCTTTCTGGGTTTTGTTCGCAGTCTTGAAAAACCATCTGGGTATCTTTTAGATTTTGCATGCAAGCTGTATATTTTGCAGAATCGAGCATGCAAAGCTATAGCCATACCCCTCTCCGTTGGTAGTCGCAAATTTGAACGCGGTTTTCAAATGTCTCATTCTTGCTCATACGGACTCCGATTTTGATGATTCTTGTTATGAACTTGGCTATTTTTTTGTGCTGTATCCATTAGTGGAGTTGTTTTTTGATTTTCATGCATGAATTCTTCAAAAATTGCAGATTCTCAGCCGTGATTGTGCACAGTTCTCGTTTTGGAAACTTTGGAGGATCATAACTTTCTCATACGACCTCGTATCGAGGTGATTCTTTTTTTGAAAATGCATGATTTTTCAAGTAGATTGCAGTGGTGCTATTTGTTTCCTTGATTATTGTGCCCAAGTTTCACTTTTAGCATATGCTCTTCATGAGGAGGCCCTGTCGGTTTTTCTTCCATAACTTGAGCATACAGACATATTTTTTTCGATCCGAAAAATGCATCGGAAAGCTAGTTCTGAGACGGAGATGATGGTACAGGTTTTTTTAAATTTTTGCTACAGTTTAGTTGCCTGTTTTGGCAGTCAAAGCCAGATGTTCTATTTTGCCTTCCGGGAGCCATATCTCGCTCATTCGGACTCTTTTCTGGGCTCGCCAGATATCGTTAGAAAGCTGGTTCTATGAGTTATTCAGTTGCAGAGGTATTTTATCCAGATTCTGCTCCAGGTTCTTTCTCCTTTGAGTTTTTCACTTTCGCACTCTAGCGGATTACTTGGATTCTATAGGTCCTGGAATCTCTTCTTCTGTTCTTTTGGCTCACTCTTCTTTCTGACTTCTGAGCATTGTATGCTTCTATTCTGTTGCATTCCTTTTTTTGTAAACGCACTGAGATAAAGTGCCTGCTTTTGCATATCTGGGATCTTGTACACCTTGTGTTTGTTTGTACTCGCACTCAGTTATAAAGTGCCATGGGGGGTCATGATGTTTTGCCATTTTGTGCTCATCCACCTTTGTCAAGTGAATTTTTCTTCCACGACATTAGCCCATGCAGTGTGTCGGTGACACTAACCTTTATCCTGTGCTTGTACTTCTATTGCACTATTGGTGTTCCTGATTCTTCTTCTTGCAGATGTTTTTGGCATTGCATTTTAGTGTTCCTGTCACCCCTCTCCCTGTTCAGCATTATGGGGGGGTTCACTTGTTGTTCTATGCTTCCTTGGTTGATGGTTCATGCCTTCTATTTCATGGAGGTTCTACAGATCAACATTTTGACAGAGTTTGCAGCTTCATGCTTCGGAGATGCTTCATGCTCTTTTTTTTGTTCCTCTCTTTGGGACATTTCCTAGATTGGAGGCTTAGTTTCCTTCATCTAGTTCTTTTTCTTGTATTGGGTACCTGATCAGGCCTTGTTGCCGGGACCCATTTTCCTGCTTTCATAGCTTTGCTAGGTTAGCATCCACCTAAGCTTCGCTTATGGGGGGGTGTTAGTGTAGTTTTTTATTTTTTCTATTTTGCTAGGTTTTTCCTACACTTTTAATAATCTCGCTTAGGTTAATAAAGCATGTCTTATTAGGTGAATGGTTGTGAGGTGTCACCTTCCTACATGTGAGCATCCATTAGCTATCTTGGGAAGATACTTTGCTATCTTTAGTCCGATAGATGGTTGCTCCTCATTGGTTGGTGTTGCCACCTCCTCCCTCTTCCTAGCCTATATAAGCATGCTACCTGACTTGTATTTGCATCTCTTGTTTTTGCACCCTCTTAATGTTATTTTGCTTCCAGCATTTGCATTACTCTCTTGGAGACTAACTCTATGATGCTATTTTGATTTTGTATCATTTGCATTCATAGTTTAGATAATTACTCTTTGCACTAGTTTTCTGGGTTATTAGTCTTATCAAATTCTAACAGTTATGTTATGGACTTAGAGGAACATGTAACCACCCCACTTTATAAGGTTGCTTTAGCAATTTAATTTCCCTATTAGGGATATTGAAGAAGGTGAACTTTGTGTATCTCTTTTTCTTGGAGTTTATAAATTCATGATCCTCATTTATATCATGCTTGTACCAAGATGTTTACTAACCTTTTATCCTTTTCTTGTTATATGAAAACCCCCAAAATCCCAATATTACATCATAAGAGGGAGTTTTAATTCCAAAAGTAAGAGGAAGATTGTCTATTAAAGGGATATCTCTCCAACTATTCATTAATAATTCATCTTTAGGTTTGGGTAAAGAGAGTCAATTTTAATCATTATTCTTAAAAGAAAAATTAGTCAAGTAAAATAATTTTTGTAGCTCCATTAGGAAGATGTAAAGGCTAATTCTTTCTTTCTACACATATGTATGGCCAACCTTAACCATCACACACTAAACTTTGATTGATTAGTGGGTCCTAGCTATGAGCCATCTACTTTTCATTTTTCATTACCAAGTCTGTTGGTGGATGTATCTTAAAATGGATGATGTTATACATATGTTGGAAGACATGCATTTCATATTGTACTATATTTGCACCATTTTTTAGGCTCTCTTCAATAGATTCACACTTAAAAGGTTAAAGTGTTTTTTATTTTTTCTCCTCCTGTCTACTTATTCAAACACATGACTGAATCAAAGTGGGGAAATTTGAAAGTAGACTTGCCAAGCACAAGTCTACTATAGAATTACAATTTGTATGACACTAACAATTTTTTTCTTCTGTATATGTTTGACCAAGACCTCTATGAAATAATAAGAAGATGCTGATGTAATCAATTTTCAACAAAGTAATGAACTTGGTAAATCACATCTATCAATAGTTGAGTAAGAGATATGAGTGGGGAAAGGATCTACCAAAATGATTTTTGGTTTTGAGGGCTACCAACTCCCAAATGCATCCTCCTTGCACTATTTTAAAATGGTCCATATATGATAAAAGATAATTACATTGTATGTGAAACTTACAAGTATTTCTTACAAATTAATGATAGCATATGGTATTTTTCTCTTAGAAATGTAGTATTAGATCCATTTTGAAAGGTTGTAAAATATCTAGCATTTTCATTAATATATGCTACAAGTTATTACTTTTAGTTTTATTTCCCTATTTTTACTTAGATCCACTAAAAGGAATAAAAAAATTAAAGTTAAATAAATTGTGGGATGTTTTCCCCTTATTAAGAGCTCAACTATTCTAAGTTAGCTTTTCCTTTGCGATGGATACCAATGTTAGGATGAAAACAAGCAACATGCTTGTAATTTTGGGGTTGAATCTTTGATTGATGACTCATGCTCATGTTAAATGATCCTCATAGCTTGGTTATTAAAGTAGTAATGAAGATTGTAGGGCAAGAATTTTTACTCCTTCAAGATAGGTCAATGTCTAATACTGAAATTATAGCTATGTTTGTTGCCATAATTTTTCATGTTGAAGGGGACAAGTGATCTATCTTAGAGCTATGCCAGAATCCTTTTAAACCATTATTGGTGGTCAAACTTGGGGAAATTTTGAAGAACATAGATAACAATATATGCATCCCCAAATGAAGAAAATTTGGGGTTACTAAGAGGCCAATGGAAGTGCTCCCCATTCTTATAATTAAGAATGTTGTCACTCTTAATGAATGGATACCTTGTATCTATCTTAATTGATGGTTTCTTCTCTCTGTTATGAAAATTTGCCAACCTCCTAAATGACATGACATATATTGGTTTCTCTCAGAGGATCATGTGGGGAGAAGTGACTATGAAGTCAAATCTTCCTCTGAAGAAGACTAGTTAGCTATTTTCATTTCTTTTTAAGCTTAAAACTGTTTAAAATTTTATCTTTTGATGAACCATGTCAATATTTGAATCCTTTTTAGAAATGATTTGGTAAACTTGGTTTTGTATATTTATCTATACAAAATTTGAATATCTTTGGAGTCTTCTTAAATTTATGATTTTGTATTTCGATTTACTTTGATAATGAGTTGCAAATTTTGAAATTTCCTTCCTGAATTGTGGTTCATAGAAGGACTCCTAGTTGATTGTTTGGCTATACCATTATGGAAATTAAGGGTTTCATAACTTGCTTTGTAGGGAGCTTTTAATATGTGCAGATTTATTTTCGTTGATAAATTTGGATGTTTATATTATTTAGCTTAATAAATATCTATTCTGTAATGATATGAAGCATGGTTGGTTTAACCATCTTTATGTGCATAAAAATCTTTGTTGATATGAAGTAACCTATTTCAAGTGATCAATCCTTTAGTTTTTCATTGATGAGAGCTTCATTATATGTGGGTTTATCATAATAATGGTTTTAATTTAGGAATACACTTCTCAAAGCATAATTTGTGTGGTTTAAAGATTGTCTATTAGTCTTCCCAAGTGAGATGTTGTGTTCTATTTATTTTAAAGTTTCAACTCTTCTATGAATAAGGGTCTTTGTTCCCCTTCTCCCTTCTCCATACCCATCCCTCCCTAAATTCTTCAACTCTAGAATCCATAGAACTAGTGCCCAGTGAAAATTTTAACTACCAGTTTATAAATGATAGACTGTGCTTGTTTACTTATTGGGCTATGGGCTCATTACATGGCTAAATTTGTGAATTTGTTTATCTATGTTGTCTTATCACCTAGTTCTCTCAGGAAACCTCATTTCCCCTTTTAGTGGTGACAACTATGTGAATATTAGCATGGGGCCCTTCCTCTTTTTTGTACCCTAGCCTTATGCTTATTTGGCTTAATGGAGATGTTAATTTCATATACATGTTTAAAAATTTCTTTAAATATTTATTGTTAGTTTTCCTAGTTCTTATTGATGAGTTTTAGTACAAAAATATAGAGCCCGTGTCTCCTTTTTTATGATCTCAATTGCACATGTTTATAATCCTTGGGCAATGTTGATTAGTGGTATATGGGTAATTTATATTTAGTCTAATATTAAAGCCTTAATTTTATTATTGTTACTAATTATTAGTATTCAAATTTGACATATGTATGATGAAGTCATCTCATGCTAGTTTTCATCTTGGTTTTCCATTCCAACTCATAATCTCTCATCTCTCATCTTAAGGTTTCTTTTACTTCCAATTTTCTTACGAGATGGGTGAAAAGGTACACTCGATTGGATTATGAAAAACCCAATAAGGGTCTTGAGTTTATAAGATTCTTAGTTGTAGATAATTTTACTATGTAAGCACAAAGGAATTGATTGCCTGTAGTAGGAGTATGCTTCTTAGACAATGTCTACTCATCTTTCTCAACTTGTTATTTTAAGTTTGAAGCCAATACCTCTCTAGTCTAGTGCTCAATTTTGGCTTTGTCATACTATGCTCACTTTGGTTTCCTTAGCTTCACAATACCATGCTCAATTTTGTTTTTTTGGAAAGTATATAGGTATGTGGGTCTCCTATTATCAGTTTTAGGAGCTCACACTAGTACATTTAGGCAAATATGTGGATAAAGTTTTTAGTCATGCTACTAAAAATATTTGTCACATGACTAAAATTGATCACATTCCACTATTTCTTTGCAATTCATAGTTATATGTGACTAAATAAGTGACTAATTTGGTCACAAAGTAAAATCACAAGATCAACCAAATGAAAATGAGTAAATAAACTACCAAATAAATGACTAAGTGATTGGATAATTAGTCACCTAAACACATGTGACTAAATAAACTACCAAATAAATAACTAGATGATTAGTCACTAATAATTAACATTTGTACTTTCTCTCTTCACTTTCTCTAAGGTTTATTTATAAATGGATTAGGCCAATTAATCACAAGATCAACCAAATGAAAATGAGTAAATAAACTACCAAATAAATGACTAAGTGACTAGATAATTAGTCACCTAAACAAATGTGACTAAATAAACTACCAAATAAATAATTAAATAAGTGACTAGATGATTAGTCACTAATAATTAACATTTGTACTTTCTCTCTTCAATTTCTCTAAGGTTTATTTATAAATGGATTAGGCCAATTGTATTTTTCATAACTCATTTACAACCCTTAAACCTTCTCTTTCTCATATTAATAAAGGTTTCACTTTGCATCTTCTTAGATATAAGATGATGTGTTAAATGGCTTGGGAGATTTTATTCACCATTTTGGTCTCTTCAATGAATATTGCAAATTGATTCAACTTTTCTTTAGGAGGGATATCAATAAATGGGTGGATTAATAATTTTTTCCTTTGTTAAATTCTCTTCTATTTCTATTACTATTTTTTATTCTCAATTATTTATTCTAGTATTCAAAATTAAAAGAATTATTAATTTGTAAATAATAGTTATAAACATAGTAAAAAAATAGGTAAAATTTATTACTAATAAAAAATATATTTAATAACATGAAAATGCTATTTCTTTATAAAATATGAAAAAGGTAGGTATGCATTTTCATTTGGACGAAATTTTAGACAATTGATTTTTGGTGTGAGAAAGGTTGGTGAAATTTATTCATATGTATGAATAAGTAAATGAAAGATAAGCCAAAATAGTCTATGAAACATACAAATAACGCACACTTTACAATGAGGATGGGGTGGATAGCTCTCCTTAGAATGATCTTTCTTTGGCTGAGGATTCTGCTACTATCTTTGATGATACAAATGTTGTCCCTAAGGTGGCTTTGATTCAAAATGTTATTTTCATCCCCTCTTTTACTACTCACTCTATCTAGAACACTATTACTAGTGTTGACTCAACTATTTTATCTCCTATTACTATGGGTATAGAGGCCCATTTTTCTTCTACGGGGGTTTTGAGGGTTAGTAGTGGGGCAACCCCTTTCCCCCCTAAGGATATTCTTGAAGTTTTCCATGGTTCTTTGGATTGGAAGATGGCTTCTAAGAAGGTGGACGATGGATGGACATCAACTAAAGAGAAAAAAAGGAAAATTCTCCAAACCTTCGTTTGATATGTCTTTACATTCTCAAAAGATTGGACCAATATGTAAATTTTGGTGGTCTTTGGCTTTCTAGGTTGTTTGCCCTCTTATTGGGAACTTTGGTGTGTCCCTCTAATTTTTCGGGTGGTCTTCCACAATTGTATCAAGATCCTTCATTTTTATTTCTTGTACCTTTGTACTAGGTTTTGGGTCCTTTCAAAACCTATTTTTACTTAATCAAAAGACAAACTTTATAATAGAACATCAAAAATTTAAACAATTTGTAACTTCCTTTTTCCATCAAATCAAATATGTGATTTAGAGGGTGCTAATATCGGTACCTAAAAGGTCATAGAATAATAGCACAAAGCAACATGAATTAATCCAAGATCAAATTTTCATTGATAACAATACCAAGAAAACATGCTATAGGATATCCCTCTTGATAAGCTTGATTGAAAATAATTCAACTTAATGTGAATGATATAACTTCCACTCCAAATCCTATTAACAATCTTTCTAATTAGAGTAATAAACCATTCTGTAACCACAATAGATGTCTCAAAGATGAGTGAATTATTTATTAAAAAGTAAACACCAAGAGGTCATGAGTGGCATTGAATTTTATTTGTTAATTTTTTATTAAATGAAATGGAGAAAATTATTTTGAGTCTTATTTGTGGTCATTTAGTTTCAATGGAAAAAATTAAAATTTACATTATTCCCTTTAAAATTAAAATATTTTTCCTATATTCTAATCGGTCAAAAAGATGTTATTGTAGCGGTTGATTCCATGCCTTTTATTTATTCTTTAAAAAGATGGCTTTTTGGTAAGGAAATTTTATTATTGAAATATTCACAAAAGGGGGCAATTCCTATTATGTGACATTAAAGAGTGAAATTTTTTTAAATAAGCTTTAATTTAGATAAAATAGTTTAAAAGTAAAAAATCAAAGGAAGGCCATTACTATTTTTTAATTGTTTTATTGTATTTAAGGATTACAAGGCACTATTTCCTTTCTTATTCATTTGGAGGGAACTATTAACTCAAAACTCCATTTAGTTGAGTTTAATTGGGTATGAGTTAAAGGGTGCCCTACTATACAGGGAAAGACCACACGAAAACTATAGGGGTGATTGATAGTGAGTATGTTTTTCAGCAAGGAATTCAATCATTATGAGGGACTTCTACAGATAATAATTTGAGTTCTCCTACAATTGCACCTTCACAATGCTCAAACCTAAGGCAAAAAATTGGAGAAATTCACCCCTAGATATGAGACATGAAAGTAGTCTTTAGCTAAACTAGAAAAAACATTTGCAATGTTGGGATCAAGCTGTAAAGAAGACAGGAATTGGGTGGATCCATTTGAGCATTTGAAGAAATGAAACAAACCTTTTAAGAAACCCTTTCTTTTGTAGAGGAAACACAAATAATGTCATGACTAATGATTGTTGAAACCAATAATTTTCATGGCAATACCATATTTTTCAATTTACATTCCTAACCTTGTGATGTTGCTCTAATTCTCAACTTTTGAATGTTTTGCCTCTCTACATGGAATTGAGTTAGTGGGTATATTGTCTCATAATAATTTCAGCTCCAAAATTTTCCATTGATGAAAATTATCTCATAAGGTTAGGTGAATTTTTTATTATTCATTTGGTCTTATCTGACTACCTTGTCTACGATCCATTGTATTTGGCTAGCTTTCGTAAATTCAATTGAAATTGTTAGTTTCTTCCCTTTTTGGCAGTTTTTAATGTGACTTAAGTGAATTGGTTGTACAACTTCATTGATACTCTTCAAGTAATAGGGTTTTGATATGTGTATATTGTTTGTTTGGTTCACACTTAAAATCACCATTCTCATGGTTTCCATAGTTGTCAAATTAAGATGATTATTATGCCAAGCAATATAAAAAAAGGTTGCAGTTATAATATAAATTTGTTGTCATTTACAATTTACATATGAAAATGACTTATGCACTAGATTTTTATTTCCAATCATGATGATTTATATCATTAAATAATATCCCAAAGAAAGATTCATTCTTATTTGAACCAAAAATTAATAGATCTTAGTAGTCTTCACTGTCTTCTATTTCTAGTGCAAGTGTCTTTGGAGTTTCTGCAAAGTCAATGCAATGTCCCTCCAATTCAAAGGGGAACAATGTATCCATAATTCTTTTGCTTATATTGCAGAGGTTGTATATTCAAGGAGGCTTAAAGGTTTAAACTTGTAGCTGTAAAATTTATGTGCCTTAATCTTGGATCTAATAATACATAATAACATCGATATTATTTTTGCCATGTTGAATAGTTATGTTTTTAAATTTCTTGGTGATCACATCATAGGCATAAGATATTTTCATAATAAATGCAAAGAATAAATGATGCAGGAGCATCCAGAGGTATAAGGGCAATCCTGTGTCACCCAAAAAATTAGACTTAGTTTCTGTTTCATGTGTTTTCATTTTTGGACACCCATTTGGGTCAAATAAAGGTTCCAACTCTCACAGTTCCACTATCAGTGTGCTAGAAAATCCTAAAAAAATAGGAGCATGTAATTGGGCCATCATTTTGGTAAACTAGAAGGTGTGAATTGGCCAGATGAATGTAATTGTGATTTAGAACATTCCAGAAAAAGAATCAGGTCAAAAGGCCCCACGTTTTGAAAGTTATTACAGTTTTTCGAGTTTTGGAGACCTCCTAAGAATGCTTCAAAGTCAAGTTAGGGGCATTAAATGACCTCAAAAAGGGCCAAAAAATGGGGGACGAGTGAATTTGGTCCACAAGGCTATAGAGCGCTTTGAGAGCTTTCCAAAAATGTAAACGGTTTGTCAATCGGAGCTACGGTTCAAAAGTTATGCCTCCCGGAAGTTTGGTTACCGTTTCTGGATTCTTCTAGATTTGCGCCGACTTCTAACGTAGCTTCTGGAGCCTTTTATTTGGTTGGTGGATGCCTACTAGCACCTTCTAGAATGTATTCCTAGTCCTTAACCCTTCAGGGTCTATTTAAGGAGATTCCTGGCATTGTAAAGGGCAGTTCAGAGTGGAGTTTGAGAGGAGGTACTGAAAGAAGAAATTATCTCCACATTTATGCTATTGTAATCCCTTAGGGCATGTTTTGAAGTTTATTTTCTCTATACTAAATGTACTAGCTTATTTTTTAGTTAATACAATTTTCCTTTTCTGTTGTGTCCATTCTATTCTTGGGTTGTGTCTCCATCAAGTGGTATCAGAGTTGGTTTTCCTGAGTGTGTAGACAGAGCACCGACTGTGAGGCAATTTGCACTAGGACTGTGTGGTTGTGGGTTTGAGTTAAGAAGATGCCTCCATGAAGAGAGCGTGGTAGAAGGGCCAAAGCTATTAATCCTGAGGAGGTTAGAGCCCTCCAAAAGCAGGTACAAGCATTGCAGGAGGAGCTCCATAGAGGAGTAACTGTGGCCGCAGGTGATGAAAGTGAAGATGACAACGAAGAAGATGAAATTGGACCAGAAGGGGAATTTGATGGGGAAGTTCTGAATCATGTAGAGGAAAGGCTTTTTAGGGCCATTACTAAGTTTGGGAAAAGAACTACAATTGAAGTGGGTGTATTTTCAGGAAGTCTGAAACCAGATGAGTTGATCGATTGGATCAATGAACTGGAAGAATACTTTGAGTATGAGGATATCAGGGACCCAAATAGGGTTAAGTTTGCAAAGGCCAAACTGAAAGGCCATGCCAAAATCTGGTGGCAAGAAGTCCAATTGGAAAGAAACAGAAGAGGAAAGGAGAAGATCACAAGATGAGATCGCATGGTGGACAAATTGAAGAAGCAGTTCATTCTTGTGGACTACGAGCTTGATTTGTTTAAGAAGATGCATGGGTTAAAGCAAGCAGGAAGATCAGTCCAAGAATATACAAAGGAATTTTATCGACTCTTGATTAGAGCAGGGCATGCAGAAGCAAATAAGGAGAAGGTTGCTAGTTATATCAGTGGGTTGCGACCTAGCATCCAGGAGGAATTAAGTCTAGTAAGAATGACCAGCGTTGAAGAGGCATACCAGTTTGCCCTATGAGTTGAAGAGAAGCTGAATAAAAGGTTTGAAGGAAGACAAAGAGGGTGTGGTCAAGGAGGAAGGGGAAGTGGTAGATCATCTGGAGGCCGCAATGAAACCCAAAAGAAAAATGAAGATGTGGGTACTAGCAGGAACTAGAGGAATGAGGGTTTCAACCGCTCCCATGATCAAGACTTTGTAAATTAGAGAGGAAGAGGTAGAGGACGTGGAAAAGGAAGAGGAGGCTTTCGTGTTACCTATTTCCATTGCAATGAAGAAGGTCATCGTGCCTTTGAATGCCTTCAATGACAAGGAAGGATAGATAGGAGAGCTGAGGGCCACGCTAGGGTTACTCATGTGGATGAAGATGCACAATCATCACATTCAAAGGATGTAGAAAGAGGAGAGACCTTGGTAAATGAAAGAGTCCTACTTAGTGGTGAGATTGAACCAGGACAATAGAGGAGTTTTTTTTGTACTAGATGCAAGTGTGAGGATAAATGTTGTGATGTGATCATTGATGGTGGTAGCACTGATAACTTGGTATCAGAAGAGATGGTCTCTAAGATGAAGCTCAAGAGGGAGAAACATCCCCAACCCTATCAGATTGCTTGGGTAAAAGATGATCATAAGGTCCTGGTAAGTGAACAATGTTTAGTAAAATTCAAAATTGGGAGTTACCATGATGAAGTTCTCTATGATGTTATTCCGATGGATGTTTTCCATCTATTGTTGGGTAGACCATGGCAATTTGATAGACATGCAATACATGATGGACATGCAAACACATACTCTCTGACAAAGGATGGAGTTCGCCACAAATTGAAGCCCATGAAAAAGGAAGGTGAAAAGGTATGTAGCAGTGCTAGGATTTGTCTTGTTGATGAAAGGAAGTTTTTAGATGGCATGAAACATCAGCATATGTGCTATGCTTTGATTCCTAGGAAAGATAAAGAAGGTAGTAGAGAAATACCACTTGAAGTTTTAGATTTACTAGGGGAGTTTGGAGATATTATCTCTGATAATGTTCTAGATGGATTGCCACTAGTAAGGCAAATTAGTCATTAGATAGATCTGATTCTAGGAGCTAGTTTTCCTAACAGGGCTTCTCATAGGATGACTCCTACTAAAACAGAAGAGCTAAATAGATAGGTTCAGGAGCTGTTGAGGAAGGGCTTGATTCGAGAGAGCCTGAGTCCATGTGCAGTACCTGCAGTACTCACACCAAAGAAGGATGCAGAGTGGAGGATGTGTACAGATTCTCGAGCTATAAATAGGATAAGCATCAAGTACCGATTTCCTTTGCCAAGGATGGATGATCTTATGGACTGCTTGAGTGGAGCTCAGTACTTCACAAAGATAGATATTAAGAGTGGCTATCATTAGATACAGATTCATGAAGGAGATGAGTGGAAAATAGCCTTCAAGACCAAGGAGGGTCTTTATGAGTGGTTAGTCATGCCCTTTGGATTGAAAAATGCCCCAAGTACCTTCATGCGGCTCATGAATGAGGTACTTAAGAAGTTCTTGGGAAAATTTGTTATTGTCTATTTGGATGATATTTTAATTTTCAGCAAGACTTTGGAAGAACATTTACTACATATTCATAGTGTCCTTGAAAGGCTAAGGGAAGAGAAACTGTTAATTAATATGAAGAAGTGTATCTTTTCAAAAAGGGAGTTAGTCTATTTGGGGTTTGTTATATCACTCGAAGGTCTCAAAATGGATCCAGAGAAGGTAAAAGCCATCTTGGAATGGCCTACTCCAAGGTCTGCTACTAAGGTAAGATCATTTCATGGTCTTGTTAGTTTTTACAGGAAGTTTATTAAGAATTTCAATGGCATATGTGCACCCCTAACTGATACAATAAGAGGGGATAGAAAAGAGTTCAAATGGACTGCAACAGCTATGAGAAGTTTTGAATTGCTGAAGAAGAAGGTAACATAACAACCCGTGTTGGCACTTCTAGATTTTAGAAAGGTTTTCTAGGTGGATTGTGATGCCAATGGCAGCACTATTGGGGCTGTATTAAGCCAAGAAGGTAAGCCTATTGCATATTTTAGTGAAAAATTGAATGATGCAAAGAAGAAGTATTCTGTTTATGATCAAGAGTTCTATGCAATAGTGCAGGCCTTAAAGAAATGGAGGCATTATTTATTGCCAAAAGAATTTGTTTTGTATACTGATCATCAGGCATTACAGTACCTAAATAGCCAAGGTAAATTGAATCAGAGGCATATGAAGTGGGTAGAATTCTTGCAGAGCTATACATTTGTGTTGAAGCATGGAAGTGGAAAATCTAACAGGGTTACAGATGCACTAAGTAGGAGACAGTTGTTGCTTACAATAATGTAGGTTGAAGTAGTTTGGTTTGATGAACTCAAGAATTTGTACCCCGAGGATCCTAATTTTGCTGAAGCATGGAAAGCTTGTAAAGAACCTGTTGCTGTAGATAGAACCAAGTGGTTAGACTATTTGATTCAGGATGGCATGTTGTTCAAAGGTAGTCAATTGTGCATTCCAAGGAGTTCCATGAGGGAAAATCTGATTAAGGTGAAACACAGTGGAGGGATGGTAGGACATTTTGGTCGAGATAAGACCATTTCCATTCTTAGAGAACATTATTTTTGGCCTCAAATTTCATAGGATGTGAAGAAGTTTGTACAGAGTTGCCAGGTTTGTCAAGTTGCCAAGGGGTTTAGTCACAATACTGGCCTATATCAGCCATTGCCTGTTCCATCAAGGCCATGGGAGGACATAAGTATGGATTTTGTTCTTGAATTTCCAAGGACACAAAGGGGTAATGACTCAATATTCATGGTGGTTGATAGGTTCTCCAAAATGGCACATTTCATTCCATGCCACAAAACTCATGATGCTGTCCATATTGCAGACTTGTTTTTCAAAGAGGTGGTAAGACTACATGGTCTTCCAAGGAGCATAGTTTTTGAGAGAGATACTAAATTTGAGGGGTATTTCTGGAGGACATTATGGAAAAAGTTGAGAATAGACTTGAAATTTAGTTCCACGCATCACCCACAAACTGATGGCCAAACAGAAGTAGTAAATAGGGCAATTTGCTGAGATGTTTAGTTGGGGATAAGCCCAAGGGATGGGATTTGATTCTACCACAAGTAGAGTTTTCTTATAATAACTCTATAAATAGGAGTACTAGAAAATCACTATTCCAAATTGTATATGGGAATAGCCCAAGGACTGCACCAGAATTAAGGAAGATCGAGCAAGGGGAGAGGACAAGTGTTGAAGCAGAAGAATTTGCTGAACATATCAAGCATCTACATGAGGAGGTTCAGGCACACATTACCAAGATGAATCAAGAGTATAAAGCTAGGGCGGGTCAAAGGAGAAGACATAAGGAATTCCAAGTAGGGGATCTAGTCATGGTGCACTTACGAAAAGAAAGATTTCCAGCCGGTACTTACAACAAGCTGAAAATGAAGAAATTTGGCCCCTGCAAAGTTCTGAAGAAACATGACTTAGGAAATGCATATGAGGTGGAGCTGCCAGATGGTATTCACATTTCTCCCATTTTCAACATTACAGATTTAATAGAGTATCATGATGATGGTGCAGATGAGGAGCTGGTGCTAGAGCCATGTCCGATTCTTGCTTCTAAGAAGGAGGAGATAGAAGACATTCTAGATCGTCGTGTGGGTAGGAGTATCAGAAACAGGCAGTATGAAGAGTATTTGGTCAAATGGAAAGGACGACTGATCGAGGACTCAACTTGGATTTCAGCAGCTGAGGTTTCCCATTTGGGATTTCCTCTACCATTCATAAAGTGACAGGGTCACTTTTCAATCTACCCTGGGTGTCTGATGCAAGAGCATCCAGAGGTATAAGGGCAATCCTGTGTCACCCAAAAAATGTACTTAAACTTAGTTTCTATTTCATGTGTTTTCATTTTTGGACACCCATTTGGGTCAAATAAAGGTTCCAACTCTCACAGTTCCACTATCAGTGTGCTAAAAAATCCTTAAAAAATAGGAGCATGTAATTGGGCCATCATTTTGGTAAACTAGAAGGTGTGAATTGGCCAGATGAATGTAATTGTGATTTAGAACATTCCAGAAAAAGAATCAGGTCAAAAGGCCCCACGGTTTGAAAGTTATTGCAATTTTTGGGGTTTTGGAGACCTCCTAAGAATGCTTCAAAGTCAAGTTAGGGGCATTAAATGACCTCGAAAAGGGCGAAAAATGGGGGACGAGTGAAGCTAGTCCATAGGGCTATAGATCACTTTGAGAGCTTTTCAAAAATGTAAACGATTCATCAATCAGAGCTACGGTTCAAAAGTTATGCCTCCCAAAAGTTCGGTTACCATTTTTAGATTCTTCTAGATTTGTGCCGACTTCTAACACAGCTTCTGGAGCCTTCTATTTGGTCGGTGGATGCCTACTAGCACCTTCTAGAATGTATTCCTAGTCCTTAACCCTCCGGGGTCTGTTTAAGGAGATTCCTAGCATTGTAAAGGGCAGTTCAGAGTGGAGTTTGAGAGGAGGTACTGAAAGGAGAAATTATCTCCACATTTATGCTATTGTAAGCCCTTAGGGCATGTTTTGAAGTTTATTTTCTCTATACTGAATGTACTAGCTTATTTTTTAGTTAATACAATTTCCCTTTTCTGTTGTGTCCATTCTGTTCTTGGGTTGTGTCTCCATCAATAAACAAGAGGAGCATGTGAGAAACCAATTAAACAAAGGGATTATGCCACATGATATTTATCTTCATTTCTTAGAAGGTTTGATAAAGGTATGCCTATCTCATTTTAGATTTAGTGGACTCTATACTTTGTGTAATTGATTGCTTTAAATAATTTTATTTAAAAATGAAGTCTATAGTTCACTAAAAGGTACTAATTTTTCACTTACCTACAATGTGTAATATAAGGAGTATTGTACAATAGAAAATGAAACATCTTTTTAATAAATTATGCATGAGAACTCCATGTAGCTAATGCATGATCACCACCACCTAATTTATGAACTCAATATAGTGGATATTATTGATTGAAATTCCTTTAGCAATTCCTCATTATTTTTTAACTCTATAATTTCTAACCCTAAATTAATTGTACTTGAGTGCCTTGTTCTAAAATATTTTCAGTGTTGCATCAAAATACCCTAACTAAACTCATATTTGTTCTTAGGAATAGTGTTCAAGCAACAAACAAGTTGTATGGATAGTGGATAAATGTATGTGTATAGTTCTCATATGGTTCATATATATTTATGAAGCTCAGGTAGGAACTAAGTGGGATGCAATATTGTAGAACACATATGAAAAATATGCCATGTAACATATAAACTAAAAACTAACATTGAAAAATAAATTAAGTCTTTTTACTTTAAAATTAATCAAAATAACAAAAATTGAGTTTTAATGATCAACACATCTTCATTAAAGTTTGTGTTTGCATTGTTTATATGCTAAAGCTATCTCCAACTTTCATATTTTCCATACCGCTAAGAACATATATTTGTTCTTAACTATTTAGTGAGGATAGTTCTTGATAAATAGATATACCTTTAGTATACACCTTCAAATTCATGTATTTTCCATTGACTTTTTGTATACAATTGGATATAAAGCATCATGAAATGACTACTAGAGATTAGATGGTAGTGTATAATGCATATAATTAAGCATCCTAGTAAATGGAAATGTCCATAAACATACAAGCCATCTATATCTTTCATATTGAAATCCTTCCTTTGAGCCTTTAAGACAATCCTAGACTTTCTTTCCAGCATGTAGTTATCAATTCTGGTTTTGATACTAATGTAGGTGCAGGGTGTTGATGTGTGGATTTTCTTTTTTGGGGATTTTGGATGCATTTGGGTGTGGTCTATACATAAATAAATAAATAAATATATATATATATATATATATATATATATATATATATATATACATATACATATATATATACATATACATATTTATATATACATATACATTTACATATATATATATATATGTATATACATATGTATATATACATATATACGTATATATATACATATGTATATGTATATATATATATATATGTATATATATATATATACATATATATACATATACATATATATGTATATATACATATGTATATATACATATGTATATATATATGTATATATATACATATCTATATATATATATATATGTATATGTATATATATACATATATATATACATATGTATATATATATATGTATATACATATATACATATATATTTATGTAAAGTTGTCAACTGTAATTTATGACAATGTATGCAAGGAAATATAAGAAATATCAAAACAAAAAAAAAAACCATTCATTAAATCATTATCATAACCAAATTGAAATAACAATAATCAAAACATTAAGATTCCAATGCAATTTGAATTACAAAATCAAAACATAGTTCATGGTTCAATGTTGAACAATCAAGAGTCAAGGCTCAAGATTCACAAATCACATTTAGTCATTCAGAATCATAAGGATTCTCAAAAAAATCCACATTCTCATCGTTTCCTCCTACTACAACAATTGAAAATTCATTTGAACCATGCATGGTTCCAATTGTGCTAGATGCACATGCTATGATGTTATCAACACCATCACTTATCATCACAGTAAGATCCTGAAGTGTTGCATCCAAGTCTGCAAATTTAGGGGCTACATCCCAAAGATTGGTTGATCCTTCCTTGTATACATCCTCCTTACATGAAAAAAGATGCAAGTTGGTATGTATATAAACCAAGTCCTCAGCTTTCTTTGAGTCCAACTGGTTGCACTTCACTGAATGGATATAGGAGTATGTACTCCAATTATGCTCAATAGAAGAACTTGCAACTTGAATAGTGTTCATAAAATTTTGAAATTTTAAAACTAAACATACAAATGAAAAGAAAATTAGAGAATTAAGTGTAGAATATAATTGCTAAATAAATAAATAAATGAAAACTTACTTGTGGGAGGATCTTGAGTCTAAGAGGTTGTAGTTTCTTGAATAGTTGACCATACATGTACCACCATGTGATAACTCTCATGTCATTTTGGTCATTTATTGCATATGGAGTAAGTTTTGATCTTGAACAAATAATCCAAATTCTTGCCTCACCTTTTTGTGTATTTCATCATTTGGGAAGAGCCTTGCAAATTTAGTGTAGCACCCATAACAACTTCTTCATCCGTATATGGTTCAATTCTATTTGAAATAGAAAATATTTCTTGGCTATAGTACCTTGGAGACAAGGCATATGCAAGGAGGCACAATGAGGTAGTCATCCTCTCCCAATGACGATGAATCATATCCTCCACCTTTTTGCACAAGGTTTCAGATTCTGTGGGGTTAGTCTCATGTGCTTGTATGGAAAGCTTTACTTTTTCTACCATGGTGTCCATGCCATTGTACACATCCCCCAAGTAAGGTGCATTTGTATTGGAAAAGCATAACATAGTCATGATAGTCTCAGTGAAATCTAATAAAAATTACACATGATCCCACCAATCCTCATCCAAGATCATACCCTTGATCTTCAAGGCTCTCTCTAAATTTGAAGCCTTCCATATAGCCCATTGGTTACAAATAACCATTTGTCCCAATGCTGATTTCACCTTGAGGAGTTGTTTCATAACAACAATATGAGATGGAAATCTAGTCTTAGCGAATTATAAGCAAGTTGACAATATGACATCAAACATGAAATGAAGTTATAAACAAGAAATTTGATATTAAGCATGAATATAAAAATTATTCAAAATAAATAAATAAATGAAACTAAATAATTACAATTTTAAATTTACCTTCAACAACTCCAACTTGGAGAATGATCTAAATATAGATTATGACATTTGGTGGTTTGTCACAAACATTTCTATCTCCTCTCCCTCTTGGTATAGGTGCTTCACCCAATCTATTTGGGCTCCAATTTTTTGCATGACCAACTTGAGAGAGTGTATGGTACATGGTGTCCAAAAAATATGGTTGTATTGAGACTCAACCAAAGCACCTACATGCCTACAATTCATGGCATTATCTGTGACCACTTGGACCGCATTATTTGTGACCACTTTGACCACATTCTCACTACCCACCATCCCTAGTGCCTTAATGAGAATTCTAGAAATGAATTGTGAATCCTTAACTTATCCTTCACAATCAATAGCCCTCAAAAAAATTGCCTCTTTGGGGGACATTGCAATCACATTTATTAATAGTCAGTTTCTTGTGTCTTTCCATCCATTAGATATAATAGTTATGCCAAAAAATTTCCAAGATGTCCTAATTGGTTGAAGAGATTTTTCTATAGAAATATTTTCTATTTGCAAAAGAGTAGTATGCACCCTTTCATACCTAGGGCTAATGTAATAAGTTGGTGCTCTAAGGATGGCTGCAACCATTTCCCTCCAATATGGAAATCTTACCAAATTGAAAGGAAGACCATTGGCATAAAGGCAATGTGCAATTGCTTCGTCAACAATCTCGCTTGCCTCCATTTTGAATGCTTGATCCAACAGACCTCTTTTGCAAGTAATAACTTCTACTTCATCCTCCTCCTCTCCCACTTCCAAGAATGAATGTTTGGAGGATGTAACATGATCAGTGGGCACATTCACTTTTCTCTTTGTAGATGAAGGTTTTTACAAACTTGTTTTTTATTTTCTCACTAAATGATCAACAACCTCTTGTTCTTTTATGAATCCAACTAACTATGCATCAATCAACCTTTTTCCATCTGTACTTCCCTTGCCCAATTCTAGTCCTTTACCAGTAGGGCTCATAAAATGAGCTTTGACTTGATAATACAAACTATTGAATGGTTTACTATGACATATATTGTATCTTCAAATGTATGACCCACCTTCGAAAACCTGTGATGATCTTCTTGTTGAAATCATATTGAAAAGAACATTATTGAGGGAGATTGTTAAAGTTTAGTTCAAAGAAGGATATTTTTAAAGAAGACTATGTGTTTCAATCATTGTTTTGTCACTAATGTCAAACCTACTATTTTCTAGTAAGATAATTGCTTATATGATTTAAGTACTATCACTTATTTGATTGATGAAGATGATTTGATCAAAAGATGTAACAATAGAACCTAGAGGAAAGGTTGAGTTATGATTATGTAATGAAGTACAAGGATTAGTTAAGACAATGATGACATGATGCATTGATAATATACTTAAGGTTACAAAAAATAGTTACTGTAAGAAAATTTAGAAGAACAAGTTACACAAAGATTGTCTGCCAAGCTTGACCGAGTGGATAGAAGGTGCTGAGAAAAGTTAGTGCAAGTTGAGCAGAAAGTCAGTTGAAGCCAAACAAAAGTTCATTCTAGTGTATGCTGAGAAAAATTGTGGATGCCGAGTAAAGTTTAGTTGATGCTGAGCACCAATAAAATTTAGTTAGTATTGAGTAATTTCATAATAGATGTCGAGAAATGCAGTATGTGCCAAGCATTAGAAGGTTGATAATGTCGAGCTATTGCATGATTTAAAAGATTATGAATTTGATGAATTTGAGCCAACAAGTTTTTTTTCTTGGATTGTGTGAAGTAGGTGGAAGATAAGGATGATGAGCTAGAGACACAAAATTCAAGGAAAACCATTTTTAGGAAAATTCAAAGAGGATTCTAGGAGAAGTTTCTAGAAGAGAGATGGATTGTGGGATGAATACATTGTATCCTACCTAATCCATTTTAACCCTAAATTGAATGATGGAAAATGAATGGAAAAATATCTTAATTTACTATTTATAGGAATGACAAGTCATGAAGTAGAGAGATTCATGTGTGAGAACTTAAGGAAGATAAGGAGTCAAGGGCTTTGCTTCATCAAGTGACCTAAAAGGAGACTGCATTGACATGATAAGAAAAAAGGCTTAAGTATATGAATTCTTGAATGGTGAACAAGCTATCAAAATTGTAAAGTATAAAGGCCAAGCATAATAGAGGACTAAATAGAGATCTGTAATCTACAAATGAAGTTGTAAGTTATATTAGATCAATCCTTACAGTTAGTCTCTAATAATTGTATTAGTCTAGGGTAAATCCTTTGGATTAAGGTTGACCTAACATTCAATTGTAAGTCCTTTAACTAGGTGACATTCCAAATGAATGGTCTAAAGTCCTCTAACAAGGCTCACTTCTAACAGGGTGATTGAAATCCTTTAATAGGGTCACATTTAACAGTGTGTATTATAACCTTTAACAAGGTTGGCCTTTCACACGACATCACTTTAGAAGAGTGAAAAAGGAGTAGCATGTTACTGGAAGCTTTTTCCAAATTGGGTTTCCATGTAAATTATTGTGTCAAGTGTGTTGATGAATCTATTATCTTTCATGCTTTACATTTCTGCAAATTGATTGATAGTAACCTACAAGTTTTAGGTGATTGCATAATCTTATGGACACATACATGAATATGAACGTTTTATGGGTTCACTAAGCTGAGAAATTTTTTTGTTTTACATCTAGACCTTGGATAATTGATTCACAACCCCTAGTTATTCTAAAAGTATTCCAAAAATTGGTATTAGAGCCATTTGCTTTAGAAAGACTAGTTTGAAGGTACTAGAAGCACAAAGATAGAGATGTCAAAAAGAGAAATACCAAATCTCAGTAGAGATAACTTTCTTGCATGGAAAAGTTTGATGAAGCTACACCTTAGAGGACTTGGAGATCATGCACAATCTACCATTACCATTGATCATGTTGACCCAGCTAGAGCTCCAACTATTGAGGATATGAGAAAGAAAAAGGAACACAACCATGCAATGTTGGAGATTGCTTCTGCCCTGAGTTATGCCAAATTTGATGATATTAAAGGTCTTGACAATGCAAAGAAAATGTGAGATGCCATAGCTACTAACTATGGAGGTGTTTCAAATGTTCTAAGAGCAAAAGCTAAAAGTCTCAGAGGTAAGTTTGATGAAATGATAATGGAAGAAGGTGAAAATATTGCTTTATATGTTACAAGGATAAAAGAAATAGTTAATGCAATAAGAGGAGCTAATGGAAAATTAGATGATGATACTATGTTAATTAAAGTTTTAAGAACACTACTACCTATTTATGCTATTAGAGTCTCTATAATTCAAGAACTAAGATGTATACTAGGGAATGATCTTTCACTTGAAGGAGTAGTTGGTAGACTTACTGCTTTTGAGCTATCTAAATTTGATAATTACAAACCTGAGAGTATTGAATTTTCTTTCAAAGCCAAAGTGCCATTGAAGGAACCTGATGATAAAATGATAAAGAAGAAGAAGAAGTATGTGTCCAATGATAGTGATATAGATGAGGAAGATGTTGAACAACTTGAAGCACTGTTGGCAAGAAGATTCCACAAAGATAAAGGCAAGTTTAAAGGTAAGTTACCTATCATTTGTTTCAATTGCAATGAGGTTGGTCATATTGATGCTAGATGTCCAAAGAAGAAGAACTATAGAGGTGGTGACAAATACAAGAAAAAAAGAGATAAAGACAACAAGAATTACAAAGACAAAGGCAAGAAGTAATGCTACATTGCTGAAGAGGAAACATCTGATGAACATGATGATGTAGTATATATTGCAATGAAGGATGAATCTGATGAAGATGAGGCAACTGCACTTGTAACTTGTGTAAACAAGAATGATAGATGGATCATTAATAATGGATGTTCACATCACATGACTGGAGACAAAAGTAAGTTCATTACCTTAAACTATTATGATGGGAATAGTGTAAGATTTGATAATACCACCATGCTTGATAAAAGGAAAAGGTTCTATCAAACTCAAAGATAAGATTTTATGTGACAATATTTACTATGTTGAAGGACTTAACTATAAATTTTTGAGTGTGTCACAACTAAATAATCTAGGATGTAAGGTTGAGTTTGAAAATAAGGTTGTTAAGATAGATGACACAAATGGAAGACTGATCGGAAAAGGTGACTAGACTAGAAGTAATCTATTCTATCTTGATATAGAGGATGCTACTTGTCTTGTTATAAAATTTGATAATGTATGGCTATGGCACAAGAGATTATGTCATGTTAATTTTGATAACTTGGTTAGCATCAATAACATGAAGAAAGTTAGAGGTTTTCCTAAGTAGAAGAAACCTGACAGTACAATGTGCAAACAATGTTTGTTAGGCAAAATGACAAAGTCAAGTTTTAAGAGCAAAACTTACACCTCCAAAGAAATACTAGAAATTGTTCATACTGACTTGCATGGACCAATTAATGTGCAAAGCTACAAAGGAGATAAGTACATTATGTTGTTTGTTGATGATTATTCTAGGATGATGATAGTTATGATTCTAAAATATAAATCTAAAGCTTTTCAAATGTTTAAGTGGTACTTGGAAAGAGTTGAAAAGGAAATAGGTAAAGGTCTAAAGTGTTTGAGATCAAATAGAGGAGGAGAATTCAGATCAAATGAATTTGAAAGGTTTTGCAATGAAAAAGAAATCAAAAGATAGACATCTACACCTAGAACCCCTCCACAAAATGAAATTGTTGAAAGAAGAAATAGGTCTATGATGGACTATGCTAGAACACTCATGATGGAGAAGAATGTTTCTTTGAAATACTAGAGAGAAGCTATAAGTACAACTATCTATACCTTGAACCATGTATAAATCAAGAAAGGTACTCATTCAAAAAAATTTGAATTATGGTATGGATACTCACCCAATGTGAAATATTTTAAGGTATTTGAAAGTAAATGTTACATTCTTAAAGATTTCAGGAAAGGAAAACTTGATACAAAAAGTGAAGAAGGTATATTCCTAGGCTATTCCACAAGAAGTAAAGCTTATAAGTGTTTGAATACTAACACTAAAAAAGTTTTGGAATATGCAAATGTAAATTTTGATGAATATATAGAAGTGTGTGAGGCTGAACCTATGAAAGAACCAGAAGAATACAAATCATTTGTATACTTTTATGAATTTATGCCTGCTAAAGAAGATGTTACAAATCAAGCTACAAACCAACAACAAGTTTTAGTAACTGCGAAGTCACACTTGATCAATGTTGAGTTGCATTCAGGAATTGAGCAATATTTGAGCCACATTTAGCTGCCAAGTTGTAGAATAAAGTCAATGTACATTCTAATTCTGAGATTAGTGTACATGAAAAGGATGTTGAACTACCTAATAGAGATGCACACAGTGATTTTGATGCTAAAAGACAAAATAAAGAAACAAAAGCTAAGCCAAGATTGTCTAAATATGTCAAATGAAATCATCCTGTAGCTCAAATCATTGGAGATAAAGATGCTAGACCAATGACAAGAAATAGATTGAGAAATGATACATTTTTACTGAGTATGAAGGAACCTAAATTAGTGAAAGATGCATTAGAAGATATAGACTGGAGTAAAGCCATGGAAGAAGAGATTGAACAAATTGAGAAAAACAAAACATAGAGTCGAGTTCCTAGACCAGAAGGCAAAAATGTGATTGACACCAAGTGGGTATTTAGAAATAAACTAGATGAAAATGGTTAAGTCACAAGAAAAAAAGAAAGACTGGTCTACAAGGGATATGCAAAAGAAGAAGGAATCGACTATGGAGAGACATTTTCCTCTATTACTAGATTGGAAGAAGTAAGAACTCTACTTGCTTATTTTGCATACAAATGATTCAAAGTCTATCAAATAGATGTTAAATTTGCATTTTTAAATGACATATTAGAGGAAGAAGTTTACATAGAACAACCAAAAGGATTTTTTGTATTAACAATAATAACATGGTATGTAGACTACAAAAATCTCTATATGGTCTGAAACAAGCACCAAGAGCATGGTATGAGAGACCTTATAAGTATTTTGTGAAGATTGGATTTGAAAGAACTAATGATAATAGTAATCTATACATAAAGATAGAGAAAGGAAAAGGTAATTTGTTATCTAAAATATTTGTTGATGATATCATATTTGGAGGACAAAATGCTTTATGTAAAGATTTTACAAATTAGATGAAGTTAGAATTTGAAATGTATATGTTTGGAGAGATCAAGTTCTTTGTGGGTTTGAGAGTATATCAAATAAAAATATGGTATATATATCACAAAGTCAAAATGTTTGAAGGAAATATTGAAAACTTTTGGATTGGAGGATTCTAGACCAATAAGTACACCTATGGTGACAGGACTCAAATTGTCAAAGAATGATGATTCAACTGAGGTGAATCAAACATTATACAGGTCTATGATTGGCAAGTTGTAATATATAGTACATAGTAGACCTGATATTGCATTATCTATAGGGATAGTTGCAAGATTCTCTACAAATCCTAGGGATAATCATTTAATGACTCTAAAAAGAATAATAAGATATCTAAAAGGAACAGAAGGGTTTGTCTATACTACAAGAAGAACGAAAAATTTGAATCGAGAGCCTACACTAATGCTAATTGGGCTAAAAACATTGATGACAAAAAAAGCATCAGTGGAGGAGCATTTTTCTTAGGCAAAAAGACCAGTTAGATGGACTAGCAAGAAACAAAATTGTACCTCACAATCTACTGCTCAAGAAGAATATGTTGCTGCTGCTATAAATTGCACAAACATTGTATGGATCAAATAGCTACTCAAAGAAATGAAGGAAGAAATCATAGAACTACAAATAATTTATTATGATAATACAAGTGCTATCAAAATATCAAAGAATCTAGTGATGCACACAATAAGCACATTCCAATCAAGTATCATTACTTGAGAGAATTAGTTCAAGATGAAGAGGTGAAGATGGAATATGTCAACACAAAAGAACAAATTGTTGATATGTTCACAAAAGCATTACCTAAGGATGCTCATGAGTATCTAAGAGGTAAACTAGGGGTCATACCCCTATTGAAAGTTATCTAAGTAATAGAAGGGGTGCCCTGCATCAAAAAAGTTGATTTCCATATGCTACAAATTGATGTAGAGGATAATCAAAGAGCTTAAATTTCAAAATAGTCACAAGCAAGGTGATAGAGGGAGAAATTGAAGCAACTAAAAAAACCTATCTCTGCATGTTTAAGATGACAAGTTTTTGACATGTCTTTGGCATTGTTATCAAAGAGGGAGAAAGAGTTCAACTGATCATCATCACAAGGAGAAAGAGTATTAATCTAATCATTATCAGTGGGAGATATCAAGAGATTGTTGTCAAAGAGATGGAGAGTGTTAATAATCTTAGAGGGAGATAATGTTGATATATGATTGAAAAGATAACTTGAGTAAGAAAATTGTTGAAAGAAGACTATGTGTTTTGAATCATTGTTTTGTCACTGATGTCAAACCTCCCCCATGCTAGTAAGAAAATTTCTTATATGTTTCAAGCACTAGCACTTAGTCGATTGATGAGGAGGATTTGATCAACAAGATGTAACAAAAGTACCTAGAGGAAAGGTTGAGTTATGATTATGTATTGAAGTGCAAGAATTAATTAAGATAGTGATAACATTATGTATTTAATATCTACTTGAAGTTACAAAATGATTGGTGACACTTAGAAAGTTTAGAAGAAAAAGATTGGACAAAGTTCATTTGCTAAGCTTGACCAAGTTGATAGAAGGTGCCGAGCAAAGTTAGTGCAAGCTGAGAAAAAAGTTAGTTGAAGCCGAATGAAAGCAATTTCTAGTGGATGTTGAGCAAGTTAGTAGGTGCCAAGCAAGGTAGTAGATGTCAAGTGATTTTCAATAGATGCCAAGCACCAGTAAAATACAGTTGATACCGAGCGATTTTACAGTAGATGTTGAGTAACATAGTGTGTGCCGAGCATCAATAAATTGATAATGCCAAGCTATTGCATTATGAAAAAGATCAAAGATTTTCCAAATAAAATTCAACTAGTTTGTTTTCTTGGAACTTGTAAATTAGGAGGACGATAAGATTGATGAGCTGGAGGCACAAAATCTTATGTAAACCATTTTGAAGGTCAATTCAAATGGATTCTAGGAGAAGTTTCTAGAAAAGACAAGATATGGGGTAGATACATTGTATCCTACCTAATCCATCGAAAACCCTAATTTTTGAGATAGATAATGAGTGGTAAAAGAGTTATAATTTCCTATATGTAGGGATGTCTAGTCATGAAGCAAAGTTGGATAGAGGTTAGAGACTTTTAGATACAAAAATCTAACAAGGAGAAGGAAGAGGGTTTGCTTCATTAAGTGACCCAAGAGAAGAAGTTTGTAATGGTGAACTAAGAAAGAAGGCTTAATGAGGATGAATGCTTTAAGGGTGAAAAAGCTATCAAAACTAAAAATATTGGAAGCTAAGTAGAGATGAGGACTTAATAATGATCTTAATCTGCAAGTAAGGTTATAAGTTGTATCAAATCAAAACTCTATTGTTACTTTCTAAAAATTGTATCATATTAAGGTAAATCCTTTGGAGAAAGGTTAACTTAACAGTCATTGAAAAATCCTTTAATAGGGTGGCATTCCAAGCGAATGGCCTAAAGTCCTCTAACAAAATTCACTTTTAATAGGGTGATTGAAACCCCTTAACTGGGTCACATTTAATAGTGTGTGTTGTAACCTTTAATAGGGTTGGCCTTTAACAAGGCATCACTTCAAAAGAGTGAAAAAGGAGTAGCATGTTACTAGTGGTTTTTTCCAAATTGGGTTTCCACATTAAATCATTGTGTCAAGTGTACTAGTGGATATGTTGTGTCTTATGCTTTACATTTTTGCATGTTAGTTTAATAGTAACATATCAATTTTGGTTTTCACACAATGAATGCATGCATGGTTAAGAAAGTTTGAGGGGTTCATTCAATTGTGAAAAGTTTTATTTTGTACATTTGGACCTTGAATAATTAATTCACCACCCCCTTTCAGTTATTCTAAAAAATTCTAATAGATAATTGTTGGTACTACTGAATAGAGGAGAACACAAGTATGATGAAAGAAATAGAGGAGAATATAAGAAATAATCTACCTAGTAAGAGGGAGTTATAGATGCATAGATGCATCATAATCAGAGGGAGTTATAAGAAATAATATAACCTATTTAGAAGATGGAAGCTGTTGATAGAGGAAGAGATTTTAATACAAGGAATCATTTTATTTTTGACATTGTCTTACTATTTTAACCTAGTCAATTTGGTTGAATTAGGTGTTTACCATTTATGTGACTTGGTTGAACAATTTGGTTTTCCATCAATGCCAAAGAGGGAGATTGTTGAAATCAGATTGAAAAGAACATTGTTGATGAAGATTGTTAAAGTTTAGTTCAAAGAAGGAGATTGTTGAAGAAGATTATGTGTTTCAATCATTATTTTTTCACTATGTCAAACTTGCTATTTGTTGATAAGACAAATTCTTATATAATTTAAGTACTACCACTTATTTGATTGATAAATAGGATTTGATCAAAAGATGTAATGATAGCACCTAGAGGAATGGTTGAGTTATGATTATGTAATGAAGTACAAGGATCAGTTAAGATAGTGATGACATGATGTATTGATAATATACTTAAGGTTACAAGGACTAGTTACACTAAAAAGTTTAGAAGGACAAGTTACACAAAGATTGTCTGCCAAGCTTGACCAAATGGATAGTAGGTGCCCAGAAAAGTCAGTGCAAGCCAACTAGAAAGTTAGTTGAAGTTGAGCAAAAGTTTATTCTAGTGTATGCTGAGAAAAACAATGGATGCTGAGTAAAGTTTAGTTGATGCCAAGCACTAGTAAAAATTAGTTAGTGTCGAGTAATTTCATAATGGATGCTGAGCAATGTAGTATGTGTCAAGCATTATAAGGTTGATAATGCCAAGCTTTTGCATTATTTAAAAGATTGTAGATTCAATGAATTTGAGTTAACAAATTTGTTTTCTTGGATTGTGTGAACCAAGTGGAAGATAAGGATAATGAGCTAGAGGCACAAAATTCAAGGTAAACCATTTTAAGGAAAATTCAAAGAGGATTCTCAGAGAAGTTTCTAGAAGAGAGATAGAATGTGGGATAGATACATCATATCCTACTTAATCCATTTTGACCCTAAATTGGATGATGGAAAATGAGTGAAAAAATATCTAAATTTCTTATTTATAGGAATGGCTAGTCATGAAGTAGAGAGAGTCATCTACGAGAACTTAAGACAAGGAGTCAAGGGCTCTACTTCATCAAGTGACCTAACGAGGGGCTGCATTGACATACTAAGCAAAAAGGCTTAAGGATATGAATGATTGAGTTAGTGTCGAGTAATTTCATAATGGATGCTGAGCAATGTAGTATGTGTCAAGCATTATAAGGTTGATAATGCCAAGTTGTTGCATTATTTAAAAGATCATAGATTCAATGAATCTGAGTTAACAAATTTGTTTTCTTGGATTGTGTGAACCAAGTGGAAGATAAGGATAATGAGCTAGAGGCACAAAATTCAAGGTAAACCATTTTTAGGAAAATTCAAAGAGGATTCTAGGAGAAGTTTCTAGAAGAGAGATAGAATGTGGGATAGATACATCATATCCTACTTAATCCATTTTGACCCTAAATTGGATGATGGAAAATGAGTGAAAAATATCTAAATTTCCTATTTATAGGAATGGCTAGTCATGAAGTAGAGAGAGTCATGTGCGAGAACTTAAGACAAGGAGTGAAGGGCTCTACTTCATCAAGTGACCTAATGAGGGGCTGCATTGACATACTAAGAAAAAAGGCTTAAGGATATGAATGATTGAAGGGTGAACAAGTTATCAGAATTGTAAAGTATAAAGGCCAAGTAGAATGGAGGACTAAACAATGATGTTTAATCTACAAATTAAGTTGTAAGTTGTATCAAATCAAGTCTTACTATTACTCTCTAACAATTGTATCAGTCTAGGGTAAATCCTTTGGCATAAGATTGACCTAAAAATCATTTGTAAATCCTTTAATTTGTGTGACATTCCAATTTAATGGTCTAAAGTCCTCTAACAAGGCTCACTTCTAACAGAGTGATTGAAATCCTTTAATAGGGTCACATTCAATAGTGTGTATTGTAACTTTTAATAGGGTTGGCCTTTCACACAACATCACTTCAAAAGAGTGAAAAAGGAGTAGCATGTTACTGGTGGTTATTCTCAAATTGGGTTTCCACATAAATAATTGTGTCAAGTGTGTTGATGAATATGGTATGTTTCATTGTTTTCATTTCTGCAAATTGATTTGATAGTAACCTACAAGTTTTAGGTGATTGCATAATCTTATGGATGCATGCATGAATATGACTATTTTATGGGTTCACTAAGCTGAGAAAAGTTTTAGTTTTACATCTAGACCTTGGATAATAGATTCACCCCCTAGTTATTCTAAAAGTATTCCAACACTTGTGGTGTGTCTCCACACTGGTACATTTGACCCCATTTTTAGACCAAATTTTTTGACCATCTATTAAAATGGAGTCAAATTGGTCAAAATATGCAAGGAAAAATATCTTTTTAAAAAAATCCATGCCCATGTTGGTCAAAATTTTGGCCACCACTAAGTGATGGTCAAAATTTTGACCAACACAAGCTTAACATGTTAAAGTGAAAAAGGGTTTTGACTTATTTCATTATTATTTTTAACATGAAGCACACACAGGAGCTACACAAGCACAAGAATTGGTGAATGATCAAAACATAGAGTGTGCACAGGATGTAGAGGGCATCTAGGTTCTTGTCAATCTAGAGCATCTGACTGTAGATTAGGCAGTCCCTGGTTCAAATTCGGGTATGGTTTTGGTGCCTCTAGTGAACCTGATATTGACAATAAGCTTGAGGGACAAGTTTACCAAGCTACTAATACTGGTCCCTGAGTAAGTGGAGTTTGTCAAACTTATATGTGTTATTCTTTACTAGAGTTGGGTATGTGGCAGTTACATCTCTCATGTCTTGATCCCAGAGATAGATTTATGCTATGTGGCATGGTAGATGGCTTCAATTTTGTGGTTGAGTGAAATAAGAGAATAATTTCTATGATCGTTGGATGATGTGGGTAAGCTTCAAGGAGATGTAACCCATGCCATGATTTTCATGATGAATATATGCTTTGTTCCAGTGATCCTATGATTGACTTCTACAAAAAATGATATTACTTATTCTATGTGCTTTTGTAGCCTATATCATATTATTCTCTTGCTCAAGCATACTAAGCTTTTAACCTAATTTTTTTGACCTACTAGCCCCTATTCTTTGTAGTTAGTCAAATCAACTATATCCAACTTGAAACACTCCAATTAGGATGATTTTCTAAAAACATATATTATATAAGCTTCCCTAGTTTGAATCCATGTGGGCCCTAAATCATCTCAGATTTTGTTGTTCAATTAGCAAAGTTGACTGTCTAATTTATTTTGGAATTTTGTCTTCTATTTTATTCATAACACACAAAAATAAACAAATGAGAGTTTGTCAAAAATTAAGAGCAATATTGTATTCTACAAGCTGCTTCTAGTTGCTGTCATTTTCGAACAGGGTTGAAGTCTCAAAATAATTTCTCTCTTTAGTGCATCTCTCTTCACTTTTCCTATTTTGGTTCTTGGAAATGACTCTTTTTATGGGAAGAACATCCTTGGCAAATTAAACATGTTTATACAAAGCACAAACCATTTCTTTCCATTTTTAAGGTGTGGGAAGAAAACCCAATAATAAATTCTTGAAAATGATCTGAAATATTAATTACAAAACATAGACAGTTGATTATAGATACAATCTTGTCAATTGTGTCTCCATTGAAGATTTTCCAACATATAAGGCTATGTTATAAAGAATATAGCCACATAATCTACAATTTTTAAATAGGCTAATAGGAGAGGCATATGCAGTAAGTCCTTGCTGTTTATAAAACAATTGTAGCAGCATTGGGGACAATTTTTTGTGTTGTGCTCATTCATAGCTACACTATTCAGTATTGCAAAATTATGATGTTCCCAGTGCCAACCATCCCTTAGTTAGATGAATGCAGTAACAATTTCAATAAACCTTAGATCTGGGATTCCGAGAATGACAGCTGCCAAAATCCCTGGATGCTGTAATAGGATCTTCTCCACTTGTGATGGTAGAAAATTATTTACTAGCATATATGAAATAGATGAGTATCATCTTGATCATCAATGAAAATTATGCTCAGCAACTAAAATTGAAGTGCTTTCATTTGAAACAACTTAAGTTTTTGTAGATGGAAGACTTTAAAAAGAACTAAAAAGTGCCAAAAGTAATTGAGTAGAGGTGAACATATCAAGATCAATAAAAAAATAAACTACCACAATAGAGCAAGATGGTTTTATGGGTGCAATTTTACAATAGATGATGTTATTATAAGTTGGCATTGAGCTAGAAGAGAAACACTCACCTTAGAAGGATAAACATTTTCTCCACCAATTTTAATCACATCTTTAGATTGGCCAAGAAGCCATAATTTTCCCTCTTCATCAATCCATCCAAGATCCCCTATATTTAGACATCCATTTTCACTCAATGCTATTGTGGTTGAATCATTTTGGCCCCAATACTTTAGTATTACATGTGGGCCTCTTGTCATTATAGTCCCCACATTGTATAAATTATTAACTTCAAGACATTCATCACTATGTTCTATCTATATTTCCACATGAGGAGTAGGCTTTCCCACAAAAACTCCTATTTGGTGATCTTGAATATTATTCTAATTAGCTGGATCCATGGAATAATCTTGTATTTTGGTAAAATTGGCTTGTTGAATGATTGGATCGTGGGAAAGAGTGAAAGTCATTGAGGAACAAGCCTTTGTCATACCTTTTTAAAAATAATAACAAACAAGAGTTTAGAAAAAGAAGTAGAATTAGGTCTCCTTAGGAAGTAATATGAAATAGGTAAATGAATGCAACCACATGAAAGAAAATCACATGACATAAAGGTTAATATAAATCATCAAATGGGAGAGTTTTTAATGATTCTGTCATCTCCATTTCCTATTATTAAAGCAAACTGTAAACTACATAAGCTGAAAAGATCTGAGCTCTTGGAAAAATTTCAGTGACTTTCTTGATAAGTTGTGGTGATAGGCTTCCAGCTCCATTAAATATCTTCTCAAGACTTGAAAAGCATAGTGTTGATTCTCCTTTCTTTCTTCTATTGTAGAAGCATGAGGGATAGACAATTAGCAGCGTCCAAATTAAATTTATTACTGCAAGTTCATTTTTAGCCTTTACAAACATTATAGTTTTACAAAAGCAACAAACATACAAAGCAATTTTTCAAGAACGAACATTATAGTGATATATGTTGTTAGTATTTGATCTTCCTATTGACAATATAGCTGAGATTTCTGTTCCATGTAAAATCTTTGCTCGGCAAATGTTCCTTCTGCTCAACACTTGGGTTTGGTTCTAATTTATGTGCAGCCATATTTTCCAAAAGATTACTAGTGAGTACGTCTCCTTCTTACTATGACTTTACTACATATTGATAAAACCTCTTATTTCTACTAGGTTTTGACAAACAAAAGAAACCATGTTTTGCCGAGAGAGTTTGAACTTTGGAATGGTCTGAATAAAACATTTTAATTTTTATGTTTTTAGTAAGAGAATTCAGTTATGCAAGTAAAAGTAATTATTAGCGTACCTTGAATTGATGTAAAATGTAACTATATCAGCAAGCATAGTTGGTACAGTGATCATCCCTAATACAAAGTATCTTTGTATTGCAAATAGAGCAGAAGCTACTTCAAACTTGGGTATAAAGATATAACATCCTCCTGCTAATATAATGGTCAATGCCAAAGAGATTCTGCCAATGTGGCATAGTGGAGAAGTGTGAAGATAAACCTATCAAATGTGATATGAGGAAGAAAAAATGAGAATTTTCTAGATTCTATAATTTGGAGCCATCTTGAAAATAATTCTTACATTATTTTCTGTAGTTGATGGCTTAAACATCACACATTAAGGCTTGATTCCTAGGCTAAAGTGTTAAATAGTCAAAGCTGACTTACTTTTTCCAAGCCTAATGTTTCCTTAGTATGTGAAGTTTAAGGGTGGTTGTACTCTTTGTACTATTTTTTAAATTGACAAATTTTTTATTTGCTAAACTAGGACATGTGTTGTGAGAAGCATAATAACTGCAAAGTGCAAAGCTCTAACACATAATTCATAAGTTAACCATAAAATAATCGAAAACTACACAGTTAAATCCTGATAGCAATATCATAACAAAAATTATAAGTTAAGTATAAATATTTGAGAGATTGATTACTTCATTATGATTGTAGCCTATAATGGCAATTTTTGCTTTTGACTAAACAATGAGTGCATCATGGCTGATTACTACTCCCTTTAGGTTGGTTGTTGTACCTACAAAATAAAAATTACAAAGCATTAACATTCTAAGCACATGGAGGAAAGTGTCTCTAAAAGAGTATAGAACACCTAATGTAAAGAATATGAGAGCTACTAAATCTGGTGCCCAGCGAAAGTCAAGGTTGTGGAAGCCTCCTACATATACTCCAATAGACTTTGCACTAATCACTATCAAAACTCCAGTTGAGTTCAGCATTTCTATCTGAACAAAATCAATCAAAAGTTAGAATAATTCCGCATGCATAAACTAGTAGCACTAAAAAGTAGGGTCTATTTACTCATCTACCAAAGAAATTGATTAAAAAACTATTAGCACTAACAAGATGTTTGAATTGAACTTTGTCTTTGTGTTGCTAAGATTCAGAGTTCAAACACATTCCTCTACATTTAATGCTCTCTTTTTTGTGCTCTTTGATTGTAATATCTTTTGAATTTGAATAAGCTTTATCCCTCTTTTAATAAAAAAATAAATGTTCAAGTTGTTTTGCATGAAAAGCTGCATACTATAGCTCGGATTGGTAAAAGTGCTTGCAACACTATTTTGATGGACAATCAAAGATCATCAATGCTCAAATGGTACACAACTAAGTCACTCGTGTGTTGGAATATTCAAATAGGAATAATACTTATGAGAAGGGGGGGGGGGGAGCGGGGGGGGGGGGGGTGTGGGTGAATAAGAAATATCACATTTTAACCAATAAAACTTTTATGTGGAAGTAAATTGCATGCATGTAAATTCATCAAGTAAACATGAAACTAAGACATGCATCAACAACACATAACACTGAAATTTGGTAACCCAGAAACCCTCCAGGAATAAGAAGGTAAAACTAGGGTGGGAATTATACCCACAAAAATTACTGCAGCAATATTGTTCAACCACTTCTGATGGTCTGCCCTGTTAAAGGCTTTACACTGTGTCAATAGTGACCTAATTAGAGGATTTACAAACACTTTACATGAAGTGTCACCCTGTTAAAGGATTTAATCACCTATTTAAAGGATCTACAAAATATCTATTAAGCTAACCTATCACCATAGGATTTTCATTCTAATACAATTGCTAGAAAGTATTAGGTACAATGAACCTGATAGATTACAATCCTTGATTGTTGAATGCAGGCACTTGTTCTGCTCTCTCTGATCTTGATCCTTTGTGATTTGATAACCCTTGTTCTGAAAGTAGATTTCCTTATACACCCTTGTATATCTGCTTGTATGTTTTACAATGAAATTTTGTGTTCCTTATAAAGACATTTGAGGATTTAGGGTTAGGTATGGATATATGATCCATATTCAATCTCTATTTGCCGCTCATTGTTTGCACTTCTTCCATTGCTTGCATGCCTTCATCATTTTTCTTATTGGCTGCATGTAGATTGCATAGGAAAGATAAAAGATTTTATCTTATCATTTAATCTTTCGAGATTTACCTTATGTCGGCTACAAAAACTGTTTGCATCATAGTTTGTGCAATTACAAACTTTTATGCTGATATTCTGAGTTACTCAGCTCCTGAAGCATTACTTGATGCTTGGCACATGCTGTTTCCTTGGCAACAAAACTAGCTTACTCAGCACTTGTTTTATTTCTGTATTACTCGGCATCATCTATGACTCGACACTTGAATATCACTCGACACTTTATTCTGCTTGGCACTTAAAGTCATTCAGCACTTGAACTTTACTCTGCACTTGATCTTCACACGGCATCTGAAAACTACTCAGCACATGAAGATCACTCGGCACCTGAAGTCTTTCCTAACTCAGCTCATGTTGTGGCTCGACATTCATGGTGTACTCGGCTCCAATATAGAAAGTAGGTAAGTGTATTGGCACTCAATTGTCAAAAACCATTATGAAGTTAACATCGTGTTGATATTGCATTTGTGTTTAACATATGAGTAAGATAATCATTATGTTATTTTTCTCAACAATTGTATGGTTACCAAAGTAACAACATCATCAATGCAGAAGTAGGTCTCAACACCTCCATTGTTTGGCTGCCTCTTTTTCATAGAGATCACATGCTAAATTTGTATTAATCTAGCTTTAATTTGGAGCAAATGCACTAGTTTTCTAAAATTTTGGGGGTAAGAACTTTTATTACACTTGAATTGGTGATGTTATGTATGGGGGATCTCACCCTAACCTGAATACTTAGTAATAGCATTCTAATATGAATTTGAATGACAATTCTACAATTTAACCATCAAATTATTGACAAATATGTGCAGAAAAGATGCTAGATAGAAAAAAGTTTAAAGAAATAGATTACATTAAGCGTTACAATTTTATGAGAAAATATTTATAGGTTCTTGTGCGTTGGATTCCCTTTTCTTATTATCAAGATATGGGACAAAAACAAGCAGCAGAGTGGTAGTACACAAGAACTAAAACCTTTCTCTTGCTATACCCAATTACAGTAGTTTTATTAGCATTAATTTCGTTATGAAATCTGTTCAACTAATTTGCATTAATTTCGTAAAATTATTATTTTTCTTGCTTTATGATTGCCATGAAATCTCTTCAACTGATTTGCATTAATTCCATAAAATTATTGTTTTTCTTGCTTTATGATTGACGTAATTTTTAATAAAAATTGTATTCTCCATTTCTGTTAATTACTACATCATTTAAGGATATGGCCATTGAATGAATGACTCCACAGTGATTATTTTTGTCCCTATGCATGGCTGATTATAATGCAAATTTGATATAGCATTTTATCTTGTGAGTGCTAGATATTCTTGTACCCATAAGCCATTGTCTTGCATAGGGTTTCAAATATTATTCTAACTAACATGAAGTATCTATAATTCTCACTTCTTGATTCTTGAATATCCAAACAAACTAAACAAGACTGTTGATTGCTTCCAACTATAAAAAGCCATGGTTAGCTTAAATTTTGATTTATCTCCTAGTTGAGGCACTACTATTTTTGCAAATGAAATGTATTCAAATAATCAGTTGTATTGTTACCATTCTCCACAAATATTAACCTTTTCACCATTTTTATCAATAACATTAAGTTTAGCTTTCAAATTATAATATTTCTTGCTTATGAATATTTTAAGAAATTCATGAAGGTTTTTGTTTGTTTCCAAATGTACGAAGTTCTGGCAAGTTCCACCAGTTTTTTGTTTGACAATCCTAACCCGAGTTGGGCTGTTGTTATATTTGCAAAAGAAGTACCAAGTAAAATTGTGTACCATTCTTTATGACCACCAATTGACTCCATTAGAACACTCTTTTGTAGGATTATCTAGCTATAATCATTTTTCTTTTGAATTCATTCAGTTATATGTTCTTTCTTTTGAACTCACTTACCACCTAACAGTATGATGATTTAATCTTTTAGGAAAGGTAAAGTACATGCATATGCAACCAATGTGAGCAGACTAGTTGGGGGTACATTTTATCTTGACTATCCAAGTGTTGGTGCTACAAAAACTCTAATGATGGCTGCTTCATTGGCAGATGGAGAAACGACACTGTCAAATGTTGCCCAGGTTAGTAATATCAACTTTTTTATTTAATATTGGAACTAGTACACAAATATAGCTTTAATGAATTTTGAAAGCTTACATAGAACTGATCAACTTATAATCACAAAAAATTGGCACCAAAACACTAGAACAAATTATCCCTACCCTACAAGAAGTCAACCATCAAACAACACTTAAATCAGTTTTTGAAATAGCAACCTTCAACACTTTTTACTTTTGACCTAGGGATAGATGCTAGAGATCTTACCACCAACTAATCATAGAGACAAAACACTTGATAGAATTTAGGGAAGATGCATTATAACACTGAAATGAGTAGCTCAACTAGATCAAATCTATACCCTTTGTAGTGACTCCCAGCCATGTCCAAGATAGATCCAAAGAAGCAATATCAAACAACAGTCTTTATGGTCACATCCCACTAAAAATTGAGAAAGGAATCATTTGTTTGAACCATCTATATAAGCAATCAAAAGTAAACATTAGCATAACTACCATCCAAAATAATAGGAGTAAAGCCAAATCAACAAATACCACATCAATCATTTTTCCTTTTTCCCTTTTTTCCTTCTTGTTGATCAACAAAACCTTCAACTTTCTTCTTTAGAGATTGGTACCTAAAATCCACACATTCTTAAAGCCAATAGTTTAGATAGTGCCTCACAGGTGCACCAGGTTAAAGAGAATGAACACCATTACCATTTATTGTTAGAAGAGTTCTCATTAGAACATACATCATCAAGCACTGAAACAACAACACCACATTCTTCACTTATTTTGTAGCAACAATTGAGACATGAGAACTTGGCTCTAATACAATAGGCATATGACTACTTGGCACTGCATCAACATTCATCTGATGACCAAGAGAGACACTATTTGGCTCAACATCTAAATTCGTAGGAACCTTGTCAGGGACAAAACAATTTCAATAATCATCTATGTCATCTTAGTTACTTAACATTATCCTAGAGGGCTAAATGCATGTCTGGCCCCATCTCCAAGCTTTTAGACTCCAAAATAGGAGTCCCATCTAGACAAAACTTCTTACCATCATCTTTACCTTTATGAACCTACATTGCCACATTATTCACAACAACAGATAATGTGACATCTAGATAGACTTAGAAGAGTTATCCCCTACAACCAATTTATTAAGCAACAAAACTATCTAAAAAAATGATTTTTTAGGTAGATAATTAGACCAAATTCTTGTCTCTTAGCCCAAACACTCCTAGAATCATGAAGACCTCACAAGAGGTTCAATCAATTGCACCAATCAGCAGAGGGTAGTCAAGCATACATGTAATCAGGAGTAACTTGAAAGAGATTCTTACCACCAACCCATTTAATATTCTTCTACAAGCCAAAATTACAATGTATAACTTCAAGGCTTCATTTCAAATTGGCATTTTCTGATTTTGACTTTTATGAATATTGAAATTAATTTGCAGTCAATCAAACAAACAAACAATCAACATAACTGATCTCCTATTAGCAAAGTAATTCCTTGAAGCAATTAGAGAACATTTTCCCCTAAGAGCTACTTTGAGGACCTAAAGCCACTGACTTTTTTTAGAGAAAACCTCACCCTTAGTTTTGGAAAGTTACCATTTAGTGATATTTTGTGTACTCTTGTTTTCCTGGCTACATGGATTGAATGAAACATGAAAAGATACAGTGGCTGCTGAAAGGATGCTTCAATTCACTAGTCGGGATCCTAGCTAAGCTATTTTTGCTAGATTTTGTTTCAATGACTCAAGCTCATCTAATCCATGGAAGGAAAATTAATTCATGGAAAAGGCATCAGAGTTATCAACTGGAGGTTAACTGAGTGATTTTGGATTTTTGACCAATTATTGCCGACACATTCTATTCTTCTCAGCAATATCATATCTTGATTCTTTGATCATTGTAATGTGCTTACTAGATTATTTTGATTGCTTAGAGGATGGTGTAAAATAAATTTGAGGGATATTAGCTTTGTAAGCATCCCATGGGCCATTACAATATGATCTCATTTACAAAGATTTCTATCCAAGTTCATTATAACTATTCTAGATTTGTTTTGGTAGATAAAAGCTAAATGTCTTTTTTATATGATATGTTATATTTGTTCATTTTTGTGATGGGTAATTCATGTTGTAATTGTTTATTCAAAGGATTTTAAAGAATTAGATATCATCCCTATCATAGTAAGGATGTACCATGGTAATTATGTGGTAGCATGCAACAAGCATTAAGTTTTGGTGTTATAAAACTAAGGAGAAGTGATGTTTTCTGCCTTTTGATCCTTTCTTAGGATGAGAGGGCTGAGAAAAATTTTGGGAAAGGATCATATGAATGATAACTCCACAAGAGATTTTGATGGATAGAGAATTCAACATGGCCACTGCCAATTGGCTAAAGCATGTTGTCTTCAACATATCCTCTTCTTGGATCATAACTATGAGATTTCTATTGGTGAATGAAGCATGTGCAAGTATGATTCATTCTATGGTTGTTATGCTTGGTTCAAGTTATTTTATGTCCAGTTATTTTTGGTTTCATGATACTGGATGTTTTCGATAAAATGTATAGTGTATTCAATGGGTAGAGTAGTATTCGAACGGGCACATGACACTTGAGTCACCCCTTCCACTGATTTGAAAAAATGGTGGTTTGTGGAGGGGCTATGGCCAGCTCCAAAAAAGAAGATGAAGATTGTACCACCTACATCATACACCAATGCATATACTCATGCAATTGATTTAGAAAGTGAACAAAAGACAAGTAAGAAGAAAAAGCATAAATCCTCTGATTCAGATGATTCATCCTTGAAAAGTAGCAGTAGTGATGAGAAGTCAAACAAGAATGTTCTCAAAGAATTGGAGACCATGAGAACAACCTATGAGAGTTGAATTATGAGTCATAAAACCAAAAATTATAAAACATCAATGAAGTCATTTTCACACTAATCTCCTTTTGCCATAAGGTTCAAGGATATGGAATAGATAATGTTACAAAAAGATATGCTTCAGATGATGAAAGAATTCAAGAATTTGAAAAAGAATCTAGACACAGTGAAGGGAGAACTGTGGTGCATAGATTGTAAAGAAGATGGCCATATGAAGGGCTCATGCCCAAAGAAACAATTTTGTCCCATCTACCAAGTGGTAGGACATTCCCTGAAATAGTGCCCGTTTAATGCGAAAGCAAAAGGACACCAGCAGGTGTTACTAATGCAGGAAGCATCCAACATCAATAACAATAACATAAGCAATGATGCAACTTTGAGTGGATATCATAATAATAATAGACACAAAAGGGGTGACTCAAGTGTCACGTGTCCATTTAGATACTAATCTATCCATCAGCTACACTATACATTTTACCGACAACACTAGAAACCTTTTTTCTATTAAGCTATAGTGAATTCATTCACAACAAAAATGGGTGACTAGGTTTTTGTTGTTAGGTCCACTACCTCTTCTTGTTACCTCAATACTTTAGGGGCTACATATAGATAAATTTTTGAGAATAATTCTTGTAGAATAGCTATTTTATTTGATTCACAACTTTGGCATTCTCATTTGTAGGTTCGGAAAGGAGATACAATAGCCGAATTTCTACGATTTCTTCAACAACAACTTGCATTTGAGTTTAGAGAGATCCAAACTACCTCAGTAGAAAACTTACTATATGTGAAGCAGGATCTAATTCTACCTCACGTATGCTTGCTTGTCCTTTACCATTAATAGGGTTCCACTGAATCAAATTGTCACTTTGGTATTGAGTATTAATCAACTAGAGCATAATGTCACCTGTGAAACCCTCACAAAACTTGCAGAGTGTTAAATCTTCTGCAAGGCTTCTATTGGTGATATATGCTCTGTTGATTACAAATAGAAATTTTGGCTCTTAAATTTTAGTTTCTTTGATGTACCACTGATGGTAAGTGACTATAGCATTTGTTTAACTTTAGAATTAGTTTTATTTTGCTAATATATTTATATTGTGGAATACAGCAGCACAACTTTTATGAACTAATAATTAATAAAGCAAGAGGCAAAAGTGGAATGGTAATTTTCCTATTGTAATTTTCTTATTTTCTTATAGTAGTTGATGATTTGCATTGTGTGCTATGCTCTCATGATGCCCTGCTTTATTTGTTTGTATTCTAAAATTGTTTGACTAAGATATGCGAATTAGACTAAGATATGGGAGAGCAAAAAATTGAATTTTCTCTAAAGCTCACATGGATATATGTAAATAATAAGTACCTAGTTCAGCATTTTGTTCTTGTGTTGGAGAAAGAAAGGGATGAGAGTTTTTGAGAACACTGATCACAACCATAGGGGTGAAATCTATATAAGTATTTCTTATCTGCGACTCAAGCTTTAAAAGATCCCCTGCATCCACCAAAGCTTTGAAAAGCCTATATAGCCATGAAAAAGAAAAGTTAACCCTCTTCTCCTTACTCTCTACAAAGTGAGCAATTAATTCAGTTTGGAAGTACTTACTTGTAAAGCCTATGAGAGTCCATTTGTGAGAGACATAGAACACAACCACCAAAAATGAAGTTAACTACTTCATGGAGCTTATTTCTTTCAACACGGACATGGTGATAACACACCTTTTCTGAAGTTTATCAACAAGACAAGCATTAGATTAAGTGGATGTTGTGTATATGTGTGTGCTCTAAATCACATTGAATATATCAAACCTTGGGTATGTTTTTGTATTGGATGATCTTGAGAGAATAGGATTACAGTACTACATTCTAGTCATTTAATATCAATGGTTTTAAACCATTTACTTGTCATCAAAGTTTTTATGTCTTTTGTAAATTTAGTGTGGTGAACCTTATTACCTTATTGGCAAAGCACTGAGTCCAGAGGTTGGCGTAAGCATAGGCTTATGTTTCTTCCTTGGAAATGCAATCATGGGTGCACTATAAGCAATTTATATCCATTTATTTCCTTTCTTCTAATAGCAATAATTATAAATGTCTATTTAATTCAAGTAACCCCACTGGACTAATCTAAATTTGATGCATAAAATTTGTTCCATGTTATAGTTGAAGGGTAAGCTTACCTCATAGTATCAACAATCATTGATAGAAGGGTAAGCTTACTTCTCAGTTCTCATTACTAGGCACAAGAAAGAAAGCACACATTCCAATGCAACAACATAATTTAGATATCCAAGTAGAAATCCAACACATTTCTGGCCCAAATTGTATATATATATATATATATATATATATATATATATATATATATATATATATATATATATATATATATATATATATATATATATATATATATATATGTATGTATAGAACACAAAATAATTATTCAAGGTCTTACTTTGCAAGAATGAATTTTCCAATCAAAGTGAAAGCACTGCAAAGATGATACATATTTGAACCATCAAAGGGCATAACCACAGGCACAATGCCAAGTCTACATCAAGAGTTATGCAAGAGCTCTTTTTTTGGCATAGGCATCAATAATCCTGGCAAAGGTTGTGTGATTTAAGTTTATACCTATCAATTGCATTTGATTGAATTTAAACACGCATGTTATATATGTGTTTAAACATATACATATATGTACATATCTACATATATATATGTATGTATGTGTGTATGTTGTCCACACATTATGAAGTCCACATTTAATTGGAGCCTAACAACAATAGCTAATTTGATGATAGTGTCTAGTTTCTTGATTGGATTAATGTTGAGCCTTGAGCCTTTGGCTCTAATTTTTATGGCTTATGTTGCAAGTAATGGAATCTTCCTCTTCTTATATATTAGAGGGGTCCTTTATCTTCCATCATTATGTAATCTCCACCCACAACAACAGGGTATTCCCTATTTTCTAAGGGATGGATATAATTGCAATTTTCAAGATTTGAACCACAAAATGTTCCCAACACATCAAGCTCAAGTACCCCCCACTTTAATTTTAGAGTACTAACTAAATCTTTTGCAACAACAATATGTTGGCTACTTTCAAAAATAGGCTTTTTAACATCTTCTATAGCGGTATGTACATATGATTTTGTTCTTACCTAGACCACTGCATAAAAAAGTTGACCATTGACTATAATAGCAACATTTGTAGGAATTGTCCATGGTATTGTAGTCCAGATAGTCAAACCAAATTGGGTAGAAGTCCTTTGAGAAAATTAGGAGCTATGTCTGCTATGTTAACCACTTTGAAAATAACATAAACACTTCTTGATATGTGTCCCTCTAGATACTCCAACTTAGCCTCAGCCAAAGCCATGCTAGATGAGGGACTCCAATTTGCCCAAATACTTCAATCTATGGTGCAAGTTAATCAGTGAGGAGGAGGAGTTCTTAATCCATTTTTTCTGTATCTTGCAATCATGGCTTGCAAAGAAACCACATTTCTTTGAGGCATTCTATAAAAAAAGTCACATGCCTTACCTATGATTTGGCATTTTGCATGCATCATGCACTCTCTCATCTTGATGATGAATTACAGAGAGTGATATGAAATGATGTTGCTAAAAAACACACAATCAAATCCAAAACAAACTTGCATTACAAATGGATTGTGGAAATCTGATATTGTTAATTTTGCATGCATGTCTACTGGGACAATCACAACTTAAACATATGTATAATCTCATCAAATCTATTATATATATAATAGATTTGATGAGATTATACATATGTTTAAGATGTGTCCTAGTATACATGCATGAAAAATTAACAATATCAGATTTTTGTAAGAGTTGATGAAATCCAACTCCACAGCTCACCAAGATCACCTGCATGCAAATAGCTTGCTGAAGAGAAACTGAAGGAACAAGAGCTTGAAGAAAATAAAGCAAGAGAAAATATTTCACAATAGGAAAAATGAAATTGCTATGTGAATGGATGAATTTACAATGAGAGAGAGACCACTTATAAAGGCCTCAAGGAAGCTTGTAGAACAAGCTTGGAAGGTGGTATAAGATAAGTTTGACAACTAAGCACACTTTTCAAAAAAGGTGGAACATGCTAGAAGGGAACAAACTCTCATGTTGTCAACAACTAATCACTACAACTATTAACTATTAAATATTAAATAAATGCATTAACCTAAGTAAGCTTAACCATGTACAATGCAAAGAAATGCAACCTCTATAAATGGGGAAAGAGAGAAAAACCCTCCCCCAAAAAGAGGTAAGTACAAATATGCTAAAAAATAAAGGAAGGAAGGAAGGAAGGCCTCAACAAGATCCTCCAAGGACAACTTCCACTAAAAATGTTTCAAGAGACTCTCTCAAAACCATGAGTACAACTAGCCCCCCCAGAATGATTGAGCTCCTATTGAAATGATCGAACCAATAAAACTCCAATGTGGAAGGAACAAAGGCACATAACAAGGAAACCCCTGAATGAGATGGGGAACTAGAAGGCCTAGTTGATGCCCAAAAGAAAAAGGATGAGGATCTTGAAATGGAATCCCCAAGGTAGGTGTGATGACACTATCATGAATGTCCACTATAGTATCTGCAACAAGTGTACCTAGAGTCTCAATAAATGAAGCTGGAGGATCAGGTGGAGCAAAAGAAGAATCCTGCAAAGGAGAAAAGCCCTCAAGTGGATGTGGTGTAGTAGCCAAAATAGGGATCTCAGGAATAATACAAAGGTTCAAGTATCCAAACTGCACCACATGATGCTCTTGTGAAAGAGAAGAGTCATGCTCCAACAATGGAGATGGTGGACCAAAGTGTGAGATGGTGTAGAGATGAGTGGAAGGATCAACTACCCCTATAGCAATAAGAACTACTATTACACTATCTTGAATGAAGACTGAATCAGTAGTGAACTCAACTATCTTCCCTGATCCATTGCATGTAATCTGAGAAATTGAGAGAAGGTTGGTAGATAAAGATGGAACATATAATACATCATTGAATATACCATCTTGGATGTGAACTGAACCTTTCCCATAGAATGGTAGGGTAGTGTTATTCCCCATGAGAATATAAGGAATAGGAGAAGCCTCAAGAGTAGAGAAGACACCTTGAGAAGATGTCATATGGTAAGAAGCACCTGAATCCAATATCCAAGGAACCTGTGAAGGAGATGCAATGGAAGCCTGTAATGCATGAGCCTTTCCAAGATCCAGTGTAGATTTTGAAGATGTGGAAGAAGATTGAAAGGTAGACCCGTGTGAGGTAGAAGAGGATGGAGAAGAAACAATGTTCTTTTGAAAAAGAGCTTGCAAATTTGCAATTTGTTTCTCATAGCCATCAAATCTCTTCTGAAAACAATGTGCCTCATCATGAGATCCTTTCTAAAAATAGGAATAGGTAGGAGTCCCAGTCTTCTTTTTCTCCTTCTTCTTAGAAGATGATGAACTAGTAGAAGAGGGATCTGATATCTACTTTGACTTTTGCTCCTGTGTATCCTTGACAAGCAATGCCTGTGACTATGAACTTGAAAGTGAATCCATCTAATTGATCTTGGACTATTCACATGTTAACCAATCACAAAATATCTCAAATGAAGGCATCCTATGTCTATCACCCAAGGCATCCATAGTGGAGTAGAAAGTAGAAGAGAAGATCTGATACTGTCCCCTCAACTTTGAGAGTATCAAAAAGATACACTCATCATCTGTCTTGGTTTTCCCACATCCTTGCAAAAGTGTATACAAAAATTTGAATTTCATCAAGAAGTCCTCAATGGTGGGAAAGTTGTTAGGTGATAAAGAAGTCAACTCTGCATCAAGTTGAAGTGCCTAGAACTCATTCAATATGCCAAAAAAAGTCTGAAATTTGAGCCAATAAGTCCATGGAGTGGTCAAACCATCCAAGTGAAATAGTAGACTATCTAAAATATTCAGTGCAATCAATCCCATGGCCTCATCCATTTTAATATTCTTGTGTTGAAGAACCTCAAAAGGGCATGTAAGAACATGTTGATTCTCATCCAGACATGACCATAAGCCCCTTGACATGAGAAGCCTAGTCATTTGTGCCTTCTAGGTGTGATAGTTGTGTGGTGTGAGATAGGTTACAGATGGATCCGCCATTGAGAGAGAAGAAGACTGAAGTAGAAGGGTCTATCCTAAAGTAAATTACATAAAAGAAAATGCTCCCCCCCCACAATGTATAAATTGGGCACTCTTTACTTAGTGCAATTACAATAGCCAATTCAGGACCTATTTTTGAAAGTAGTATTTCTATCTACAAAACTTATAATCTAATTATAGATCTAGAAAGTAGACAAAAAAATACACACTTTCAAAAAAAAAGAACCTGATTATGTGTCTAGATGAGACCGTACTAAGCATTTGAAGTGGCAAAAATTGAGATTTGTGAGTTGCAAAAAAATTCAGGAATAGAGATCTCAAACCACCTGCACTATTGTGTAGATCACAAAATTTTACCCCAAAACAAAAAAAAATTGCTCAAAAAAATGAGTCTGTATGAGGGAGATATCGTTGTTTGAAAATCACCTTTGTAGTTTTTTTTTTTGAATCGCCACCATCACACCTCCAAAAAATTTTTAAAAAGCCCCAAAAAATATCAAATCTATTATGTGAAACCCTCTTTCTCCTTTTTCTCCACATACTGAAAAAATGCTCTTCCTCTTGATTGAAGAAACAATCACAAATAAACTAGGGTTTGTGTCTCTGAATCATGGCTTAAAAAAATCCTTCAAACAAGAAGTAGTAGGGAGGCTCTGATACCATGTAGGAGTTGATAAAATCCAACTCCATAGCTCACCAAGATCACCTGCATGCAAAATAGCTTGCTGAAGAGAAACTGAAGCTCAGCTTGAAGAAAATAAAGCAAGAGAAAATATTTCACAATAGGAAAAATGAAATTGCTATGTGAATGGATAAATTTACAATGAGAGAGAGACCTCTTATAAAGGCCTCAAGGAAGCTTGTAGAACAAACTTGGAAGGTGGTAGAAGATAACGTTGACAACTAAGCACACTTTCCACAAAAAGGTGGAACATGCTAGAAGGGAAAAAACTCTCGTGTTGTCAACAACTCATCACTACAACTATTAACTATTAAATATTAAATAAATGCATTAACCTAAGTAAGCTTAAGTAAATAGAATAAATAATTAATAATTAATTAATTATTTACTCTAACAATTTCCACAATCCATTTTTAATGCAAGTTCATTTTGGATTTGATTGTTTGTTTTTTAGCATCATCATTTCATATCACTCTCTATAATCCATCATCAGGATGAGAGTGTAGGATACATGAAAAATGCCAAATCATAGGGAAGGCATGTGAACTATTTTATAGAATGCCTCAAAAAAAAATTTGACCAAGCACTAATAGAAATTTTGACCAATGCTTGGAAGTTTTCGACCAAGCATTGGTGGAAATTTTGACCAATGCCTGGAAGTTTTCGACCAAGCGTTGGTGAAAATTTCTACCAATGCATGGAAGTTTTTGACCAAGCATTGGTGGCAATTTTGACCTATGCTTGGAATTTTTCTACCAAGCATTGGTCAAAATTTCCACCAGTGCATGAAATTTTTCTACCAAGCATTGGTCAAAATTTCAACTAATGCCTAATAGTTTTCGACCAAGCATTGGTCAAAATTTTGACCAATGCCTGGTAGAAATTGCACCAAGGCTCTGGAAAGTTTTTGACCAATGGATTGGTTGAAATTTTGACCAACTAGTAAGTTGGTCAAAATTTCAATGAGAAAAACTTTGACCAATTGGTTGGTCCAAATTTTGAGCAACTTGGGTTGAAATTTTGACAAATATTGGTTGAAAAATGAGGTCAAATGTACTAGTGCCATAATGGAGATGCCACATCAATATTGAAGTTATCACTTCATTCTTGCCTTGCTACTAAACTTTGACTATTAGTAGTGACCATTCTTGCACAATAAAAACTACGAATCTAATAAGAAAATTTAAAAAATTAACTTAGAAATGTTTAAAAAAACTTAGTCCTTCATTTCTTTACAATATATATATATATCTTAAATATTTTTTTCTAAAACTTGAAAAATTCATGAAGAACTAAAAAAAATCACTAAAAAAACTCATTGAATGGATAGAATTCTTACCTTAGATGCTTAATCATCCTTTGTGGAAGCTCAATAGACACCCTACGAATGATCCTCTTCAAAACTAATGACCTTGCTTTCAAAATTCCACAATGGAGACCAGATGAGAAAAGAGCCCAACTGAAGACAAAATGGGAAGAATGGGCAATAAATGGTTTTTTTTAGGGCCATTTTATTTTTGTGAGGAAAATAGAAGGAAAACCAAAAAAAATCATTTAGAGCACATGTTTTTTAAGTCACTTAATTGACTAGGCGGTGGAAACAATTAGATGCTTACAGGATGTACTCGAATGCTCTCTAGATGATCTTTGGATGCTCTCCAAAGCACCTCGCACACATCTATAGGAGACAACGGAGATTCCTGGTAACATCCACCACTCCTCCTCCTGCATCCATGCACTAGTCCACATTTGCATCCACACCTCCCTCCTGGGATGATGCATTGGTAACTTACGTTGGAGTTTGTATTCTATATTTGATTAATAAGTAAGTAAAGAAAAACTATTTGCCTCACAAAAAAAATAAGAAAAAAAATGTTATAAACATCATATTGTAATGTCAGTCAAATTCTTGAAGACATATTTTATCAAATTTTTTGAAAGAAAATCAATATCCTATCAACCCAACATGATAACACTATCTTGTTGTAATACACATGAATTTTTGGTATATTCAAGTCTATGCTTGAAGCTATAAATATAATGGTGAATTTTGAAAGATATCAAGCAAAAAAGATATTTCAAAAATAAGGAAGATATCAAAATCTATCAGATTTAAAGCATTAGGGAGTTGTTTAAACATCAAAATTTATTTAAATCACTTTTAACAATAACAAAATTAGTTAGGGATGTCAGACTCATAGGCAAGTCCATATTATAGTACCTTCAATGTAAAACATGTGAGCGAAAATAGAAATTTATCATCCTCTGCTAGACCGATGTGACTAGACTATCCAAAAGATCACCTTGAAGAGAAGAAAAATATTGAAGAATAAAGAATATATTTCTTTGTCTCTACAACCATAGACCATCTTTGTCTACATCAAATGATGCATGCAAGATATAAGTATCCAAATTCATTCTAGAAGACTAAAAGTCATACTAAAGAAATAAATTAATCACCAAGATAAAGCCACCATCCTACCAAACAAAGGTTGTTGCAAATAAACCAACTTCTCTACTTCAAACAACTGTTGATTATTGGTATATATTTTTCATAGCCTGCAAGTTTTTTTGATAAGCTTTTGGAAAAATTGTATGTGCCTTTGTTTTAATCAACATTTTGAATCACTCTCATCATCAAGAAGAAGTAAAATGATTAAAAAGGGCATGCACAATTTTTTTCCAGAAGCTTATCAAATGGTTTTATCGGTTGTTACATTCAACATTGTTGACATAAAGAATAAAAATTTGTATCTTCTTGAATGATAGGTTCTACCAAATGAATTTCCTGTTTTAGGAAGTTTTTTCCCCTTCCAACATCCTCTATTAGCTATATCTTTCTTGGTAGAGAAATACCTTTGGAATTTTGCATTTTGGTTACTGTTGCCTGATAATTTGATTGATCAAACCACAAGAGAAATCATAGAATTAGACCAAAGAAGAAAGCTGATTTGAGCTCTTCAATTTATTTCTTATAAGTAACAAGACAAGCCAACATACTAATTTAGTGTATGAAAATTCCTTTCTGCAAACCCCCAGATGTGACTTGCTTTCCTTCTTTATTTCACACAATGTTTAACTTGCATAACACTTAAGTTTTTATATCATGGTAAAGGTTGGGAATAATAAGTCCTTGTCAATCCACTTATAACAAGAGTACTAATATTCACTCATGAAAAGTCTATTATGCAATGCTAGATATCCAAAAATTGTTTGTAAAGGCAATATGAAGAGGTATGACTCCCTTTTAATTGAAAATGTATGAAACAAAAGATAAAAGGTTTTAAAACCCAATCAGAAAAAGTCAATCCTAGTTAGCAGAGTGTGAGGAAACATCCAATTAGTAACGTATGTGATACAATCAAAAAAAGTTCAATAGAAAAATACTATACAGGGAATAATACATTCATCATCGGTCAAGGAGAATATTACAGGAAGGTCAAAGGTGAGGTAGATAAAGAGTTTGTAATATTATTTTGAGGAGAGAGTATGAATGCTTAATTATGGTCATATAATGAATCAAATGATAGAAGACATTACAACAAATTGGGAATGAATTTACTAGCACACATTACAAAAGATTGGGAATGAAGAAGGTGAGGGAAAGGATGTTTGTGACAACATGACTCCTTCATTTATAGTTATTATAATATATTCCCATACACACATTAATTCAATGTAAGAATTTTAATAGAATGCCAAACTTGAATTAGCTATTGGTTGCAAATGACGGATAGAGACTGGTGATTTTGTGCCAATTGCTCTAGTAGTTGTTAAGGAGAAGACAAGCAGCCTATGAGACAAAGAAGAACAAGAAGAAGTAAACGAGTCTTGGGTGGATGAAGATAATTCTGCTCTAGTAAGATTTTTTTACTCTCTATAATTAAATCTATTCATATTTTGTTGTAATATTGAATTCATCACTTTTATTGTCTAATAAATTATAATCTATTTTAAGAAATAATCTAGTAGAGCATGCTTTGTCTAGTCTAAGTAAGATTTCTTGATCTTCATTTGAAAATTTTGACAAAAGGTATTTTAGTCATCTTACTTTTGTTAGATTTCAAAGAAGAAAGAATAATTGAAAGAAATTAGATGGATTGTTTACAAATGTGAGCAAAAACAATTGCTAGTTAGGACTATTAAATTGAAAAACAATGAGATAGCATAATAGTGTGGAAGAAGTTCACATGTTTGGTTTATTTTTATTTTCTCTTTATTTTTAATTGATATTTTGATGTAGTAGCATCTTGCATCACAAAAAAGGGGGTGTGATCAAATTTATATATAAAAAATACAACTAGAGGAGAGAGAAAATGACAAAAATTAGAGGAAAAATAATAAAAAATAAAAAATAAAAAAAAGGAGAAAAGAGGAATTTCTATTTTTAGCGTGCATAGGTGGCGTAAATAGAAAAATAAGAAAATAGTTATCATTCCATTTATCGAGGTGTGTAGGTGGCATCTTAGAAGTTTGTGAAAAGTTCCTTAAATCATGCATTTAATATTTGTTGTAATCTACAAAGGAAATGTAATTTTCTAATTGGGCCAAATGGTGGCACTTAGTTGTATTTGGGTGGGAATTTAATATTTATTTTAAGGTAGTTGTATTTACCTTTTATCCCACATTGGTTGTGTTTGTAACATATTTGATGGGAAGTGCCTATTTAAGCAAGGCTTATGATCATTTGTAATGAAGCTCTTGAAGTGTAAGCTCTTGTAGAGAAGCTCTCATGGTGTAATCTCTTGTAAAAAAACTTGGAGGTTAAAGATCTTTGTGTGGAAGATCTTGATTGGGAAGTTCTTCTTGGTGAATCCCTTTGGGTTTAAGCTCTTTTGTTGTGAGCTCTTCTTGTAGAAGCTCTTTGTGTGCAAACTAGTTGGAAGCTCTTAGTGTGGAAGCTTTCTTATATTGTAAGAATTTGAAGTTCTCTCATTTAGAGAATATTGTAAGAATTTTCAAGTATAATAAAAGTATTCTTTGCAAAGCATTTTCTCATCTCTTTGTCTGCATATTATTGTGATTTTGGTTGTGAGTTGGTAAGGGTGGTGTGACCCTTTGTCAAATGGTATCAGTGCAGGAGTTCTTGAGCATGTGGACAGATCATCAAACGTGAGGCAGTTTGCACTGGGACCTTGGGTTGGGTGAAGTTTTTTAGGAAGGAATTCTTGAGTGTGTAGACAAATGCCAACTGAGGTAGTTTACACAAAGATTGTGATTTCAGTAAAGTGTGTAGATAGATCACCAATTGTGAGGCAGTTGGCATGAGGTTCTTGTGTTACAAGAAGTTTGTCTTATATAGACTTAAGCATAGAGAAGAGAAAGAAGATGATTTTTGTGATTGGATAGATTCTAAGGATTCCTAGACTTGAGAAAATTAGAGCAATAAATTAAGAGGCATTGTGAGTTGCATCCTTTGATTTGCAGAAGCAAGTGAATGAATTAAAAGCTGAGTTGTAGAAGAGAAGAGCACATCACTAGAAAGACATGCTAATAATTCTTTAGATGTAGAAAAGAAAGAAGATCCAGCGGAGTATCATACATGTGATACAAAGGAAGATAAAGACGATGAAGATTAAATTATTTGTGAACTTGAAGTTGAAGAAGACAAAAGAGAAGAGGAAAAGCATCAAGATGACAAGATTTGTGAGCCCAAAATAGATCAAGATAATTTGAAGACTGCAACAATAGAGGAAGAGTATAGTGCCTTAGTTGGAGATCAGGAAAGTGAAGCAGTTGCATGCATTGTTGACAACATGAAAGAAGCAAGAGAAGATGAATATGTGAAAGAGGTAAATGTTTATTAACCATGAGATGTTGAATTTGAAATGAGTTTGAAAGATATTGATGATGGTTTACACGAGGATCTTGCTAGTGATGTTTTGGTATGCAAAGGAAGATTGGTATGACATTGTTGAGTTTATTACAGGTGTATTTAATTCAATAAGATTGGAGGAGGATGAGAGTTATACTTGGACAGAGTTCATTGTAGAGGAGTATTTTCAGTAGCATGCACTTATTCTAGCTAGGTGTTGGAAAAGAAGAAAGAAGGAAATATACCAGCAGTAGATACTTGTTCCAGCTATGTGTTGGAAGAAGAAGACAAATAAATATCGATACTGGCTACTTCATTTTGTGAATTCATATTCACAAAATTTTTCCTACTATAGATGTCTGATGCAGGAGCATCTTGCATCACGAAAAAGAGGGTGTGATCAAAATTATTAATGAAAAAAGAGAAAAATGTTTTTGGAGGAGAGATAAAGTGATGAAAATTAGAGGAAAATAATTTCAAAATAAAAAAATAGGAAAAAAGGAAAAAGAGGAATTTTTATTTTCAAGGTGCTTAGATGGCATAAATAGAAAAAATAGTTGTCATTATATTTATCGAGGTGTGTAGGTGGCATTTTAGAAGTTTGTGGAAAGTTTCTTAAATCATGCATTTAATATTTGTTATGATCCACAAAGAAAATATAATTTTCTAATTGGTCCACATGGTGATGCTTAGTTGTATTTGGGTGGGAATTAAATATTTGTTTTAAGGTAGTTGTATTTACCTTTTATCCCACATTGGTTGTGTTTGTAATGTCTTGGGTTGGAAGTGTCTATTTAAGCAAGGCTTATGATTATTTGTAATCAAGCTCTTCAAGTGTAAGCTCTTGTAAGAAAACTTGGAGGTGAAAGTTCTCTTGATGGAAGTTCTTGGTGAAGCTCTTGGTGTGAAGACTCTTCTTATGGAAGCTCTTATTTGGGAGTTCTCTTATGTTGAAGCATTTGCAAACTTCTTTTGGAAGAAGTCATATCTATGTTGTCATATTGTTGATGTTGTAAGAATTTTCAATTATAATAAAAACATGTTTTGCGAAGCATTTTATCTTCTCTTTGTCTCCATGTTGCTATGTTTTTGGTTGTGAGTTGGTAAGGGTGGTGTCAAAAGAGGAGGTTAATCGTCTTGGTTTTCCTCTAAACACCTAAAATGTGATGAGGTCACTTCTCAAGTTACCTTGAGTGTTTGATGCAAGAGCATCCTAGGTGTAAGAGCAATCTTGCATCACCTCAAAAATATTTTCTTTTTAGTCTTTTCTATTTTAATAAGGACTAGTAGATAGGGTGGTTACTATTTATGGGAGCTTGCTATTTTTAGTAAGTTTTTCATACAAGCTTGAAATGTTCACACTTTCCATATGAAGGTTCATTTTATAATTATAAGCCTACCATAAAAATCTCATTGCTCCAGCTTAAGTATCAAAGAAGTTATTGCAAATTTTTGGTGGAAAATTTACAGAAAAAATTTTAGGCTCATTGTTGGAGGCCTTAGAGTGCCTGAATGAAGTCCGAAAACTCGACAAAAGGGTGGTTATGGGGTATTAAGCCTGTAAATTAGGAGCTGACATTTCTGAAAAGTGGTTATAATAGCCAATCAGAGGACTAGTTTAGGAGTTGTGGCCTTTTGAATTTGGGCTACCTAAAATATCTAAAATAATTGTCAAAGATGTATTTGACCGACTCTATATGTATTGTTAGGGTCTATCAGCCTTAGGTATTAAGTTTCATTATCAAGAACCTTTCCAGTTGGCATAAAATTGCCTATTTAAAAAAGGCCCAAACATTGTCTAGAACAGTTGTGGGTGGTAGTTCGAAGCTTGTCTTGCATATTATTGTAATTAAGGATAGGTGGGTTAGCATATTGTACTTGTGAATTTTGTAGTTCTACATTTTCGACATAGATAAGAAGTCCATATTTTGTTTTCACATTTGTGATTTTTTTTGTTTTCTATTATGGTTTATGGTATTAAGGGGAGCACCCTTCATCAAGTGGTATCAGAGCGGGAGTTCTTGAGCATGTGGCTAGATCACCAAACGTGAGGCAGTTTGCACTAGGACCTTAGGTTGGGCGAAGTTTTTCAAAAAGTTCTTGAGTGTGTAGACAAATTACTGACTATGAGGCAGTTTGCATAAAGATCATGATTTCAGCTAAGTGTATAGATAGATCGCTGATTGTGAGGCAGTTTGCACGAGGTTCTTGTGTTGCAAGAAGTTTGTCTTATATAGACTTAAGCATGGAGAAGAGAAAGAAGAAGATGACTTTTGTGATTGTATGGATTTTGAGGATTCCTAGACTTCAGAAAATTAGAGCAATAAATCAAGAGGCATTATGAGTTGTATTCTTTGATTTGCAAAAGCAAGTGAATAAATTAGAAGTAGAGTTTTGAAACAGAAGAGCACGTCACCATAAGAGAGATGTTGACAATTCTTTGGATGTGAAAAAGAAACAAGATCGAGAGGAGTATCACACATGTGATAAAAAAGAAGAGCAAGAGGATGGATATGAAGATGAAAATATTTGTGAACTTGAAGTTGAAGAATATGAAAGAGATGAGGAAGAGCATCAAAATGACAATATTTGTGAGCTTGAAGTAAATCAAGAGGATTTGAAGATTGCAGCAATGGAGGAAGAGTATAATGCCTTAGTTGGAGATCAAGCAAGTGAAGCAGTTACTTGCCTTATTGAAGACATGGAAGAAGAAATCAAAGCTGAAGATGTGAAGAGGTAAATTTCTATGAATTATGGGATGCTGAATTTGAAAGATATTGATGATGGTTTACATAAGGATCTTGTTAGTGATGTTTGGTATGCAAATGAAGATTGGTATGGTGTTGTTTAGTTTATTACAAGTGTGATTAATTCAACTAGATTGGATGAGGATGAGAGTTATACTTGGACAAAGTTCATTGTGGAGGAGTATTTTCAACAAAAGACACTTGTTCCAGCTAGGTGTTGGAAAAGAAGAAAGAAGGAAATATATCGATATCAGATACTTTTTCTAGTGAGGTGTTGGAAGAGAAGGAAAAATATATATCTCAATAGTGACTACTTGATTTTGTGAATCCATATTCACAAAAAATTTCCTACCATGGGTGTCTAATGCAGGAGCATCTTGCATCATGAAAAAGGGGGGTTTTTTAAAATAAAAAAAAATTGGAGGAGAAAGAAAGTGAAGAAAATTAGAGGAAAAATAATTTTAAAAAAGAAAAAAAGAAAAAAGGAGAAATGAAGAATTTCTATTTTCAAGGTGCATAGGTGGTGTAAATAGAAAAAAAAAAAAAATAGTTGTCATTCCATTTATCGAGGTGTGTAAGTGGCATCTTAGAAGTTTGTGAAAAGTTCCTTAAATCATGCATTTAATATTTGTTGTGATCTACAAGGGAAATGTAATTTTCTAACTGGGCCACATAGTGGTGTTTAGTTGTATTTGGGTGGGAATTTTATATTTATTTTAAGGTAGTTGTATTTACCTTTTATCCCACATTGGTTGTATTTGTAACATCTTTGATGGTAAGTGCATATTTAAGCAAGGTTTATGATCATTTGTAATCAAGCTCTTGAAGTGTAAGCTCTTGTAGTGAAGCTCTCATGGTGTAATCTTTTGTAGGCAAGCTTGGAGGTTGAAGATCTTAGTGTGGAAGATCTTGGTTGGGAAGTTCTTTTTGGTGAATCCCTTTGGGTTTTAGCTCTTTTGTTGTAAGCTCTTCTTGTAGAAGCTCTTGGTGTGCGAGCTAGTTGGAAGCTCTCTTATATTGTAAGAGTTTGGAGTTCTCTCATTTAGAGAATATTGTAAAGATTTTAAAGTATAATAAAAGCATTCTTTGCGAAGCATTATGTCATCTCTTTGTCTCCATATTGTTGTGATTTTGGTTATGAGTTGGTAAGGGTGGTGTGACCCTTCGTCAAAGTTCATGCTCATTTTATGTTAAAAGTACGTGCCCTTAAGCTTTAGTGAATTATGAGTATTTCATAAATACACATTATTGCTACTTTTCTTGTCAAACAATAGTTTTTTTAATGGAGAAACACAATAGAGGTGCACAACATCAATAAAAAGAATGCAAACATGTCTGCAATGATCATCTCTATTTCCTAGGTTGAAGTTGTGGTAGCTTTTTCCCCAAATACCATGCTTCAAGGGAAAAATATTACATGTGCATCATTTATATAGGTCTTTGGAAAATCCTAGAATGAAAGACAATCTTGCAAGATAGTAAAATTACATGTGCAAAATATGATGGCCAGCACTTGGAAACATGTAGATTTTGGTGGAAAGTTTATTGGTGAGAAACTTCTATTATAAATGTATAGTTTGACCACTGCATATAGTCGGTGGAAGAAATTAATAAATGCCAACAAACTGCCATAGATATGCCCTATGAAAAACTTTTTTTATTCACAAATGATTTCTCTTTCCAGACCACATTCAACTTCATACTCTACTCTTAAATCTCTAGTCTTCATGTATTTACTAGTAGTAGCTTTAAATTTATTGTTAGTGATAATTTTGGTTGTGAGTTGCCCATCCTTTGCATGATTTGTGTTAAACTATTTGTGGAGGCCATGGATGGTTTACAAAGCTCTTAGAAAAAAGGCTTCAAATGTCCTCCTCCTCACATCATGATTGACAATATTGTTGAAATCACGAACTTGTTACATCAGCTCAGGCTTACTAATATGCCTTCCATAAACCATGACATTGGAGAAAGAATTTCTCCTTACATAACCAAGTGGTCACAGATTGTGGTCTATTTCTCACAGATGCTTATTTTGTCTCTTAAAATATTTACATTGTATCTTATTATCTTTGACCTGCTTACCAACAATCATCCATTTTCTTGTTATAAGAGATACTGGTTGTAGAGATCATATATATGTTTTTCTGATAAGCCAATTATTGCATAAAGTTTTGATTAGGAAAACTACAACTAATTGCTACATCTCAAGGTTGTTTATCAACAAGAGTTTTAGGATGCATTTTAGTATTTAAGAATACAATTGCTCCAATGAATGATATATCCATTGTTTGCAAAAGAAAATAGCTTTCATTATAGGAAAACTTACAGTCAAATATAGATTTTAACTAGTTTCTAAGAAATCAACTTCTGTCTTGATTTATGTGCACATCAAGGTGAATCTCAATATTCTGGGACATGGGTTTTGTGCAGAATGCCGCTAATTGAGTAACACCACGGACGATTTTCTAAATTTCAAAACATTTTAGCATACGTAGTTGCATCTTTCAATATAACTTACTAAAAGATAAGTAAGACCACAGTCATTGATCTATTACAACCATTCCACATCAAACTCCAAAAATAGTTATAGCTTTGTAGATAATCATTATAACATCATATCATTTCTTTTTCACTATAATATCACTAAATACAATGTAATGTGAATCTATATGGTTGTCATATGTATTCTATCATCTCCTTGATGGTGTGAAGACATTACATGCATTGCCTTGAGTTTCTTTACAATTTGTCTCATGAAATCACTAGATAATATGATATATTTAGACTAGAAAATGGAGATATTTGTTGGAAATTAACGTTGAAACTTGCTGGTTGTCCTCGAGCCCCACGCCCAGCTACCTTGTCAGGTTGGTTCCCGCAAGCACCCATGGATGGCAAGCAATTTATGTTTGGTAGGTGAGATTTTTTTTTGAATTCAGAAATGAGAGGGAAAATGCTTATTAAAGAATGACAAAAGGAATGTTTTGACATTCGTTGTTTGTGTTCAACCATATTCAGCAGATTAGTAGTTGCAGAGCAGAGAACGAAGAAGAAGAAAGTGATCAGCAGATCCAATCTCCAGTTGTACGTGTTTCCCCTATTCACTTTGTAAGTTCGTTGTAGTTGGATTTGTCCTATTGAAGTAGTGATTGCTCTAGGCACCATTGTATGCAGCCATTAGAGCTGCAAGTTTAAAGTTTATTGAAATTTTGAAGTTTTACCATTTTAGGGTTAATTTAAGATTTTCTGGTTGAAGCCGAATGCTCCCAGATTTTGTAATAGTTTAAATCTCAGTTGAATAGAAAAGCAAGCAGGCATACTTGAATCTATTGTTCTTCCTCTTCTATTCATTGCATTTGAAAAATTTGTTTGAAAGGTTAAAGCTTGGCTCTCTAGTTTTAATGGTGAAAGCATTCACGTTAGAATATTTCTAAGTTACAAATTTTTATCAGTTGGAGCAGAGCTTACTCGGCATCCATTGTTGCCAAGCATTTTCTTTGAGTGCCGAGCTAACTCGGCACCTACTACATTTTTTTCCTTTGTGTGCCAAGCTCACTCAGCACCTGTTGCCTGTCACTCGACACTTGAAAGTGCTGAGCAAAACTAGCACTTCAAAGTGCCAAGCAAAACTAGCACTTGGCACCTTAATGTGCTGAGCAGATTTTTAAGTTTAAGGTTGTGAGTTTTAAATTTAATTTATATTGCTCACAATATTGACCTACGTGGAAGGAATGAAATAATATAGAGTCTTTATAAAGTCCTTTAATTTTCTCATCTTCATCATTTCAGCTACCAGATTGTACATATTGATTTAAAATATCATATGTTATTGTTTATACAGGTCTTTATTGTCATTATTATCCAATAATTCATTATCCAATCCCATTTTCATATATGGTTAATTGAAATGTATAATGGTTTCGTATAACTAATAGTGAATGAAGTTTTCGCTATCCTTAAATATCAATCATGATCAGTAATTGTATTTGATAAGTCTGACCTTTCAATCAATAATTACATGTATGACAAATACGTGCTTCTACCATTTGAGCCTGAGGTCGGAATGTGTATTTATAATTTTATATTGGTGATAGTTGCTATTCATCTTTTTCAGAGAGACTAGGATCCCTAACTCTATGCAACTCAACAAAAAATAGGAATTGAATTACAAAAGGGTCTCTTTTATGTTCTTTGTTGCAAAATATATTATTCGGTAGTAGCTTATGTATGCTACATGATCCTCTATGTCACTGAAGACTTCAACATGAGAATATCATCATACATCTCATAATGAATACATTCCTTGTATAAAGGGAAAGTGAAGCACTTATATGGTTGACTTTGATCATAGATCACAATTTTCTATAAAAGATTTAATCGCTGATATCATTCAAATTTAGATGATCGTAGCTGATTTTTCTAGCACTAGTCTAGATCAGGTGAAACACACATTGTTTTAATGACAATACTGATAACTTAAATAATAGACACTATGTAAACTATAAAATTAATGAAAACTTTCAGGCTTCTTGCCCTAAAATTTCAACTACTAGCTGAAACCCTTGGTTCTTATTTGTCATAGATTGTGTCATTAAATAAACAATCATCTCTTTGGATTTTTTTGGATCTGTTTTACTTCTATTCTATTGGTCCCTATGTTCAATGGTATTTTTGTATACTACATATTCTACTTTGCTTCTCCCTTTGTCATGAGACATTTATTATTACTTCATTTTTCATGACACTATGTTGATTGCCTTATCAATCTGTGATCACATGTACCATTAGAAAGCATTATCTTTTACAATTTTGATAAGAAAATGAAGGAAATATTTTGAGAAAAAATATTTTCATACTCATTATCCTCAACCCTTTATATAACTATTGTTTAAAGAAGCGCACAAGTTCCACAAGTCTTTGTGGAATATATTAAACAAGTTGCAAAAACATAACTCTCATCCCAATCAGAAAACAAACTTTCTTCTAGTTTTGAAATATCAACCAATAGGCTTCAATGACCAATTATGCAATTTAAGAAGTCAGAATTCCAACTCTTAATTATCAAAAATTGTAAGCAAATAAAAATACCAATGCAAAAAAAAATCTTATAAAAAACCTAAAAGTAAAAGTTGAGCAGCCACCAATCAACACAAACTTAGTCCTTTTTTTAAGTGTGATCTTATCACCCTAACTCAATGACTTGGGTTTTATCTCTTATCCTTATATAATGTTGTCAAACTATTTCTCAACACTAACATTCATAAGAACATTCTCACCAAATAAACTTTGGAATTTGCAGCCAGAAATCCAGAGTCTCGATCAAGTGTAGATAAGGGTGTGAGACACTTCATATTTTTTTGATTGTACAATATGGTTTAGGAACTCATCACCATGAATAAGTGTGTTTGAAACCACCTTGTTTTCCCACTCAAACTCTAAAAGTTGTATCAGGCCAAGTAGCTCTAAAGATATAGTCCATAATGTCAATATGTATCTCATTCAATACACTTGTAGTCTCACAAACAATGTTACAAAATATAATACCAGTTTCAGTTGAAGACACTTTTATGTTTTATTTTATCTTCTTGCTTGACTCTAGAGCCAAAGTATGATTTTGTGACCATTAAACCAGTTTGAGATCACCCATAGAAGCTAATTCTAAACAAATTTTCTGTAGTGTTTCCGTTGTGGGATTGATTACTATAACATCAAAGAATATATCATAGTAATGAAACGTAACATATGCTTCTACATAAACAGGATCACTGAAGCCAGTAAGTTTAAAACTTGATATTTGTACTGTCACCATCTATGAATTTTTTTGCAGTGGCATGCTTCAAATTATCTTCAACTTCATCTTCTAGTTCGAGATGACTCATACCCTTTCTAATCTTCAAAAGGAGGAAATAAATCAAGAAATCTGGCCGTTCATGTGGAATCTGAGATTTTTCCTTTTTCTATTCTTTTCAACAAATCTTCAGGAGAGGTTAGAATGCATATACAAAGAATTATTCTCTGATATGAGTTATTATCTATGGGATGTCATAGAATAGTAGATAGACCAAGGTGTATCATAAAGATCATGATTAGAAGTGCTTCAACAGTTTCTTTGTTTAAATCTGCTCTAGAATACTTCACCAAATGAAGAATTAGCTTAGTTAAAGTACGGGCAACCAACACACCAAAGGATCAATATTTTCATGTATTCCCTTTTTTTCCAATCCTATGTTATGGGTCTTCACAACCTCCTTCTTTAGTGTCATGACAACCTCATGTTTGTTTTGAGGATTAATCAATTTCAAAGTGATATCAAGAGTCTTGCACTAAATATCTAAACTAGGACTTGAGAGTTCCCTCAGAAAATTCATGATCATGTCCACCATAACATCCCAGTGTGATGCCTTCATCTCTTGCAACCGCTCCACTACAATGAGCTTTATATTGTTGTCACTTTGTGACTGCAAGAGCTAATAGTAGGTATTCACTGTAGCTCTGATTGCAGTCCGACCAGGTTGGGTATTTGGACTAGCCCTTTGAGTTTGAAGATGGAAACTACTATTGTTCCTTGAGTTGTTAAAAGATTCTTGAAATTTAATTTATAAGTTCATGGAGACACTCATTTTATGTTTTCGTTAATTATGCAGCCCTTTGGTAAATAAAGAAAATCAAGGTTTTGTGTGATGCATGGGAACTTCCTTGATTTGCAATAATAATTTATTTTTTTATATATTTTGGTTAACAATATTTATTCTATAAGTAGGAGAAAATTTCTACAACAAGTCAAATTGTATTATTGCTATTAGGATTTAACTGTGTGATTTTTGAGTCAAATACTAGAGTAGTATTGGGATGGGTGACCTCCAGGGAAGTCCCGGTGCTTCACCCTTGTGAGCATCAGCTAGATCCAATGAGTGCTAAGTGTTCCATTTATTCTCATGAGAGATGGATTCATTTTGAATCACTACTCATGAAATATGGGTCAATGAGTTTGACTCAAAAATCACACAGTTAAATCCTAATAGCAATATCACAATAAACATTCTAATTAATACCATATTTTGATTTGATTAATAATATGAATTTACAAGTACCATTTAGGATTAGAGTGGTGATCTAAGACAGGGGAGATGGTGAACTTATTAGTAAAGGATTCATAGTTAATTGAGGGTAATCACAAATACTAGATGATTTAAGGAATTGATTGTGGTAGAAGTATTATTTTCTAAGATGTTGATGATTAGTATTTATCTTCTTATACTTGGTTTACACCCTAGAACAAGGTTGTGAGCATGCTCTAAGGAATTGGCAAAGATGTGAAGGTAGCACTCAAATGAATTTTTTGCAAAGGACTTTTAAAAAATAAAGCATCTCCAACTTGGTAGATAGTGTTTTAAACTCACAGATGTTGTGCTTAACAGATTGGTTGATTTGTGGTGAAGCGGGAGTTGAACTGCTAATAGCTCCTCTTTATACTAGAAGGCTTTAATTGCACCACATGTCATTTTGAACTCTTTCCAAATCTCATTTTTTGGTTTTTGTATTGCTTTAAGCTCAACATGATGTTGCCACCATATGAGGAATTTATAATGTATATGGACTTAAGAAATCATGATTTCTTATGTCTATGTCACTGTGGGTGTCTTGAAATATACTTCTAGACTATGAATTCAAAGATATTTCATATTTATTTATTATTCCATCAATGTGGGAATGTACATCTTAGTGTCCAATATAAAACTGGTTTAGTGTTTAGAATTGTTGTTGTGGTTGAAGATGAAAATCATTGTTGTTCCTTGAGTTGCTAAAATAGGCTTGACATTTTATTTATAAGTTCAAGGAGAAACTTATTTTTATGTTTTTGTTTATTGCATAGCCCTTTGGTAACTAAAGAAAGTTAGGTTTTAGTGTGATGCGTGAGAAGTGTGTTGATTTGTAATGGCAATTTATTTAGTGGAAGATATTACAGGAATAAAGTCTTGAATAAAGGAAAGAAAAAAGAAAAAAAAACTTTCATGAAGCATTTCATGGGAAATAAATTAATGTTTAAAGAAAAACATTTGCGGTTGTATGACCTTATTTGAACAACAATGTTTCACCTCACAATATTATTTCTAAGGGTGTTGAATCTCAACCAGCAAGTTAAAAGCCACTTAACTAGTGATGTATAATTGTGAAAGTTTTTTCAAGACAACAAAATCAAAAAAAGATAAATTCTATTTATGCAAGAGAGGCCAATATCTCAGCCAAAACTTGGATAATTCTCTATTAAAGTGTATATAAGAAGTAAATCTAGAAGCAACAGACATTGTCAAATGGTCACAATAGGTGAGGCAATGTGCCATAGCCATATCCAACACAAGGTTGTATAAACTAAGACTTAGGATGAATTCTATTAAACTTAAACATTTTTTTACTAGACTCAAGAAGGTTGTGATAACAAGTAATTGTTAGCCATTTTAGCTCCCCTTTTATTCCCTTGTCACCGCCACTGAATCCGTGATCAGATGTGGCCTTTACCTTAGATCTCGTGTTTAAGTAGGAGATTGTATGTCATGTTCATATTTCCTATCAAGTGTTATGATCTCACAATTGGGATCAATAGTGTCTAGTTGTAAGTCTTGGTTTTTTCCTCTCTTAATGTTATGAAGTAAAGGCTAGCAGGGGATGGTAAAGCTAAATGTTGAGTCTCTTGATATTACAATATCCCATATATAGTAGTGTCACAGGTGTGTGTTTTGAGGTTTGCGATCTTATGATCATCCCATTGTCATGTCATCGTAAATGGTTTATATTAGATGGCAAGTGATAGGATGTTACGACAAGCTGAGGATCATGTGATTGTAAAGGCTCAAAAGGGGACTCTCAACCATACAAGAGCATAAGATTGTAAGCAAGGAAGAAATGTCTTAAAGGCTTGCAATCAATCACAGTTGTTGATCTAGAAGTAGACCAATGATTGTCACTTTCTCGCTTTATAGAGATGCGCAAATGATAGCCAAAGCAAGAAAGTGAGCATTCGACACATAGACGTAGTGAGATTGGACTAAGGTGTGGGCCAAAAAAGGAAATGAGTCAGAGTGAGCTGACGTAGTGGCATGTTCTCGTTGGTCAGAGGTACTGACTATGAAAAAGGAATTTTAGTTTTAGAGTGACCATCAGATCTTGTTAGATCAATGATTATTGATTTCCCACTTTATAGAGATACATGAAGTTTAGCTAAAGTAAGAAAATGATGTAGCAATATGTGGAAATGGTGGGGCTAGGTGCATGAACATAAAGAATTGAGCACATGTCAAAAGGTTTTTCAATGTTATGAAAGGCAGTGACCATGAGATTGCAAGGAGCAAACTATGAGAATCTCCAAAGTTATGACACAGGGAATATAATAGCCAACGTGTGATTAGAAGGTAAAGGTAGAAGTTAAGAGATAGCTTCCAAAGTACTAATAAGAGGTTAGTTGACTATGATCAAGAGATTGTAAGGTAGGAAAAGGTGAAGCCTGATGTTACGCAACACTATGATCATAATATTGTAAGAAGACAGACACTTGTTGGTGATGCTACAAAGAGTTTATAAAATGTTAAGCATAAGTTCATGGCTCCAAAAGAGGTCATTGCTTCCAATGTTTTGATCTTATGATAGGTTATGGTTCGTAAGATCATAAGAAACTTAAAGGGCCTTTTTGATAATACAAACCCATGTTGTGATTGTAAGATCGCAAGATATAAAGTGCAAAAGGTTGTGGAGGGTTACGATCTTACAATAAATGGAAAATCACATAAGCATAAAAGCTCAAAAAGAGACTTGCGACCATACGAAAGGTAGTTGATCATGAGATCACAAGAGAAAATAGTAAAGGTTTCTGAAGCCACGAGCCACAACTTGTCATAAGGTTGTAAATTCCTAAGTCAAATATGAAAAAAGTGTTTTTTTCTTTTCTGAGTTGGAAAATGATGAAAAGCCCTCAACCAATGAAATTTGAGAAAGGTTCAAAGAATGCAAAGCTGGATAATTGTGTTGACGTTCCATTAAAGGTGGCATAAAGACATTAGTTTTGAATTCTAATTATGCAAAATAGAACAGGGTACATGTTAGCACTAAATAGAGCCAGAGGAATGAGCGTTTGCACAACAATGATGGGTATCCAATTTTTGGATGGAGTAAGGCAATAAGAAGTTTGTATGAAATCAGATATAATGAGCAGCCCAACAAGAGAGAAATAAATGTAGTTGGAGAGATTTTAAAAAAGGTGGTTATAGGTGATCAAAGGAGTGTTCTTGATGCCTAAATTTCATTCTACCACTGCCATGGTAATCCATCTACTGGTTAGAATAGGTATGGCCATCATTTCTATCTCTTCAGAGCCCAAGTTGCATGTGAAAGATCATTTTTTTTTAGCATTGGGATGTGCATCTAATCAAATTTTCGTTAGATTAGTAGTTATTATTCTCTACAACTTGAAGACAATAGTTGAGTTTTAGGTTTTAATGGAACTCTTCTTAGTTATGCCTAAGCTATAAAGGAAAATTTTGTAACTCTTTCAAAGGGTCAATTGGTCTCTTTTTCGATTCTATAGCAATTATATTATATACTCTGCTATTGTAATTTTCATTGCCTCTAAGTGAATATATTTCTTTGTTGTGCCTCTTTCTTCCATTAATACATGTGCAAAAACTTCTTGCCTTCTATTAATGTATTGCTTTCATTCTTGAAGTTGTATGTTGTATCTATTTTTTCTTTGAATGATATAGAGTGCAGTTCCTTCCTTATAACATTCCTTTGGTTTTTTATTTGCATGTGATTATTGAGTTGGAGCAAAGATTGAATCTATGTATATTTGATTATATTGGTGAACTATGTAGTTCTAGGTAGAGATAAGACTAAACATACTATTCGGTGTATCAACCCTCTAAATTAGATTAGGTAGTTTGATTTCATGAATTTTCTTCTCTCTTTTCCTCTCAAGAAGTAGTTAGGTCCATCCTGATAGTGAGGAAGTCGGCCTTCTCCAGAGACTCAATCTCATTGTTCATGTCTCACAACTTAAGGATTGTTTCCATGTTTCACAAAATTTAGGAAAGGGTACAAACTTTTGTGACAATAGTTTTTGGCATGCCCGATGGGATTGATATTGAAGCACTTCTTAAGTCTATTGGTTCACTGGTGTCAAGAAGGGACTTTAACTTCCATGCTGAGAAGACAATGTTGTTCTTAGTATTTCAAGTCTTCAAGAGGCTCTCATCCCAGCACTTGGAAACTCCACTTCTGCATCTTGGTTTCCAGACCAAAATTGTTGTAATTTGTGCCCAAGGCTCAAACAAGGGCATCTTCTAGAGGTACCTTTCTCTATACTAGACATTAATTTTCAAATCCTAGAAGAAAAATAAGTAGACTCTCTCTATCACTGGTTAGGAGTTCAGAATTAGCACATACACCTATAAGGTCTCTTTCTACTCCTCATGTTGGTAGATCACATCCTAGGATACCTATCAGCCAAAGGTACCCTCCTGCCAAAGGTTGAATTCAAAATATTTAAACCCACCCAATGTTCACAAGATTCAATTTCATGTTATATTTCACGTCCTGGGGCTACGATAGAATGGCATGGTTCTGATCTTACAATAACTCATCTATTGAAGGATCATCAGGCAAATCAAACAGTGATAAGATGTTATGAGGCTCCTATTGGTCGAGTGGCTAGGTTGTCATGATATTAGAGACATTGAAGGATCATAAGCCAAAGAAAAGTCTTGCCCAATATTAGGACAGTAAATGATTTTGAGATTGTAGGTGCTGCAAGGATGTCTTTCGAGGACACAAGGTAGAGCATTGGCATAGCATCAGGTTGTCATGATATCAGAGACCTCATAGGATTGTAGGGTTGACTTCCCAGGTTGTTGATGCTACAAAAGGGGAAGGTTGGTCGTATGATCTTAGTGTCATTGTAATCAACTAAAAATGGTCATCTAGACTATGAGCCCCCTTTTTAACATTTTTCCATAATTTATCTAATGGTTATTTTTGATCAAATCCTCAAAATCTATTTATTCAATTACAACCTATGGTATGACCACTTTATCCGAAGTTCATATTTAATTAAAAGAACATGTCCCCCTTGTAATTAAATAAAATTCCCCACTCATCTCTTATCCTAAGTGTGCACACATAAAGCATTATTCCTATTTTAGAAATAAAAGAAAAGACATTTTTGTCTCCACATGAATGTACGATTTTCTATGTGAGAGGAATCTTTTATTTTAAAAATAACTTTAATTCTCCTTCACACATTTCAAACCCTCTCAAAAGTCAACCATTAATTGTGATTGGTTGAGATGTTTGTGCACATGGATCATTCAAGATGTATTCTCCTCCCTTGATTATTCCTCTTTTGCCTCTTAATGTCTTCTGTCCATTTTTCTTTAAAAGGGAGGGTTCACTCCTCATTCAAAAAATCTTAAGTCTCAGGCTATTGTTATGTTGCAAGTTTTCTTGGTGATTTTGGAGACTTGGAGCATTCTTGCATTTTTGCATTTTAGCTTAGCTCTCATTCTATTTACATTATGGCATAATTTTTATCTTAGTTTTATTTATGTTTTAGCTTAGTTATCTTTGTTATATTAAATTTCATTTAGAATAGCTTTCATTTGCATTGTATTTTATTCTAGATTCTTGTATATTGGCACTTTTGCCTCTACTCTTTGAATCTCTCATTCTATGGTGCACCTTGCAAGGGTTGCATAGTTTGGTTCATTTGAGAGCCACCATCTCATAGCCTTTGCACATCATAGATAGACAACTATAAGTCGACTCTTGAGACTCCCTCTTCCATGGGTTCTCTCAAGAATAATGGTTTATAGAAGTGTGCCACTTTTATGCACACATTTTTGGCACCCATCGTGGAGCTAGGACCAAGTTTCTAGCTTCATTTTCTTGCTTTCATTTTGGTCACATTATCAATTCAGATTTTTTACAACAACTTCTTGGATCTAATTAAGTGGTTTTGAAGGTTTCTTACTTCGGCTTTAAGGCTAAGCCTTGTGTAGATTTATTTGAAGGCCAAAACCCTAGTTTTGAAAGATTTGAGTATATCTTCCAAACCACTTTGAGTTCAAATTTGAATTTTTTTGCAAGTTGGGTATGCATCATAAATCTCTTAAGCCAATTTGCAGATTTTTTTGAGTTGATTTTCGTCCGCTATGAATTTTTCTTTGTTTTTCATACAAAATCATTTCTAGTTGCAAATCAGTGATTTTTTTGGAAAATCCTACATTTTTGGAAAGGTCTTTGAAATCTAAATGGGGTTAGTTCTTTGTGTTTTGACCTTTGAACTCATATTAGACCTCAAAAACTCAATTTGATAAATCTAGTCTGTTTTGACAAAATGAGTCCCTAGGGCACAAATGAAGAGTTTTTTTGAATTTCTTACATTTTTGGAAAGCCCTCTAATTTTTAATAAGGGTCTCTTCTTTTTATTTATATTTTTGGATACAAAATCATAGGAAAAAAAGTCCAATCTTGTTGATTAGGTCAAAAGCAAAGAGTAAAAATGAGAGCATTTGTGATTAGCTTGCACTTACTTTGCATACACTTGGTTGGAAGATAACTTGGATTTTTGAGGCAACTGACCTCTTTATGTTGCAGGTCTTACTTGGTTGTTATGCCCTAACCTTGGTTTCTTTGCAGGGAGTTTCTCATTTTCATTGCCAAAAAGAATGCATGTCAAAGCTTCAAATGTGCAAGAGCTACTAATGATTGTTTGCAAGGCTGCCCAAAGCATAAAAACCAAACTTGCTTGTGTTTCCTTTATTTCATGTGCATCAATATTACTAGTTTTTTTATTTTTATAGGCATATTGAACTTGCAATCGGGGTTCTTTGGTGATAGGAGAGTGTTCTCTTCACCCTTGGGGTGAATCAGGAATCTTGACCCACCTTTGGATTTCAAAAGAAAGGGGATAATTGGATATTTTTGGCATGTTTGGGGGAAGCGATTAATGTAGGAAATTATGCTCTTCACCCTTGTGGTGAATCAAAAATCTTGACCCTTGAGAGTGGATCCAATCTGTGATAGAATCCTTTAGAGGGCTTGCTCTTGGACAACCTAAGAGGAATGGCCCAAGTGGGGACAAGCTGATACCTGGCTCTTCCAACCCACTATAAACTCAAGGCTATCAAGGACACAAAACCTTGGTAGACATAGTGTTTTTTTTTGCTTAGTATGCTCACTTATGGGATTTTGACCATGAGGAGATCACTAGGCAAGAATTCTTAAGGTGCTCTTGTGACTATGAGGTCTATTACCCACCACAAGGTGGGGTGTCCCTTAATTGGGTGCAAGATGAACATTATAAATGAAAGCCCTTTCTATACACCCTAGGTTAGTAGCTACCCTATTTTGCCACTCAACTTCTTGGTGCAAGGATCGATCCTAGTGGACTACCTAGATCACTCCAAGATTTTACACTCACCATTTGTGTTCCCTTGGTTGTGCTTATGACACTTCCATGACAAAGCCAATATCTCATGTGGGCAACCACTTGGTGTGAGGCGAAGGGGCATCAAGCATGGGCCAAGTTGTTGAGTAATGAACCATGGCTTTTAGGTAGATATTGCTTAATGTCTTCTCGAATATGCTAGACCTATGGAAATCTTTTGAACATAAACATGATGATAGTTCTAGGGATTTTTTTTAAGACCTCACATGTGCTTGTATCATGCAAGGTTGCTTTATCCCTTGCCTAATTATTTGAAGACTACTCCATGTGTCACTATCTTGCTTGTAAAGAAATTGCTTTTGAACATCAAACTTTCTATGCTATCAACTATTGTCAAACTTTGTCAACCAAGTCAAAGCATCAAGTCTTGACATTTTTCTTCTATTTCTTGCTAATGGGAGTCTCATTATTTTCTTTTTCTTTTCTATCTCTCTAGTGCTTGAACATGATTAAAGTGACTCTTTGGTCTTAGTGCTCTTAGTATTTCTGTATTCATTGTCTATATCCTCTTGCTAGTTGTCTTTTTTCTGAAATGGTTACCTTGATTTCTTGACTACACTCTTGGGTTGGGAAGTTTGTTCACTTATCACCCCACTTGCTCTATCTACTTGGCTATTTGGCTTTTTACCTAGCTCTTGACTTGAGTCGCTAGTGTTGTAAGTTTCTTGGACACTTTCTTGGCAAGTCACTTTACTCTATCTTTACTATTTTGGCAAGTGAACACTCTATCTCTCTAGTTTGAACATCAAGTTATCTTGTGTCACCTTCTTAGCTTCCTCTAGTCTCCTTCATGCTTGATTACCTATCTACCACTATGGCATTCAAACCTTGTGCTACCAAACCTCAACCAGGTCTAGATGATCATGATATCCTCCATGTCACTAAAGAGTTTCAAGATCTATACACTCAATACAAAGAACTAGAAAAGACAAATGATCTTTCTTACCTTCATTTCTCTAAGTGTATGATAGAAATAAAGTCTAAACTTGAGAAAAGATTAAAGGAGAAGATTTCATTCTTAAATGAATCTCCCTTAAGACCTTTACATACACATGGTTCATCTTCTTCAAGGTCTACATATTCTACTCCAAGACATAAAATATCTTCATCTTATAGATTTAAAGACTTTGTTAGAGATAAAGAAAGTGGTACCTCCTTTGAGCCTATTCCAAGCTATCATGATGGACCTATCTTTGACCAATACAATGATGAAGACATGGATGCATATCATTCACTTGAGAAACAACAAAAGGACTCTAGACATACTTTTGATAGAACTTTTTCTCCCTTGAAAGATTCTTATGATGACACTTTGCAAACACTTCTTGGCACCAAGCTCATCACATTACCTAAGTCTAGCTCATATGGAAACCCATTCTTGGATATCTATTGTGCTAATCATCAACATAATGAGCATAGTACTTCAGATTGCATTGAGCTGAAACATAAAATCCAAGATCTTATTGATAATGGGATAATTGATACCTCTAATGACTCATGTGATGAGGATACTTTTCATGAGAAAGATCATATTAATGAACCTATGTCTAGTGATGGTTTCCTTGATACCTCCACTTCTTCCAACACTCATGCACCTCCCAACACTTCAAATATTTTCAACATGCCTCTATCAAATAAAGAACCTAATGTTTTTCATGTACACTATGCCTATCCTCAAGGGCTACCTCTAAAAGAAACTCAAGCTAACCTTCACTTGGCTAAAAAACTTTTCCATGCTACTAAGCCTAAAGATCCAAGCACTACTCCATTCACTCTTCATTCTCCCTTGTCCTTAGAAGTGGCTCCATGTCAAGAGGACTCTCAAAAAGAAAAAGCTATAAATGTCAAGAAAGATCAAGATCAAGCACCCTTTCATCTCCTTCAAAATTTCACCCCTTTGTATCATATGTCTTTTCCATCCCCCAAGTACGATGACGATACCACTTCCATTATCTCCCTTGAGCTTATTGAAAATTATGAGAAAATTTCTCTTCCTATGTTATCCAAAGCTACTTGTCAAGATCAAAGTGTCCCCTCATGTTCTACTTCTCGCTATCCACTTCAAAATTGTGCTCAAGCTTCAAGTGCTCCTATTAAAAATGTTGTTCCTATCAAAGCTACTCATGAGTCTATTAATGGATTTGACTATGTTGCTCACTCTAAAGATTTTGATGTCCCTTTTCACTATCCATTTGCATATCCAAAGTCTATCCTTGGTCCTTATCCATCAAAGCTACTTCCATCTATATTGGGACCTTATATTCCTTCATTTCCTACATTTTACACTCCTAGCTCTCCCATCATACCTCAAGATCAACAAAGACACTCATCCTTGATGAATTTCAACCCATCTATCCATCTAAACTAGTCAAATCATCCTTATTCATCCACAAATCCCAAGTCTTTTGGAAGTGAAAATAAACATAAGAATCCATTGAAAAATGAAGATCACTATGTCCCATCTAATCGACATGTAAATGCAAAGAAGAAATTGAACAGACCACAAAGATCCACTATTGAAAAAGCTAAATCAAAGAAAATATGGGTTCTTAAACCCATTATTGAAGAAATGTGTTCTGAAGTATCCAAAGGAAAATCCAAAGCTTTATGGATTCCCAAGTCTCTCTTGAAAAACTTGAACATTGAAAAGAAATCAAAGTTGACATTCAAGGTTCTAAAGGCTTCCATTCCATTTTCTTCCAAAAATCTTCCTAAAACTATTCCAAAGCCTTCCACTCCACTTTTTTTCAAATCTCTTCTACCATCTCATACATCTAAGCCTCCAGCTATTTCATCCATGATTCCTCCATCATTCCAATACCCTTCAAGGTGTGTGTCAAAGTTGATCTTGCCCAATATTTTAGCTAGCCTCATGAAATCCTCTTAGACTTACACTTACTTGCTATCCATGCTTGTTCATTTCTTTCAAGACATGAACCCTTATCCTTCATACACTCCTACTATCATCTCCCTTCCATCACCCTATCAACATCTTTGAGCATACTTATCTATGGTCTTAGCTTATCATGACTTATCCTTCCTATAAGAGCATTATCTGAATTTTAAAAAAAAGCTTGAACTATTTCTAAAAATTCCAAAAAAAAATAGAAAAAGAAAAAAATTTAAAAAAAGAAAAAAGAAAAAAGTGCCTTGGTGAAAACCACTTCATGTGGCACCTTGGTAGCAAAAGTAAAGAGAAATAAATTTTTCCTATGGTGAAAACCACTTCTTGTGGTGCCTTGGATTAGTACCATGATGAAAACCTAGCAAATAGGCATCATGTGTAATTCTTTCATAATCCATCCATTCCCTCTTCCTCTTTGATCTTGACAGTGTTGAGCTATCCAAGTGCATTGGCTATCTTATCTATCACTCACCCCATCTTTCTCATTTGTTCATAGCCTTCATATCTAGCTTTGTTATTATTTCCCTATCCCATTGCTATCATATCTAGTTGACCCCTTGGTTTTGATCACAGTAAATAAAACATGGTTCTCATAGGTCTCTTGATATGGCTACTCTTTTAGACTACATGCTTCATGCTATCTCACTTATTGGCTTCCATTACTTACCCCATATGCTATCTCAATTAGTGGCTTCCATTGCTATCCAAAACCTTATTCATTTGGCTATCTTTCCCTAGCTTGGGTACTCTTAAGGAGTCAATCCTTGAGGATCACTTTCACTCGCTTCATACTCCTTTCTTATCCATCTTTGCTTATCCACCAACTCGTTGCTCCATCATGTCCTATAACTTACTAGACATTGGAAAAAATGATGTGATCTTGCTTGAGAACTAGTAATCTCTAAGTCATTCTAAAAATCCAAAAAAAAAATCATATATGATGCTGAAAAAATCCTAAAAATAAAAATAAAAATGCCCTAAAAAAATGATCATCTTAGTGCAAACCTAGTAATAGGCGCTTTGATGTATCAACCAAAAAATCAAAAAATTTAAATTTTTTTTTAAAAAGTCCTAAAAAAATCTACCAAGTGGTCGAAACCTAGAAACAGGTGTTGCTTGAGACCCTTGCACCTATGTCTATCAATCTCGATCACCCACTTTGCAACACATTTCCTAGCTTAGGATTGTTTCTTGTCCTTGTCTCGGTGGCACAGTTGCTTAGCCTATTTGAGGTCTCCTTGTGCATTAGGGTTTTTTTGGAGACTCACAAAATAATGTTTCTCAACACTAATCCCCCAACTTGACATCAAGTGTTTCTCAACACTTTTCAGATAGTTTACCTATAGTCTTTGATGTTGCAATATTTCTCACTATCAGATTCAAGTCTTGAAGAAATGGCTAAGTGACTCACACACACACTTAAACACTTAAATCACTAAAATATGTTGACTTTATTTTCTTTGTGTGATGTCTATGCTGATTTCTTATATATTCCCTCCCTAATAGTCTTTCAAGGATGTCATTGACTAGAAGACTAAGGGCATGGGGCATGTTTTCTTGATTTCTTCTTGTGGGTGTACTTTGTTAGTCTACAGTGTTTCAAGCATTCATGCTTTTCCTACTTAATGCTTTGTCTTACAAACATATCCTCCTTGTCTATTTTGGCAAGACCACACTTGAGGGTTATCCTAGCACTTATGCCTTGATACAAGTGTAATTTTGCTATACTAAACTTAGGAAATCTAATTGTATTAGTCATCTTGAATTATATGTCTCTAATGCTAGATTGGATTTCAACATTTCTATCTAACATACATCATATTCATATCCTCATCGTCTTACTAGTGATGATTGTATAATCTTATGAAGTCCCTAATAAGGCTCGATGATGAAAAATAGGACCTACTTATGTAACCCTTGCAATTGCACTTTTTCATACTAGCTTGCATTCTAGGGTTCATTCTAGCTTAGCTTTGCATTTTGCATGTTGAGAGAGCTCTCTTCTTTATCTTTCATGGATGTGTCAGCTAACTATATGCATCCTTCTCTTACCTCTTCTCGACCTCATCTTATCTCTTCTTTCCCATTTCTCTCTTCTTTTCTATCTTAGCATCTCATCTATGCTTTTGACATATATTTTATAATCTAGAATCCTGGATACATTTTCAATATTGAAATCCAAATTTGGATTCATCTTGCTACTCAAAAATTCTTCCTTCTTTTATGTAGTTGGCTGACCTATTGAGGCTTAATATTTGAATCTTGTTGGAGAAATCATCATTTCTTAATTTCTTCATCATTTCTACTCTCTTCCACTCTTTGCTTTCATTTCTATTTCATCTCATTTCATTTTTCTTCTTTCTTTGACCTAACTCTTATGCTTTATCTTTACTTGTCAAAGTTAGTCAAACTGGGGCATATCTTCATTGCTTGGTGGTCACTCTTTGTTCTTAATCTCTTATCTATGATCATGAACTTTTATCTTTTTCTAAATTGATCAAATCTAGCTTATTTTTGCATCTCCTCTATCTCATTTTGATTTCAATCCCGAGGGGGCATGAATATTCTATCATTGTTGCAAACTTCTTTCTTCTACAACTATCTATTTTCTCTTGATCTATCTACTTTTCTTGGTGTTATTACTCTTCTTGATTTCTTATCATCTCTATCCTAGTGTTCAAAACTATTGCTATCAGATTTTACATTTAGGACTTGCTATCTCTTTCTACATTTCATTCTTCATAATCATATCTCTTTATCTATTGTTGCCTACTTGGATTATGTATTTTTTGACATTATGCATTCTCAAATCGATCACACATTAGTCAAAGAGGGGCAAATGTAATCAACTAAAAATGGTCATCTAGACTATGAGCCCCCTTTTTAGCATTTTTTCATAATTTATCTAATGGTTATTTTTTATCAAATCCTCAAAATCTATTTATTAGATTATAACCTATGGTATGACCACTTTATCCCAAGTTCATAATTAATTAAAAGAACATGTCCCCCTTTTAATTAAATAAAATTCTCCACTGATCTCTTATCCTAAGTGTGCACACATAAAAACATCATTTTTATTTTAGAAATAAAAGAAAAGGCATCTTTGTCTACACATGAATGCACAATTTTCTATGTGAGTGGAATATTTTATTTTAAAAATAACTTTAATTCTCCTCCACACATTTCAAACCCTCTCAAAAGTCAACCATTAATTGTGATTGGTCGAGATGCTTGTGCACATGGATCACTCAAGATGTATTCTCCTCCTTTGATTATTCCTCTTTTGCCTCTTAATCTCTACCATCCATTTTTCTTTAAAAGGGAGGGCTCTCTCCTCATTCAAAAAATCTGTCTCTCATGCTATTGTTATACTACAAGTTTTCTTGGTGATTTTGGAGACTTCAAGCATTCTTGCATTCTTTCATTTTAGCTTAGCTCTCATTCTACCTATATTATGGCATACTTTTTATCTTAGTTTCATTTATGCTTTAGCTTAGTTATCTTTGTTATCTTGCATTTCATTTAGAATAGCTTACATTTGCATTGCATTTTATTCTAGATTCTTTGATAGTAGCACTCTTGCCTCTACTCTTTGAATCTCTCATTCTATGGTACACCTTGCAAGGGTTGCATAGTTTGGTTCATTTGAGATCCACCATCTCATAGCCTTTACATGTCATAGATAGAGAGCTATAAGCCAGCTCTTCAGACTCCCTCTTCCATGGTTTCTCTCAAGAATAATGGTTTATAGAAGTGTGACACTTTTATGCACATAGTCATAAGATCGCAAGGAAAGAAGGGGTGGAGGCCAATTTTAGATAGATTTTGGGTGTTTCGATCTTATGATATTCCTCTATTGTAAGGTCACAAGCACAAGCAAGGATGCCTCCTAAGGTCACGACATAAGATAGTTAAACTGTGATCATAGGATTGCAAGGGTTACTTTCATGACTATCAATATTATGATGGACTATAATCGTAAGATCATGGATGTCAAATCAACCATGTCTATGACATCACAAGGGGATAATAATGGTACCATTACCTTATGCCAGGGGTGTTTTCATATCATCATTCTATCATGAGAGTGTAGGTCTTGTTTCTATCAAAGGATTGTAAAGAGAATGAAGGATGGGCTCAATGCTATGAGATATAGGCGATTGTACATAGAAGTTAGGGTTATGAATAAAAGGTGACATGAAAGGTTTTGACCACAGTTGATGCTCATAGAATCATGAGTTTCAGTGTTGACCAAAATATATATAGGAGCTTCACTCACCAAGTTGGAGAAAGAAGAGTTCTTGACCAATCAAGTAGTAGAAAGGGTACAGAGTGATAGTTAAATATGGTTGACTTTCATTTTTTATCTAATTTGGAAAGATAATGATAGAGGAAGCATCCCTTTGATGATAGATCTAATCTTTTTGATCTCCTGCAACCACTTTTTTCATTCCCTAGGTCTGATTATGTCGTGCCCAAAATTATAGGGAAAATATAAAACTACAAATTTTATTTTTTTTAAAAACAAAGATAACTTAAGAATTCTCATAATGGACTATACATTTTTTTTTGATACAAAATTAAGAAGGAAATCAACTCTTTAAGCTCTTGATATTATTATACATTAAGGTTTACTAGTTGTCATGCCATGGCATAAAACTAGGTATGAACTTGAACTTTGCCTCTATGGTAGGGATTATGTTAAAGGGTACACTTATTGAAGTTGTAAATGTATGTATGTTATGCACTTTGATTAAGGTCATGATTAGATCATTGAACATACTGAACGTTGGCTAGCTACCTCACATATTAAGCATTATTACAGTTCAATACTCGAATCACAAGTTATTCACCACTAGCAATCTAGACAATTCACCTCTTAGTTCTTAATAACATTTTCATTAAATTATTAAATCTTATTTTATTCCCAACAATTAATATTCTACCATTATGTAAGAGTGACATATAGTATGTTCACATTTGACAAGATATAGAGTATAATATAAAACACCAATGATAATTTATCGGGTCTATAATTTAGATGACATAAAGTGCATCATTTAATTCCTATACCATTGACAACTAAATATGATGTCTGAAATTCACTTTAACCTTGATGAATTCTAGATAAAAATTAATCATATTCAAAATATTCTTAACAAATTTTAATACAAATGCACATCACCATTAAATATAAAATCTATATAACTCATTAAATGTTTGCAACATATTAATAAACCCATAAGTGTATTATTAATAATACTAAACTTTCATATATATCCTAACCACTAACTATCTCAAAACATTCTTATTTGTCTAACATAACCCCTAACTAACTTCTAAACTTGCTATCCAAACTCAATACAACAATTTCTGATATATTTCCTAAAAGTAACTTCACTATATTTAAATTCTTTTAATCATTTCTAATTTACTAATTGGTATGCTTCCCATATACTAATCTTACTACTAACTATCTATTTTATTATTTACCAATCCACATTACTAAAATCAATTACTAACTAACTAATATCTAAATACCCTAAAACCCAACTAATTATTCATGGCAAGTGTCAAACCTAAGCATTAATTACTACCATTACCATCTACCAATGTGGCATCCTTTCTCACTAAAATTTACTAATACTAACCATTTACTAACCATATTCAAATTTCCTACCTTTTCCTAATTTCCCATACGCATATCCCAAGCGCTTCCCTAACTACCATCCCCCTTCACCACTTCCTGTGCACCTATATCTCCACCTAATGTTAACTAGGCCTCCCCTTACCCCAATGCATAACATGAGCACCTTTTTCCAAGTGCATAACTTGAGTGTCTTTTTTTTAGGTGCACTTTCCTTATATTCCCTTACCATGTTATGTCCCATCGAGCTATCCTTGGGAGATGGGCACGTGTGCATGGAAGATTAGAGATTGGGAGGTGTTTTGGCTAAGCCTTCAATGCCCATGTCACATGAGTGGAGTGGGGTCACATGTGGGATATGTGGTGCTCAAGTTTGGAAAGGAGTGAAAAGGGGGAATTCCTTCTCAAAAAAGGCATATATTCCAAATTAAACTTTATCAATGCAACTTATCCCATGTCATTGCAGTGCCCAAGGTGGTGGTATGCTTGGACGGTGTTAGGCATGATAAACAATGTGTGGGGTGATGGTTGTCTAGGTGCCCAAGTAGGTTTGGTTGTGAAGTACACCACATAAATTAATATGTATATTTTTAATTATTTTTCCTCCCAACATGAGTGTCAATTTGGATGAGAGTAGTTAGGCATAAAGTAAGGTTTATGTTATTCTTAAATATATCTTTGAAAAGTGTTATGTCACTATCATGAGTTACTCACGTGACATATGCAAATGATGGCCACATTCAAGAACACACCTATTGATCTTGCCAACTCTTTACCTAAAATTTTATATGACAAAGTTGAGCAAAGATGGCAATACAATTTAACAACTAAAAGGAATATAAGGGAAACTACTCTAGCCAGAGTAATGCCAGAATTAGACAAGTCATATATGACTAAGCCCAGAAATAAATACAAGGGGAGATTTTCTCCCAAATACAAAGGTGTTAACATTTTACAGAATAATATTGAGGAGGTTGTCAAGGAAAGCACCCAAGGATGGAATGTTATTTATGGGTTGATAATAGAAAGGGAAATTGAACAAGGAACTAAGGAGGTAGGTGAGGAAAAAGATGATCATGAGGTAGTAGAGATTACCAAGGATGGATTTGTCAAAGATGGACATGAGAGAGGCATAGAGAAGCAAGCAGATATAGAGGCTACTACTGAAGAAGAGCAACAACAAGATTTGAATGTACCTGAGGTACATATGTCAAGTGTTAGTCCCCCTCATGTAGACCAAGAAATTCAACAAGATGTTATCAAGATAACTGATGTTTCTAATAACACAATGCATAACATCATTCCTTTGATAGAGGATGATTTGAAAAGGATACTATAGGATTCTAATTTAGCTGGTAAACTATGCACTAATCCTGTATTAATCAGTACAAATGAAATTGACAAATCATCAGTAGGGAAGAAACAAAACATTGACACATCTAGTGTATCCCTTACATCTTTAGAGACAAGAGGTCCTGAAGCATTGCTAGGTGTCACCACTGACACTCATGTTTCAATGCCCATTGTGGTATATCAAAGAAAGGACATAGTGATACCAAATGTTAGCACATTAGTGCCAAATGCTTCCGGCCAAGTAGTATTGACACTTGAGTAGGATGGGACACAAGTCCATATAGGCTAGGAAGGAAGTCTTGCATCACAAATACAAGGTGAAGAAGACAAAACAAAGAAGGAGAAGGATAGGACTAAAGAGTCAATGTTGACCACAAAACCAGAGGAACAAATAGCAATTCAAACATTGGTTACCCTACCAATCTTTGCATCTCCTATTTCTAGTCAAACTCTTCATAGGCCAAGTGTAGATGCTACACCATTACAATCATCAAGGCCTAGTCTTGATACATCTATGGTTGAAGAAGGAACATCTTATGGAGATGTGAACTTAGATGAGGTGATTGAAATTCCAAAGTTTGATTTAACAACAATCACCATAGAGGAAATGACTATATTGCAAGAAGCTCTAGTAAGAAAGAAGAATCAAGAGTTACTTAGAAGGGAGCACAAGAAATGACAAGTTCTACATGACATCAAAGACATATTTCTTGATGCATGCAGTCTCCCAACACCTAATGAGGATAAACCTATTATTGAGCAATTAGTAAATTTAGTGGATAAGATCAGTGATGCAAACCTGGACACAAATACTAAAATTTTAGAATGGTCTAAGAAAAGATTTCAAACCAAGGTTGATAAAAAGATTTCTAGTGCCATTGCACTAAGACAAGTTGACGTAGCAACCAAGATGGAAGATGTGAAAAAGGTGTGAATTTGTTCACACAAGAAGCATAGAGGGCTTTTAACCATCTGGAGGGAGATTTTAAAACAATAGGTAATATTCTTAAGTCATCTCTTGGTCAAAGACAGACTCATTTTCAGAAGTTATTATCTACTCAAGGTCAACTACATACATTACAAGCACAAGATGCAAATACTAGGGCTACCTTGATAAATATTCAAGCTATTTTGACCCCACACATGGAAGTGTTACACAAGGAACTAGCCTTTTTAGATACATTGATGAAGAAAGATTCTCATCTTTCTACTCATGAAGACCTAGTAGACCTTGTTATCAAGCTAGATGTTCAAATTCAATCTCTAGAGGTGGTGTGCAACAATTGGGATGCAACAGTTAAGATTATAATGGAGGTCCATCGAACATATTTGGATAAACACACTATTCATGTACCACCCATGATATAATTGTCAAAAAAGGGGGATATTGAGTAACAAAGGGGGGTATTGGATAAGAACGAGAGAATTGAGATAGGGGATATTGGATATTGGATAAGAATAGGAGAATTGAGATAGATACAAAGGGGTGTACATGCAGAAATAGAGTAAGCTAGTATATGTAGAAATGAAATAAGCCAACAGTTGAAGCACATTTACTCAATAGGAGTATTAGATTTAGATTCAGCATGGAACAATTAACTTAGGGGGAGTTATGAAGTTTTGAGGTATGACTAATAAGTCATCAGTTTTGCAAAATTTTGATATTTTGAATTTTTTTATGTGAATTGAGAACAAATTATAGATTATCTAATTTATGCCCAAGCAAAGGTTATATATGCATGACAAAGTGTTTTTGCCACTCATGTCAAAGGGGGAGATTATTGATCTCATTGTCGTTTTGGCATATGAGTGACAACACACTTAAGTCATTACTTAACAAGTACTTAGTGCATGCCAAGCAAGTAGTGTATGGTAAGCATAAGTTATCAGATAATTCATGTCGAGTAAGATATATAGTATGTGTAGATCACCAATATGTGTTGAGTAGATAGTGTTGAGTCAGTCTAGTGATGAGAAAGCTAGTATATGTCAAGTGATTCAAATGCTGAGTGAACAGTGGATGCTAAGTCATTTAGAGGCCATGTTACAACATTAGAGATATAGTGGACACTAAGCACTAGAGGCTTCAAGTGTCAAGTAAAAAATTTTGGACATAGTTGTTTATAATGGCACAAGCTCCTATGTAAACCATTTTTGGGCCAACTTAAGCATTTTTTTGCAATTCTAGATTATAAGAATCAATCTATTATGAGAATCCCTGTGTAATACATGCAACCAATTAGATTAAGGGATAAATTAAGTGGAAAATGGGTGAATCACAATCATTGATTCCTAACTAACCTTAGGTCACCTAGGTCTTCTTATGGAAGGAAAAATCTAAAGATTTTATGAGAGAAGAGATAAATTTTCATGGGAAGATAGAGCATCCATGGTGACTAAGGAGTTGTGATTGATATATGATTGTAGAATTAGTTAGAGAGAAAGGGGAAAGAGTAAACTTCTAGGGGGAGGGGGATTGGTTGTGAATTAGTAGTTTAAACTTGGACCCATAAAAATTTTACCATTCATTCATCACATGCATTAATATAATGAAATAACATGTAAAGCATATGCATCTAAATCACATAACCATGTAAGCATTCATACACATAACACCAGATATGATTACCCAAAAACCCTCCAAGTGAGAAAGTAATAAAGTGTAGCCAATGAAGGTTATAATGATTTGACCATTAAACATGATTTACCCTATGAAAGGTCTGCCTTGTTAAAGGCTTACAAAGACTGTTAGGTCTCATCTTGTTAGAGGATTTCAACACCCTATTAGAAGTGTGTTTGGTTAGAGAACTTCAACTTAAAACTAAGTAAGCACCCTATTAAAGGATTTCATATAGCCTATTAGGACTACTCTGTTAAGAGATTTAACTGAAATCACTTGTTAAAATGTCTTAGTATAGATCCTATGATTGGCACTTGCTTGCCTGACAATAGATCACCTCTACACAATATCTTATTGATCCTTCTCGATCAAATGTCTCAATCATGTATCCTTTCTTCTATCATATGTTCTTCTCTAATTGATTCTATAATTCACTCTCACTTCTAAGTGACCTTGAATGCTCTGCATGCAAACTATCTTGTTCGCTCCTTCAATTTGAACATTCACCCATAAAGAATTTTTGGCTTCATCCTCCTTAAGAAGACTTAGGTGGCTTAGGGTTAGGTATGAATCTATGGCTGAGATTCACCCATTTTACTGCTTAAACCTTCCCTTTTTTTGATTGGTTGCATGTAATTGCATAGAGAATGCAAATATAGATTCGTCCTTATCTCCAAAATATCAAAATCTATCTTTAAGTCGACTCAAAAATGGTTTACATATTTGTTTATGCCATTACAAATAAATATGTCAAAAAATTGTGTCACTTAGCATATGAAGTCCATGATGCTCGACATGCACTATTTGGTATACTGTGACTCGACACTTGCATTACTTGACATCTACTATTTACTTGGCTCGTGAATCACTCAGCATGGTCTATTTTCTTGACACCTGAGTAACTCGATACATGAGTGACTCAAAACTCATTGCAACTCAACATGGTCTAATGTTTACATGTTGTACTTGGCATTTATTACTAGTTTGGCATGATCTAGGTAAATTGGTTAAGTGTGTTGACACTCACTTGTCAAAACCAAACTAAGATCAATGATCTGCCCCTTTGACATGAGTGTCAAAAAAACTTGAATATTTATGATCAACCTTAACCCCTTGAGCATAACATATCCATGACCTTCCATATATACAAATTTTCAAATTTTCAAAATTTTGCACTAACTTGTATACCTCAAAATTTTATAACTCCCCCTGAGTTAATGTGACTAATTCGCATCCAAAATTTGTGCCCCCTTTGACTTTAATGCTTGTTTGCTACTTTCTCTCCAAAAATGTATATCTCCCCAATGATATAACTCTGCTACTATGCTCCCCCTTTATATATCATCTCTTTTCTTCATACTCCCCCATATCATGTTTCTCATATTAGATAATTTCTTTTCTTTTACTCTCCCCCTTTATTATATGTCCCCCTTTTTGACACTTATGTCAAATGAGTTATACACCTATGGTGTGTTTTTCCAAAAAGGATTTGTGGAAATCCATTATTATTCTTAGAGTTGCATCCCAGTTATCACATGCAACATCCAATAACTTAATTTGGATTGCAAGCTCTATAGAAAAGTGCACTAGACCATCTAAATTAGAAAGATTGGGTTCTTTCTTTAGTAAAGTCTCAGCATATCCTAGCTCCTTGTGCATTATTTCCATATGTGAGGTGAGGATAGCTTGAATACTTGTCAATTTGGCTCTAATATTAGCCTTATCTACTATTAAGATAGCTAATTGACTTTGTGTGTAAAGCAATGTTCTGAAATGCTTCTCACTCTGAGCTAGATTTGATGGTAATCTTGCACCTAATGCATATATTTGACTTTCCAAACTCAGAATGTGACTTCTGGTCTCTTGGGTGAAAAGTGTAGGATTGCATGGTTTTGTGTACAATGAGAATATATTCTCAAGTACCTTCTTCACATCCTCAACCCTTATTGCCAGTGCAACTTGTTGTAGTGCTATCTCACTGGATATTTTCTCATTCACCTTACCTTGAAACTTCTTTTCAGACCATTCTAAGAGTTTTGCATTTGTATCAATGTCTTCATTAGTGACCCTTTCCACAATATCAATTCATTGTTCTATGAATGTCTTGGTCTCTTCAGGAGTTGGTAGGCTAAATGCATCTTAAAAGATGTCATTTATATCTTGAAGTGCTTACTTCTGCCTGTGTTCTCTCCTAAGCATTTCTTGATGCTTTTTCCTTTCTAAGGCCTATTGCAAAATGACTATTTGCTCCAATGTCATAGTATCATAGTCATACTTTAGAATAAAAATTTCTTCATCAAGGCTTATGTCTCCATAATGTATTACCTTTTCTACCTTTGATGAGCTACGGTTGGGCACTAAAATCTGCAGTGGAATGGCTTCTATGCTTGGCCTTTGAAGAGTTTGAGTAGAAGGAGTGGCAGATTCTAATAAGGCTACCAGTGCTTGGATGGCCACTTGTTCATTCACCTTTGGTGTTTGCTCACTCTCTTTAGGATTTCCTTGGTCTATTACTATGACTTGGTTAGCACCTTGTTCTTGTGTTGTAGGTACAGATGAATCTATCTATCCTATGTCTTGTTGTTGACTTGTAGTTGTATCTTTTTCTTCTACCTTCTTCTCAATAGTATCACCTTTAAAACTTGTATCAACCTTAGTGGATGTGTCTAACATTGTTTGAATTAAAGGTTGTACAATGGTTACTAAAGGGATGATTGAAGGTGGTTCTTGTGGATTCACCTTGTCCCTTGTGACTTTAGTCACTGCATTTTGCAATTCCTCTACACTAACCAAGACTAGATTGCCACATAATTTGGCTTGAAGTGTGGACTGATCCAATATCTTCTTTAGATCTTCTATAGTAAGTGGATTGATGTTCTAAGCTGATTCATTAGAAACATCCTTAACAATTATGGTTTTAGTGGTCTTGGTTGTGTCATGGGGAGGACTGATGCTCGGTACTTGTGTGTCCTGCACACTTTGTTCATCTTGCTGCTACTCAGCTATTGCCTAGTCATCATTTTTTTTTTTTGTCACTTTCCCAACTATATTATCTTTATTGGCATCTTCATTATCATCATCTTTTTCATCATCTTTATCATCATCTTCTCCCTTTGAAGGGTCAACTTCTCCTTGCTTCATAGTGGTCAACCCATAGATAAGTTTCCATATTTGACTTGATTTATTGACCACATCTTCAATGTTATTTTGAAGAATGTTGAAGGCTCTATATTTAGGTGTGAACATAATTGCATATCTCTTAAATACCTTAGCAATTTGTCCCTTTATCAACTCTAGCATTACTTGGGCTAATGTTGTTTCCCTAGTCTGTTTTTCCAAATTTAGACAATAATGCCATTTTTGCTCAACAATATAATATAAACCTTTTGGTATTGAGTTGGAAAATTCTAGTGGAGTTTTCTTAAACTTTGACATCATGGAATATAGCACCTCTTCCACTTGACTCTTCTCTTATTTTCCAAATTTATCAAAGTCAATATGTCTAAAACCAGATAAATCTGCATTACTCTTCACATTTTCACACAAGTTCTCAAGATCAGAGAGAGGATTGTGACTTACCACCTTGAATTGATTGGTATCATCTAATTATGTCTTCTCTTCATCAGAATCTAGTTGTGCCACATACTTCCTTTTCTATCTTTTCTACTCTTGGCCTCCTTGCTCAGTCTGCTTGGTCTTTTCTTTGGCCTTATGAGTGGTTGCACGTATTTTGGCTTTGGTGGTAGGTGCAAAAGGCTTAGCTTGGCTAGGTTTGACAACTTTCTTTTCCTTTACCACTGGCTATTCCTTTGCCTTTCTCTTCTTTGACTTAGTAGTGGTAGGTGCTTCCTTGGCTTCTTCTTCCTTAGCACCTATAGTCTCCTCTTCTTCTTTGTCTTCTCCCATGCCTTGAGTCAAGGCTAGAGGTTCTTGAGTTTGTGCTTGTTCTTCCTCTTCATCCTCATCCTCTTCTTCCTCTTCCTCTTTTGCACCTTCTCCAAACTTGTATTTTAGCTTCTTAACCAACTTATCCTTCTTCTTGATTATGGAGGTGGTTTTTAATTCCATGGAAATTTTTGATTTCACCATCTCATAATTTCCAAAGACTTTAGTAGTATTATCTACTTCCTCTACAAGTAGGGTTTTTAAGGCTACTAAGGTTTCATCTACATTTACCTCATTACCTAGGGGTCTCAATAATCTTACCCTTGGTGTGACAAATTGCACGAATGTATAGTCAGCATTAACAAGAAAACATACATCATTATAATGTTTCTCCACTAAGGAAACTAGAATCATGAGCCTCTACTTCATTGAATTTTTAAAATATTCAAAGTAACTAGTCATTATAATTTCAAAGTTTTGTCCTAATTGCTCAATGTACTCATTAATCTATACTACTATTAATCTGTCTGTCTTCCATCCTATAGTACCAAAAGAGGGGAATATATTCTGTAAATAAAAGAATATACAAACCAACATAGAACTAAATTTTCACTGTGCACTCTTGGTTTTCCTTATAGCTCCAAGGTTCTCCATAAGTTGTTGTAGCTTTTTTAGATCATATGTATGATCTTTCTTTACAATTTTGTAACCAACATCTAAAGCTATGCAGGGTACACTATTCAATCTATTGGATTGATAGAATTTATGTAAGATTACCCTTATAGAAAAGTTTATCAATGGATCAGTGATGGTATCTATAGTCATACCTCTCTTATTCCAGACTGCTCCAATATTCTTCTCAATTACTTCCTTGGAATCACTTTTGAGTGTCTTTGGCTGATCTAGGGTTGGGTAGCTAGTAACCCTATGAATTATTCTCTTGGTTATCTTGATTTATCCTCATTCAAGCAACAAGGAACCATCATGAATTCAACTTAGCACAATTCTTATTAACTCAATCTTCAATACAATCAAAAAATGTAGGGCTCATGTCAAACCCTTTTTCTCAACAGTTTTGTATTCCTCCTTCAAAACACCATTTTCACACAATCTGTTGTATACACCTCTTATCTCCATGTCACCAATGCTTCCTATCTTGCAATTTTAACATTTCCTCATATCTTGCACCATTATCACATTTGGCGAGATCATTGATAATGTGCCAGAAGGGTCTTGTTTATAGGCGATGTCAAGAATGGCTTTAAATATAAGATGCTTAACTTCATTACTGACTAGCTAAACATTTAAAACTTCTTTCCCTTCAAAATTTTTTGAACTAGATGCCATCTTATCAAACTAGGGTTTATGAAAATTGAGATGCCATCTTATCAAACTAGGGTTTATACAAATTTAAACTACGTAGCTCAACTTTTGATAAATATCTTGGAAATATATCAAATTGATGATGAGTCTCTGCACAAATCTTCTGTAATTACTTTTGACAAATTTTAGGTTGCTATTGGCTCTTCTTACTCTTTCTCAATTTCAAAATGATGAAAAAATGAGCTCAAGCCGATCATATACCCTTCAAAAACCTTGCATTTAATGCTAAGTGCTTACATAGTTATAAGTTCAGAGATAACCAATTGTAGGTTCATTAGGCATCCATTGATATTTCCACCACTCAGCAGCTACTATGAGCTCAACATCAACTAGATAGTCTGGCAGCTCAACATCAACTAACATTCCTCTCAGCATACATAGAAAATGTTTCATATTTGACAACAAAATGAAAATTTTAAAAATTTGTCTTGGATTTCTAACAACATCTTGCATCTTTATTCATGCTAATTTAGTCTTTTTGGTATTATATCCTTTTGGAACTGATGTATGATATGACCTTTAAATATCAATCCCACTTACCTCTAGTTTTCCTAGTTTGATGAGGTGTGATCACCTAACCCATTGGGTGAAGTGATCCCTTCTCCATTTGATGTGTTGTAAACATCTTTCTTTTTCCATGTCTTGTTCATCTCATCTTTGATATGTTCAACATTTGCCTTGCCTTTACCTTTATCAAATTCATAGCTTGGTGCCTTTGACCTAGTTTGACAATATTAACTGATGTGACTAGTCTTCAAACAACTAAAAGATGTAGTTTGACTCAACCACACTTTGTAGTTACCACTGAAGTGTGTCCTAATACAATTCTCAGGAACATGTCCATATTCTTGACAATAATGATAGCTATATCTTGTATTATAATCCCAATTATAAGAATTTCCATTATTTCTTGCCTTTGTTGGCTTTTTTGATGACTACATGGATTTGGATCTACATTCAGAAGCTCTATGTCCATACTTCTAACAATTGTAGCAATAACCTTTAAATCTTTGTTTATACATGGTCCTAGTTCTGCATTCATGTGCCTAATGACCTTGCTTGTTACACTTATGATGATGAGTCATGTTCTTATGCTTAACATTCTGATTTTTATTCTTTCTCCTACACACATTAGCAATATGTCCTTTCTTACCACAATTATGACAAGTAGGTTTGGAGTTCTTACCTTTGATGTTCCTTTTTTTTGCAACTTTGGATGATTCTCCTTCTTCAATGCTGGTGCAACCCAATCCTGATGTATCATTGTTAGGTCTAGGGGATCTCAATAATTGTTCAAAGTATTTGATGGCTTCATTTGGCTTGTTGAAACTTTCAACACGTTCCTTTTCTCTCCTTAGGTCACTCTGCAACTATTCATTTTGCAACTTCAATGTAGTTATCTCAATGTCCTTGACATTTAGTTCATAGTTGGCATTCATCATTTGACTTAGAGTATCCAATTGCATGTTGGAAATCTTGGTTAACTTTGTTGACTTCTCTTCCAATCTGTTGGCCAAAATTCTTTTCTCTTCTTCAATCATGGCTTTATCTTCTATGGCTTTCTTCTTTTATTCAGTCACCTCATATAGTAGTATAGCTTGTGATTCTTGCTCTAACTTAAGATTTTTAATTTCTTCAGCTTGGATTATAATCTTCTCCATTAGATCTGCAACTGCTACATCAAATTCATTAGAGTCACCATTTGCAAATAGCTTGGTAGTGTCTAATTTCTTTGTATAGTGTGTCATTCTCCACAATAGTAGTCTCTTTCCTTCTCTTTAAGGATTTTTTTAGTTCATCTCTTGCCTCATTTAGTTGATGTAGTATGAGATGTATTTCAATCTCCTAGTTCTCAATAGTCTATCCCAACTAGTAGACTTCCAGTTCAAGATCTTTCCTCAATGCTACAAAGCTTCTCTTTCAGAGAACAAAGCTCTAATACCAATTGTTTGAATTACAAGTTGAAAGAGTAAACTTACCCTCCAAGTGAGATGGTAAAACTGAGGTGGGGATGGAACTCACATATCTTCACTACTTGAGTAATATAGTGTATCTAATGAAGGTTACAATGATTTGACCATGAAACATGATCTACCCTGTGAAAGGCCTATCCTATTAAAGGCTTACAAATACTGTTAGGTCTCACCTTGTTAGAGGATTTCAACACCCTATTAGAAATGCACCTAGTTAGAGGACTTCAACTTAAAACTAAGTAAGAACCCTGTTAAAGGATTTTATACAGCCTATAAGGACTACTCTCTTAAGAGATTTAACAGAAATCACTTGTTAAAAAGTCTTAGCATAGATCCTGTGATTGGCACTTGCTTGTCTGATAACAGGTCACCTCTACACAATATCTTATTGATCCTTCTCAATTAGATGTCTCAATGTTGTATCCTTTCTTCTATCCTCTATTCTTCTCTAACTAATTCTGCAATTCACTCACACTTCTAAGTCACCTAGAATGCTCTACATGCAAACTATCTTGTTCACTCCTCCAATTCAATCATTCACCCATAAAGAGTTTTGGGCTTCATCCTCCTTAAGAACACTTAGGTGGCTTAGGGTTAGGTATGAATCTACAACTAAGATTCATTCATTTTGCTGCTTAAACCTTCCCTTTTTCTGATTGGTTGCATGTAATTGCATAAGGAATCCAAATATAGATTTGTTCTTATCTCCAAAATATCAAAATCTATCTTTACGTTGGCTCAAAAATGGTTTACATATTTTTTTGTGCCATTGCAAACAAATATGTCAAAATCATGTCACTCGACATATGAAGTCCCTGATGCTCAGCATGCACTTTTCCTGTATACTGTGACTCGGCACCTACATTACTTGGCATCCACTGTTTACTTAGCTCCTAAATCACTCAACATGGTCTATTTGCTCAACACCTAAGTAACTCGACACATGAGTGACTTGGCACTCATTGCAACTTGGCATGGTCTAATGTTTACATGTTGTGCTCGACATGTATGACTAGTTTGGTATGAACTAAGTAAATGGGTTAAGTGTGGTTATACTCACTTGTCAAAACCAATCTAAAATCAACAGAGGAAAGTAAAGAGAGTATAGAAGTGATGTATTTGATCAGAGAGGACGAAGTATACATTAGGAAAGAGGTGATCTAATATCTAGCAGAGAGGTGCTAACTGAAGGATCAAGGTTGACACATTCTATAGATGAATCAGTTAAATCTCTTAACTGAGTAGTCCTAGCATGCTTTTCTAAACCCTTTAATAGGGTGCTCAAACATTGTAACCTTCATTAGATACACTTTACAACTGCAGTAGTGAAGATTTGTGGGTGTCATCCCCACCCTAGTTTTACCTTCTCATTGGAGGGTTTCTAGGTAACCAAAAATCTTGTGTCATATATGTGTGGAATGTTTATTTGTTTTCATGCTATGGATGAATATGTTTAGTTTGGTATTTCAGTTTACATGCAAATTGTGAGATGATTGTGTGGTGAATGATTTAATGGTTAAGGTCTTGAAGTATTGATTCAACCCCCACCCTCTTAGAGTTTACTTTCCTTGTTGTATTTCCAACAAAAGTATATACCTTATAAGTGAAATTTGAATTTTTTTCAAATATAAATATTACCAAAATATTAATTATTATATAAATAATTGAGAATAATATAAAGTGGCTTTGATATTTTGGATCACAACTTTTAGCTATTGAATACACGTTTCTCCTTACCATAAAAATATAAAACCTTATAAAACTTTTAATATTTGTATCTTTCAAAATTTATTATTTTAAATTCAATTCTTCTTAAAAAATTATCTTGTAATACTGAATATAAAAATAAAAAATTTTACTTAAAAATGAATATTTAAGAGTTCACATTGTTACTTTCTTTTGAGAATGCAATAAAAATTATAATGAGTTTTAAATATCCTTAATAAATTATTATAAAAATAATATCTTATTCATTTGGACATATTATATATAAACTTTATAAAATTCAATTATTATAAATGAAAAATAAAAAATCAAAGAAAACTAAAAATATATATTTAATTATATATTTTAAAAAATCAGATTTTTAAAATATAATATTTTGGATGGAGAAATATGTTTTGTTCTTGCATGAAAAACTGTTACTGTTGCACCGCTTGTCATTCCCCATTAAGTGTGGGAACTCCTTTTATGGTATAATGGCCTCAACCCTCTCCGGCATAGCAGTTGTTGTCTTTGAGAATGGCCTCACCAAATAAATTCCCACACAAGTTTGTCTCCAAGGTGTTCCATGAGGTAATTCCTCTCCCAACTTGGTTTTGAATATATCTACTTTTGAAACCACTTGCCATTGGCTAGAGACCCAAACCCTAATTGGGTATTTTGTGGGTCGCACTCTATTTGAAAGCATGCTGTGTGAATGGGTCACCAAGGCCTAGACCCCCCAAGGGATTTGTCTTGAAGGGATTCAAAGCCTCACCAAGGGATTTTTTCTATTTCATTTTTGTAACCCCTCCTAGACTGAGGGCATTTTCAACCATGGGCCATGGACAGTTCACTCATATCTATTAGTCTTTTGTGTCTTAGATGACCACAAACTTAGGGTTCTAGTTTGGGTGGAGTTGCCTGGGTTGCTCATCCCTTGCTGGTCTTTCCTCCTAGAAATTGTCCAAACTATGGGCAAAGTGATTTGTGTGGAACTAGACAAATTTTTTAATGCCCGCCCTCAGCAGATGGTTTGTGTTGAGGTCAACCTATCTAGGGACCTTAAAGAATCAATGGAAATTTAGATTGGTGCTACCACCTTTACCTAGAAGGTGCTTTACCTAAACCTCTCGAATACTTGTTATCACTGCCAATTTGCTAGCCATAAGATAAAGGAGTGTCCTCTACTTGAGTGCAATTGCTCTTCGGTCCAGGAAACCAAACCAGCTCCGACCACAAAAAAGGATAAATGGATGATGATTGTTAATAAAGGCAAGGGTGCTGCTAAGCTAGGTCCCATTTCAAAATAATCTAGATGTCCTAGTTCTAGTGTGGCTCCGCTTGCTCTCATGGCTCCTGAGGTTCCCATGGTCATGTCGCCACCTATTTCAAACCCTGCTTCGTAGGGGACAAAATAGTCAGAGGTTCAAGTTGCTTTGGTTTGTGTACCTCAATCAGCTTCTATGATTTCCTCTCAACCTCTCCATCGCTCTCATAGTCTTGAAGGCTAGAATGTTGTCTCTATCAATGGGGACAAATGAAGAGTCATCTCTTTGGATGACCCTTCATTTGAATCCTCCGCTTTCTTGCATAACAACTTCCCCTCTCTTGGGGACAAGGATGACATGAAAGATAGTTTATAATGAATTTCCTCTCATGGAATGTGTGGGGGCTAACATACCTCCCTAGAAAATATTTTGTGCTTGCAAGAAGTCAAAGTTTTTGGGTTTCTTCTCAACTTAGCCTACTATGTTATATGGTCAGATGGTGTTAGTTTTTCTTCTTAGCATGAAGCTGGTTGAGGTGGTGTAGTCACTCTTCTCTCCCCCTGGCTTCTTCCTTTTGTTATTTCTCGTGGTTTTGACCCCATACAGAGAATTGTTTGGATTTTATTGTCTTTTTAAAATCATTCTTTTGGAATTGTCAATGTTTATGCTCCTAATGATGTAGTCAAGCATTCACACCTATGGAGGTGGCTAGTTGATCATTTGTCACTTGCCACTTGGATATTCTACGAAGATTTCAATATGGTTGAGCTAGCTATTTATAAAGTGGGTCTTTTTCCTTTTTGATGGTCAACTATAGAGAGAGGGAGGCCTAGTTTTACATGCAGTACAAGCTAGGTCTTTTTTATCCCAATGTTAATTGTCACTGGCCTGATGGTGTCTAGCACACTTGGTCCAAATTTTGAGAGGGATCTAACAAGGTTCTTAAAAGGCTGGACTGTGCTATTATTTTTGCTCAGACATTTTTTTCTTTTCTCACACGAGTATGCTACTTGTCAATCCTCTTTTTGATGTGACTCTTTCTGACCATTTTCCCATTCATTTCTCCATTACCTGGCATTTTTCCTCTCCTCATAATTGTAAAACTCATTTTACCTTAATATCTCCTTGCTATCACATCTATCCACTATCTCTCATATTTTACAAACTTGGAATCTTGAACCTAGGCCCCAATCAACTTCTAGGTGGATTCAGTGTTGGAATAACACCATCGCCCATACTGCAAGGTTTCTTCACATTTATGGGAGACAATTGGCCACTTATCATAGGAGATTTTATGAGGCCACTACCAAAGATCTTTGTACGGCCACTGAAGCTCTTTCCATGAATCCATTTGACATGGATCTCTAGGTTTGGCTTGCCACCCTCCCCCACTAGAAGTAGGTTGTAGACAACTATACCACCCGAGGAGCTCAGCTCAAAGCCCACCTACACTGGTTGGAGGTTGGAGATCAAGCTTCCAAGGAATTTTTTAATGTGTTGACGGCTCACCATTCTGTGATTGGGATCAAATTCATCTGGGAGGGTCAACACTCCTTCTGTGAGCTTCCTGACATCCTCTAAGCTTTTGTGTGCCACTATAAAAAAATTTCATGGCACAAGGCCCTTCAAAAGCTCAAAATCAAGCTTGTAGGCTTGTTTAGATGTCACTCCTAAAAGGCTCACTCCAAAACAATATGCTTTATGTGATAAGAATCTCACTTTAGCGAACCTCAAGGAGGTTTTTTTCTCCATGGCAGATGACAAGGCCCCTAGTTGTGATGGTTTCCCTTGTTAATTTTACAAGGCCTTTTGGGAAGAGATCGGATTGGACTTGCATAAGATCTACCTTGAAGCCTATAATTCCTACTCTTTGGGAAATATCAAGTTCATACCTAAGGTGAGTGATCTTGAAGATATATGTAATTGGAGGCCCATCACCTTGTTAAATGTCTCTTACAAGATCATTGCAAAGGCTCTCTCTCTTAAAATCTGTCATCTTCTTTCTCAAATTATTCACCCTGATTAAACAAGTTTTATCAAATCCTAGTATATTATGGATAATATAATCGCTATGTTGGAAGTGATGGAATGGGCTCAACACTCCAAGCAACAGGCCATCTTTCTTAAGATTGATTTTGTTAAAGCCTATGACTGGATAGAGTGGCACTTCATTCTTGCAATGCTTTAGGTGCTTGGGTTTGGCCCTACTTTTCTATAGTTAGTCCAAATGCTTTTTGGGGATGCCTCTACTTGCATCTCTATCAATAGTTGATAGTCTCAAGCCTTTGGGTTTTATCATTCAATTCAACAAGGTTGTCCTCTAGCACCCTCACTATATGTGTTGGCTGCTAAAGGCTTTGGGTACTTGCTTGCCAATGCCATTTCACAAGGTCGAGTCTATGGTATTTCCCTTCCAAACTCCCTTAATTAGCTTATGAATGGCCATTTCATGGATGAATCCTTCCTCACTCTCATTGAGGATGAGGATAACGTTGCTACTACTCTGCAATGTCTTGACACCTTTTTGTCTTGCCTCCAAGTCTACTATACACTGGCACAAAACCCTCTGCTACAAGTAGTCTTCCCTTCCAAAACCTACTTGATTTGGGAAATATCAATGGAAATGGGTCCAACTTGGTGAAATTTTTCATTTTTTGGGCATCCCTTTTTCCTTTCAAGCTTTGGTCGTTAAGCTTTGGAATGTGGTCCTTGCACAAATAGAGAAGAAGCTAGAGTATTGGATCACCAAGCCTCTATCCCTTGTAGGCAAATTTTAGATTTCTTCCAAGGTGTTGGCCACCACCCATGTGTACTATTCTTCCTATTGGGCTCCTTCAAAGGCCTCTTATCTCAAACTTGAGTGTCTACTACGTGACTTCCTCTAGGCTTCAGATACTTCTCACCAGGGCTTTCATAGAGTTGCTTGGGATTTTTGTTTCCTTCCCAAAGAGTCTGGTGACCTTGGCTTTCTCTCTACCCAAAATCAAGATACTACTCTTTGTGCCAAATGGGTTTTCTCCACTCTCACTGGCAATGAAGCTTGGAAAATTTTGTTGCGGCATTGCATCTCTTCAAGCTTTCCAATTCACTGGCTAGCTTGGAAGTGGATTGGTTTTTAAACCCTTCTTGTGACCACTAAATTGATTTAGATTTAGGGAACTTTTGTTGCCAAAAGCATTTGTAAATTTTGGGAAGCCATTAAGCCTTAGCTTCGTTGGGCTAGTGACGGGTTTAGAGATGGGCTCTCCATGAACCAACACAATCTCTAGTGATCACCATTATTTTCTATCCAAGGTGTTCCCCTAGCCAAAGTACATGGGGCTAGTGCTCTGCATTTTTTCAAACGAGGCATAAGAACCCCTAAAGATCTCTTCTCTAGAGTTACTCTGAGCTTACGGTCGTGGGAGGACATGAAAGTGCAATTCTGGCTCACTTGCTCAGATTGCCAAACTTTTAATCTTCTAGTTCTTACGGTGCCTCCCCATATGTTGCATAAACTTGGCATTCAGTCTTCTCATCCATGGTGGAAAGACTAGAAGTGGTATCCAACCACTTCGGTATCCAGCTACAAGCCTAGGCTTGGATGCCTGTGGTCAGTTCCTCACCTACCCATGGTCAAAGTTCTTAACCAAAGATGGCATTTGTAATCTTCTCACCATACTTGGAGTCATAAGTTTTCCACTGTGTGGTGAACTGTTACTAAGTCTAATATTGCACATTTTTCCTAGTGTATTCTTTTCCAAAGCTTGCCTTTGGGCCCCTAGCTATGGCACCTAGGAGTTCCTGACCCTCTTTGCCCTTTTTGTGGTCAACTAGAGACTTTTTTGCACATTTTTTGGTTCTATAGATCGTCTCAATGTTACTGGCGATGGATCCATGATCTCTTTTGCCCCTTCTACCCAAAACCTTTCTCTTGGCATATGGTTGTTTTGGGATGCAACATTTAAATTCCCTTCAAGTACTCTTAGATTTGGCATGCTTTCAGATTGAAGATCTTATTTACCATTTGTAAAGATTGCAATGTTGTTATCTTTGCTAATAATAATCTTGACATTAATGTTGCTATGCACACTAAAGCATGCATTTATAACAATTTCATGATGCAGATTCAAGTATAAATAGATAAAGTGGCTCTGGAGGTGGCTCACCTACAAAATTTGCTAGCACACTAGGGAAATGCCCCCTGTAGGGTTGCTCATGTTTCACCAAATTCTACCTTCGATGACCATACCCATCCTTGTGATCACCATTGAGGACATAGCAGCTTTGCTCACTACTCATACACTCCTCACTCTCAGTCGTGCCGCTCTCTAAGTGGTGGTGCTTTTGGTCAACATTTCTCTCCTAGAGGCTTTGGTGATCAACACTACTCCACCTTGCCCCCATGTAGGCCTAGATTGAGGTGGTCCCCTATGGATCCTCTTGTTGCTCCTACTACTGGTTGGCCCTTTTCTCATTCAAACCCCAAGTGGGTGTTCCCTTGGCTAAATTTAGCCATTTCTCCTCCTAGACATGAGGGAGAGAAAGAAGATGATAATGTTGTTGTTGTTGATGAATGGGCTCCCCCTAAGCCATCCGCTCATCCCACCCCTAGGTGAGGATCTAATGACAAGGATCCTCCTCCCTTGGCTGGCACTATGTTGGTAGCTTGAGGCTTTTTGTTTTCTATTTTTTTTTTTTTTTAATGAATTGTTGATCTTCGGCCTTGGGCCATTTGAACTCATGAGGTGATCCTATTTCCCTTAGCCCCTTTTTTTGTGGATATGTAACTTTATTGTATTTATTTTAATATAAGGAAGGGACAATTCATCAAAAAAAAATTATATTGTATTTTCAAACTATGTAAAACTTTTAATTGCAATAAATAGTATTGAAAATAATTTAAAGAGATTTACAATAAGATTTTACTAAAAAATTAAATTGTTGGAAATGAAGTCAAATTCTTTGTGAGCATTGTGTGAAATTGGAGCTTTCAAACTGAATGTGGACATGCATGAGAAGCTTAATGGCATGGGGATATTTGTCAATATTATAGTAAGAAATATACTTGAATCTAAAATTATAGACATTTGCAATGATAAAATTTGGATTGATCATTTAGTGCATGAACTAATAGTAAAAATTATCATAGAGTTTCTCCTTGTATATAGAAATTTTGGTCGAAATTTGGTTGTATTTTTATTTTGTGTGCATAAATTGTGGATTGAAATGAGATTTTATAAATACATAAGTGAACAAAAATGTTGTTAAAAATAAAAAAGAAAGGTTTATAATTCATATAATGAAATATAAAATACATTGAATTTGAAATCATTCTAACACAAATGAAGAAGTCAACACCATTCATTTTCAATCCAATATAATCCACTTTTGTAAATTATTTTTAATTTTTTATAAAATATTTACCATGCACAAGAAATTACAAGACTATTTAAAAAAAGTTGTCCCCCTTCCTTAAATATAGAGTGGGTCCACTTAAAAAATTTGGCTCCTAAATTCAATGAAGTTGGTTGTCTCGTGAATTTTAAAAGTTGAAGTTATATTTCATAAAAAAAATTGGTGAAATTATTTCATTTTGGTGGGAAAATGAAGAGTTGATTATTGACAAATGACACGATTCTTCCCTAAGCTAGCGAAACTATTTCCAACCCTCCCCTTTTTTCACCCACTTAAATTGAAAGGGATACAAAGTTGGAGCTCCTATTTTATGGGAAAGGATTCCAAATAAACCTTTACCCCCCTTAAAAAATTATCATGGGGCCACACGCTTCACAAAAACAGAGCCTAAGCCCCTCCTATATGACCTTTGCCTTAGTTACTAAATAATGAATTAGAATCTTGGTAAGTGTAACTCCATATTTTTGCTAGAAATAAATATTTTAGTATCCCAAAACCCTTCAAATAGGGGATCCTATTCTAATTCCAAATGAAGTAAAAAAAAATAGACATTCAAAAATAAAAACTAACAATTTTTTTTAAAATGTATTGAAGATTTGTTGCAAAGGATACTAGTTGAGTTAGTGTAGTGCAACACCTTAATAGGCCAAATTACCTAGACTATACTAATCACATCCCAACCAATATGGCCAAGCATTTGAAAAATTCTTTCCTAATATTTGGATTTCAACTTTCATCCAAACCTAGCCCTGCTAAGAAAAAACCATTAAAAATATCTTAAGAAAACTTTGTCATGGATTGGCCGACATACAATGACATTAGATCCGAGTATTCAAAGATGTTAGAAAATAACATTATGAGCCACCTCTTCGAAGAAAAGTAGTTAAATAAGACCGCAAATCTGATCATCAAAATGCACCAAAGAAGAGAAGAATTAGTCAAAGGATTACAGCTGGATTAGGCTAGTTATTAGCAAGTGGGTCCTATAGGCTACTTTGGCTTTGTGGATGTTATTAAATCCTTCATTCATTCAATTCCTTTGTTTCAATTTTTATATAGTTGAAAAAAAAATATAGATTTCAAAATTTTAACAAATTTATCTTACGTCTAATGTGCAAGCCACATGCATCGCACAGAAACAACTAGGAATTCTCTAGGATAAGCCCAAAAACTATAACCCTCCTCTAAAATTCTACAAAGAAACATTAGATGAAATACCAAAAATAAAAAATCAGAACTAAAGCAATTTGATATATTATATTAGGTAGGATATTTGTGTCAGATACTAGGGTAAGATGATATTTAAAATTTAATTTTTTGTTTCTATTTTGATCTTTGTGCTATTCATTTATGTTTTTTTACTGTCGTCTATCAAGTAAAGGAAAAATATTGTGAGGATTTTTCATACCATGATGGTTAAAAATAACCACAAAATTAGAACATGTTTTTTTAAAATGTTAGAATAGATTTCTCTCACAAAATATCCATAGTAAATAGGCTAATAGATCTAATAACTCACAAAGCTAAGTATTAATTGAACTAAGCCAAAACCAAGATTGGAAAACTAACATGACATGATGTAAGTTAAAAATTTAAAATAAGAAGCAATAAAGTTATAAATTAGGAGACAAAATTTCCTACTAAGAGGTCCAAAAGGTAATGATACTGACAATTGTAGTAAAAAATGTTTTATGCTTCTTTCTCCGCTTCAATCTCTCCCTGAATTATTGACAGAGGTGAAATAGAAGAGGATATAACATAATGAAATGCTATTTCATTGAATAGTAGTTTATTAATCTATTGAAATTCCATTACATCACCCTCTTTTTATTTCATAGAGGTCTTGGAAAAGAGAACAAAAGAAGGAAAAAATCAACCATATATAGTGTAGAACCAGAATCAGTATGCAAAGAACATTAACAAATGAAGTAAACATTCACAAACCAAAAACTAAATTCACATATATGCTTAGACTAAGAAAGAAACTAAGAAGTGCAAACCTCACAAGAGAAAACACTCCATGCTTTCTTGATTCTGTAGATGTGTCCTTTTGTTGTGGATGTATGCTCAAGATGCTCAAAAGATGCTTCAATGGAGATGGGTAATGGCAAATTGGTAGCTTTGTGAGCTCTCAATTTGGCATTATAAGGGTATGGTTGATGGCTTTGGTTCTCAAAATAGCATGGTAACTTTAGCTCAAAGATTGTTGATCAAATGGCTTGGGATGGGATTCAATTTATAGGCTAAGGGGTAGAGGGATGGAGGGCTTAGATGCAAGGATGGATGAAGGCTTAAGGAGGGCTAAGATGCACTCAAAGGGGAGCACATGGATTGTGCTTGTTTAGCACCAATGGGAAGGTGACACTTGTCACAAGGAGGATGAGTGTGAGAGGGTAGGGTTAAGGGTTGGTTAAAGTCATGATGAGTGGGGTTGAGTATGTAAGAGGGATGTAAGAGGAATGAGTGTGGAAGAGGGAAGAGTGTGGAAGATGGGTGTAAGAGTCATGAGTGGGCTTGTAAGAGTCTTTATGTTTTGTAAGAGCACTCATGACTTAGTGGTTGGGTTTTTTGAGGGAAGACTTTGGTTTGGTTTAGGAAAGTTTTAAACTTGTTTAAGGAATGTGACAACATTAGGGGGTGGATTAGGCTTGGGTTTAGGATTAGATTAGGGATGTTAGAGATGTGCAAGTGGATGGCATTAATGAGGGTGGGTGAGTTAGTGGCTAAGCTTGGTTAGCATGGGTGGATGGGGTGGATTAGGCTAAATGGAGGATTAGAGATAGGTTAGGGGTTTTTGAATTTGAGGATTTCATTTATCAAATAGATTTATTTAATAAATGGGGATTTTTGGAATTAGATAGAAGAATAGGATTTAATTGATAAATAATAGATTATTTGATTTATCAATTAGGACTATAGATGATTAATTAAATTAATCAACTAGGGGATGACAAAGGATTAATTAAATAGAAATTTAATTAATACTGCCTTTTTAGATAACTAAATAGGATTACTAAAATAGTGTAATCAAATTTAGGTGTCTACATATAGAAGAAAAGATCAATTAGTCTTGTAGAAACTATAATTATGCTATGAACTATAGTAGGAGGAATGGAAATTTATTTTTCTCTCACATCACAATAGACAAATGGATCCATAAAATAAGGATAAACAATAAGATTATATATGAGGAATTAAAATTGAAGGTTGATAGAATACTATCGCATAAGTTGCATGTGTCGAATATTTTAGCCTCTCATTTTTCAGTCTTTGTTGTAGATTTGCACTTCAGAGGTCTCCTTTTAAATTTCCCTATTTTGATTTGGGCAGGTGTTCTAATAAGTATGAGGGAGGAGAAGAATTAAAAAACACTTTAACCTTTTAAGTGTGCCCTTGTTGAAGAGAGCCTGACAAATTGTGCAAATACAATACAATATGAAATGTGTTTCTTCCAACACATGCATAACATCATCTATGTGTAAGTTACATCCACCAAATAGACTTAATAAGAAAAAATGAAAAGAAGGTGGCTCGTAGATGATACCCATTAAGAAGTCAAATATTAGTGTGTGATGGTTAAGTCATCCTAATATGTATGGTGCCTTCCCATAAGTGGATGTTGGTGACTCTATTTGATTTAAAGAATAAAAAATAAAAAATAGTTTAGTGCTTTTTGTTTGCAACTCCATTAGGAAGATGGAAAGGATAATGCTTCTTGTTATAGATGTGTATGGTGTTGTCCCATAAGTGGAGATTGGTGATTATTTAATTTGAAGAATCACAAAAGTAGTTCATTGCTTTTTGAAATATATGTTTTTAGACTAGCTATTGAGAATTCGGTCCCTTCACATGATAAAAATGAAGTGGAGATATATATTTTTGGAATTGATTTTGATAATGAAAGTGATTTTAAAATCATGTTGCATGAACAAAAAGGGGAAAATCATATGGATTATAAACTCGATGATTTGGGTTGCTAGAAATAAATAGAAGATGACTATCCTCATGTTGTCAATATTTTGAATTACCATTTAGAAGATTCTACTCGCAATTGTATATGTAAAATTGAAACTACCATGCCTTCCTTCGAAACTATGGTTTATGATTTTTCACCAACGAAGATGAATACATTGGATTGATATTCAAAGAGGACAAGTTGGTTGAGTTGTTTTCTAAAGTAAATAATAAGGATTCTTTGATGACTAATGTTTGTGAAATCAACAATACTAACAACAATGATGACATTTTTACTTAAGTCAAGGTAAACTTCAAGTGCAATATGGTTCCTTCTTATTTGAAGTGGATGTTTCTTATTTTTCTAGAATAAAATGTGAAAAGTATGGTTGTTTATATCAAAGAAATATATGGATAAAATTGGCTCTTTAATTGTGGGCTTATGTGCAAGGGTTCCTTGCATATGATGAGTCTCCATTGGACATCCATGTTGTTTATGAGTTTGCATACATTGCATAAGTGTGCATTACTTTTCCGTAATGGGTCTTATTTCTTACAATTTGTTAATGGTTTTGCCCAATCAGTTTGGGCATGCTTTGAGGTAGGGTCATAGGACCATGTACATGTTTAGGTTGCTTTTGTGTGTTTGTTTCTTTTTCCTTATTTTCCTTGTCCCGAATTTGGTTTGTTTCATGCTTGGCTCTAGTCCAATAGAACTAGGTGCTAGCCCTAATTCCAAAGATAAGTTCTCTAATTTTCTGAAGAAAAAGAAGTTCCCAATCAAAGCATGTTGCTAACATGCAAAACAAAATTCAAACTTATTGGTCTCATTTCAAGTCTTTGAAGTTCTGATTTAATGTGAAGCTTAGCCAAAAATTAAGTCCTTTGTAGTGGGTATGTGCAGGATCATGGTGAACCAAACTATGGCCTTAAATGACAATGAAAAACCATTAAATCAGGGTTATGTCAACTTGACACATAATTTTAAAGTGGTTATGGACTTTATATCAAAAAGTTGCAAGAAAATAATCTGTAGGAAATCGAATGTAGTTTCTAAACTACTAGGCCTTATTTGGATTTTAATGCAGTTCTACAAAAATTTTAGGCCAAAAATAAAAAGTAGGTGTATGTATGATTACCTTAATCAAAATCAAATGATAATATTTATTTAATATAATTATAGATATAAAAATTAGACTCATGCTCGGATGTGACGCATATTTTTGGGTATTTTTATTCCAAATAAAAAATTAAATATGAATTTTCTACTAAAACATTTTTGAAAAAAAAAAAACTCCTGTGTCTGACCACCTTAACTAATAGAAAATTTTACCTTTTTTTTTAATTCTTATTCTAGGAAAAGCATAGAATGTGACACAACTTTTGGATTTAAAAAATGTTATACCATTTGAAAGTTATAGCTATTTTTCAATAAGTATGTCAGTCGGCACTTTACAATAATCTTCATTGAAAATTAACTAATAAATACTTATTGAACTCAGAATTTGACAGCAATTATATTGATGGAATTTTGAGAGTGATATAAAAAAACCCTTTTTGTTTCATTCAATTTCGATGAAAATATGTCAGATGGCTACCCGAAGTATAAGTGTCAATGAAACCCTGCTCAAACACATTTTTTGGATTGACTGAATAGGCTTGGTAAATACCAAGCCTAATTAGATATTCGATTTGAAATTGGAAATCGGATATCCTATTACGTCTGGAAATTTTCCACACCAATTTGGAGGGAAATTTGAAAGGGGAGATTTTTGTCAATTTTAAATTTGGAGGGAGGGAAATTTGAGAGGAAATAAATTTAAGAGGGAAACTTTAGACTATTTTAGAGGGAAATTTATTTTGGGAAAGTGTGGACATTGATATTATTATAATTATAATTATTAGTATATTATAGTAATATGTATGATTATTATTATTAAATATAATATAGCTATAAATATAATTATTATTATTATAACTGAATATAATATAGTAATATATACGATATATATTATTATTAAATATATATAGTAATATTATATGACTAAATTATTATATATAATAATATATATGGTTATTATTATTATTATTTCTATAATCTAGTAACATATATGATTATTATTGTTATATAATCTAATAATATATTATTATTATATTAAAATATACAATATTATATAATTAATTAAATATAATATTGTCATAAAATGCATCATTTTGACATATGTCCTAGGACTCGTAGGGACATATGTCGTCATGGAATGCATCAAAAGGGGTCATAGGTCATCCTATGACCCCCTTTGATCCATATAAATGAGTATAATATGTCCCTAGGGGTCCTAGGACCCCTAGGGACATATGAAGGTTCATAGGTCATAGGATGACCTATGACCCCCTTCGACCCATATAAATGACTCTAATATGTCCCTAGGGGTCCTGGGACCCCTAGGGACATATGTCATCATGGTATGCATCAAAAGGGGTCATAGGTCATCCTATGACCCCCTTTGACCCATATAAATGACTCTAATATGTCCCTAGTGGTCCCAAGACCCCTAGGAACATATGTCCTCATAGAATGCATCGAAAGGGGCCATAGGTCATCCTGTGACCCACTTTGACCCATATAAATGACTCTAATATGTCCTCATGGAATGTGTTGAAAGGGGTCATAGATCATCCTATGACCCCCTTCTCATGGAATGCATCGAAAGGGGTCATAGGTCATCTTGTGACCCCCTTCAACCCATATAAATAACTCTAATATATCCCTAGGGGTCCTGGGACCCCTAGGGACATATGTCCTCATGTAATGCGTTGAAAGGGGGTCATAGGTCATCTTGTGACCCCCTTTGACCCATATAAATGACTCTAATATGTCCCTAGGAGTCCTAGGACCCCTAGGGACATATGTCATCATGGAATGCGTCGAAAGGGGTCATAGGTCATCATGTGACCCCCTTTGACCCATATAAACAACTCTAATATGTCTCTAATATGTCCCTAGGGGTCTTGGAACCCCTAGAGAGATATGTCATCATGGAATGCATCGAAAGGGATCATAGGTCATCATGTGACCCCCTTTGACCCATATAAATGACTCTAATATGTCCCTAGGGGTCCTGGGACCCCTAGGGACATATGTCATCATGGAATGCATCGAAAGGGGTCATAGGTAATCCTGTGACCCCCTTCGACCCATATAAATGATTCTAATATGTGCCTAGGGGTCCTGGGACCTCTAGGGACATATGTCATCATGGAATGTGTTGAAAGGGGTCATAGGTCATCTTGTAACCTCCTTCGACCCATATAAATGAACCCCTAAGGACATATGTCATCATGAAATGTGACGAAAGGGGTCATAGGTCATCCTGTGACCCCTTTCAACCCATATAAATGAGTCTAATATGTCCCTAGGGGTCCTCAGACCCCTAGGGACATATGTCATCATGGAATGCAACGAAAGGAGTCATAGGTCATCCTGTGACCTCCTTTGACCCATATAAAAGATTCTAATATGTCCCTAGGGGTCTTGAGATCCCTAAGGACATATGTCATCATAGAATGTGATGAAAAGGGTCATAGGTCATCCTATGACCCCCTTCGACCCATCTAAATGACTTTGATATGTCCCTAGGGATCCTAGGACCCCTAGGGACATATGTCCTCATGGAATGTGTCGAAAGGGTCCATAGGTCATCTTGTGACCCCCTTCGACTCATATAAATGACTCTAATATGTCCCTAGGGGCCTAGAGACATATGTCATCATGGAATGCATCGAAAGGGGTCATAGGTCATCTTGTGACCCCCTTCGACCCATATAAACAACTCTAATATCTCCCTAGGGGTCCTAGGACCCCTAAGGACATATGTCATCATGGAATGTGTCGAAAGGGGTCATAGGTCATCCTATGACCCCCTTCAACCCACATAAACAACTCTAATATGTCCTTAAGGGTCCTAGGACCCCTAGGGACATATGTTGTCATGGAATGCATCGAATATCTGATATTACTGGCATGATTTTCCAAATATTCCCTATCACTGCAAACTCGACAACATCACTATTTGGGGGTCTTTTTCATGAGTTTTACAAAAAGTAATGGTTTGGGGCCCAACCAATCGAAAAAAGTTTCATAATATAACCCTAGGTGTTCGATATTGTCATCTGAATGGGGAGCAACATTCGTCGAAAGGCTAAACGCAAAAGGAAGGTATCCAATGAAGACATTGTGGCATATAGGGAAAGGGACAAAATGGAACACCGAAGGAAAAGACAAGGTATGTTAAATGTCAGTCAAGTAGATGATGAATTAGTCAAAGGTGAAATCATAGAGTCAAATAATGAATATGTGCACTTGGGGAATGAAAATGTACCAATTGAAAACAATAATGCCAAAATTAAAAATTTAGAGAATGAAAATTTCAAAGATGAAATGCTACCAGGTCATAATGTAAATTGCATAATTGACCATGCCAAACATGACAATGCACAGGAACCTAATGCATAAGAACCTTACATATCTCCTAATTATAATTGACATGAAGGTTCTGGAACACCAAAATGGATAATTGAAATTGATGAAATGATTATTACCAGTTCGGAAGAGAAAAAATCAGAAAGAGCCATTTGGTTATGGGCTTTAAGACTATATAAGATGTTTTTCGGCAACAAGACGGTGGTGGAGCAATGTCAGCTTTTCATGCACTTATTAAAGATGCAAAAGATGAGACCTCTGCTTTCCAAATTGAAGATTCATGTCAATAAAAAGTTGGAAAGAAATGCCATTATTGTGAAGAATCTTTTCAGTGCTCTCAATAGCATTGGGAAAAATATCAGGGAGAAGGATAACAGAGCTGCTCAAAGAGTTATTACAACCTCTTTGGTAAGTCATCATTTGAGAAAGGGTAGATATATGAGACAAACTTGTATTGATTTGAACCTAAATTGTACTACTTTGAGAAGAACACTTAGTCAACGAGAGAGAATTGATGATGCTCTTCAAAATGAAACATGGGCATTTGGTGGGAGACTTCCACATTTTCATAAGAAGCTATCTGATGATGTGAAGGAAGAAATTACACAATTTTGGCACTCTAGCTCACGAGTATCACCCAATGCTAAAGACGTGTTAAAGTTGAGAATTTGCATCAAAGACCGCACACCACATCCTAAACACTATTTGGAGGTAAGTCAAACTATGTTGTTCAAACAATTTAGAGAGAGTCATCTAAGTCTTCATATATCACAAAGGGTTTTTGAATCTTTGAAGCCATTTTATTCTGTGCCACTCAAAATTTGAAATACATGTTGTTGCAAATATCATATTGAGTTTGCTATGCACCATGAACTATTACATTCCATCCATTCTACTTTGCGTAGTAAAGAAATGTTGGAGGATTGTGGTGCTAGTGGGCTTCCAAAATCATCAAAAGACTTGCTAGATCAATTTTTATGTCGTAGAGTTGATGGTTGTTTCTTTTATAGAAATGCTTTCTTAAATGAGAAGTGTTCAGAATGTGGTGGCTTATCCAAGTTTGACACATGTTTCCATGAGAGGTGCGAACAAGATCTTGGAAAAACAATAGTAAAAAAAATGGTATATGAAACGATGAAATACACATTGAAGAGTGGGGGTGACGGCTCTAGATGTGAATTGGTTGGAAAAGATATCAGTGTGGCTAGTTTTATTTCAGATTTCAAGGCAAATCTTTTCTACAAGTATGCAAGACATAGTCACAAGTCTCAATGGTTAGATCAACAATTTAGAATGTGTAAGGAGACTTTTCCCATTGGCACTATTATATCAATTGTTAATTTTGTTGAGAACTACACATTGAAACCTCAAAACGAGACACAATCTCAGTATTACAACTCCATTCAAATTGCTATTTTTGTTCACATAACATATAGACATGCCCCTAATAGTGTGGAAGATAATCAAAAGATTATTAGAGAGTATCATTTTTATATGAGTGATGAGAGATCTCACTCTCACAAGTTTGTGCAACATTCTTTTGAGAATTATTTTGATTTCTTACATGAGCATGCAATTGCTATGGATAGACATATCATTTGGTCAGATAATTGTGCAGGTCAATTCAAGAATGCTCACATGTTTTATTGGTTGTGTAGGATGCACATAGAGAGGGGGGTGCCTCATATTTGGAGTTTTTTTGATTTCGGCCATGGAAAAGGGGAACATGATGGAGCAAGGGCATGTGTGAAGAGAACTCTAGTTAAGGAGCAACTGAAGATTTCAACAGCAAAGCTTCTTGATGCTCGTAGAATTGTTGATTGGTGTAGTTTAGAATTATTACAGGGGGGGTCTCTTGATTTAGTGGTACACAGGTTCTTTTTGATGGTTGAGGAAGGGTCCATGAGTGATAGATCAAATTGTGCTATAGTGAGAGACTCATCAAAAATGCATTCATTCCAGAGCTCTAATTCTAGTACATGGACCATTTGGACACAACAGCTAGCTTGCTTTTGTCCTAGTTTTTTTCAGTATGATTGGGATCACTATGAGTCAAGTGAGTGGGTGGATACATGGGCTCCACATTATCTTACTCCATTTTCTATCATACCCTCTATCAAAAATGATGACATGGGGAGTTCACTTGAGCATAACCATCTATCAGATCTACTTCAACTAGGACATGTCTTTGCATTGGTTGCACCACAGGGGAATGATGAAAAATTTGATAATTGGTTAGCACGTTGTGTAAGAGGTAAACAAAACTTGCACAACTGATCATAGATGATGATGGATTCACATATCCTATTGGTTCAGTGGTTGTCACTGGAACATGGTTGCAGACATACATGCTTAGAAGGAACAAAATTCTTACATTCAAAGACTATCAGAAGCACAAAATGATTCTCATATATTCACATCTTATTATAGAAACAAATGTAAAGTTGTTGAAGCATCAAGGAAGACCAAAAGTAAAAGAACTTTTTACTATTACTAATGTTGATCATGAATCCCTATTGGAGACCCTAAAATAGAGAGAGGACCCTACTGGAACACTCGACTAGGTATATTTACTTCTTATGTCATTTTCTTCAAAATGATTTAGTGAACTGTTGATTATCTTGTTTAATACAATAAGTTACTAATTTTTTTATGATATTGGAATGTAGGTACATCATGAAGAGTGGGGGGAGGGGGGGTGTTGGGGAGAATTCCTAAGATTTATGATGTAAAATGTGAATTTTTTTTTGTATATGGTTTTTGTAATAATGAAAAAGACAAGTTATTCAAATTAACACATACACATCCAAATACATGCAAAAGATTTGAATTATTCTATTTTTATTTATGATGAATGGTCTAAATTACATGATATAATTTAGTACTTGAAAAGAAGAGATCAATTTAATTTTTTTCGATGATTGTCTCTTTTACATCATTGTGATATATTAATTTCATAGAGGTGATTTTTCAATTTTAAAAAACTTTCTATAAGATTTTTACTCTTTAGTTACATTTCAGACTTTACTTTTTACATATGAAGGGGTTGGTAGGCCCTTGAAACCATTTATAGTGAGAAGATCCTTAGAACAACAACACAACATAAAAAGAAACTTAGTTGAGGAGGTAGGCCTCTAAAGACAAGTCCAATGGATTTTGGAAAGGAACCTAAAACATTGTAGGGTTCTGAAAAATACCCCAAACATTCAATGATTTTTCTAAGGATCCTACACGTTCCAAGTCTACCAAAATTGCCATGTCTTCCCAACACAAAGAAAACATATATCTAGAAAATGCCCTTTTAAACTATCAACGAGAAGTATGAAAACCTCATTATTTCTCTTCTTTGAGCCAATTTCCTAGTGCAAAAATCATAGAATGGAAAAAAAAATGATCTTCAACCATACAACCTCCAGAAATCCAAAAAAATGCTATTAAATAAATAGAACACTTCCTATCCTTTAGAGGGGAGATCTCCACCACGTAAGATGATCCACCAAAAACAACCATAAGAAATTTAATCTTCTAAGAAGGATGAGAAATAGAGACACTATAGAAGAAATGAAGAGTCCTCATAGAGAATCCCCAAAAAATTCTCAACATCTGCATGGAGAAAAATCAAATGGAGGAGAAATACACATACTACTATGTCATACTTACTATTAAAGTTGCATCCCAACTACCACAAACATAGATTTTAAAAAAGAATAAACTTTGAAGAATATATGGTATTCAACTATCATCACCAAGATAGAGAGAGAGGGGGCCAAAGAAACTACATAGAATCTTGATCTCTCACAAATTGCCTAACATTACTCTCACGTATCAACATAGTCATTCACCATAGGTAAGAAAAGAGAATAATCATGTGTAAGAGAGAATAAAGTCACCACTAAGAGAAGAAGCAAGAGATTGAACATAGAACTAGGTTGTATTGGGAAACACAAAACCTATCTCAAGCACTCCAAAATGAAGACACCCTCCAAGCTAGAAACCTAAACCCTATACACAAAATTGTGTTGCCTACATAAGTCAAGACCCCAACGTAGTGAACACTGGTGTGACCCAACCTAGCCAAGACCCATGATGGTTCTGAAGACAACTTGATCACAAAGCTAGGGTTGATGTTAACATAAATTAAATGTATGAAATATTATTATTTTCCTTCTTATAACTCCATGCTTTTATAGCCACATGTTATACAACTTTCTCTCTAAATGATTAATGTATACAATTATTTGTTGTAGAATATGTTTATTGCAAGTACCAATCTCAAGATTTTGTTCTGGAAAATTATAGAATCTTTCTTGTAGTATCACAAGAGGTTGATGCAATGTATACATTTTTTTTAAAGAATTCACAATAGAACATAGTGTGCACAAGCTTCATTAAATAAGATCCTCCATTTTTACTCAAAAAATTTGGCTTTGAATGTTCTTTAACAATAAAAGGGGCATTTGTCAAAAGAAACATCTATAATTCATAAAAGATTTGTAGGTATCCAATTATATCAAAAAAATAAAGAAAATTACACTTTTTAATATTAAACATTAGATAATATTAATATTTTAAATTTTTAATTAAAGAGTTGAATTGTTGTCATCAAATTACACTTCTGATGTTTTCTTCATTTCGTAAGTAGTTCAAGAAATGGGCATGTGGGAAATGTTTATTCTCTTCATGAAGAAAACTAAGCATAGTAAATTTCCCTTGGTAAGTTGTTATAGCCACTGTTATTATCGATACACCCATCTAAAGAGATCTATAATATAATATTGAACTGACTAGACTACTTAAAGATTAGATTCATACTTATTAGTCTCTATCTTTTAGACATGAGACATTAGTTTCCATGTTTTTGAATTATTCAATTTGGAAAAGTTATTCAATTTCCAAATACACATCCATAAAAGTGCATAAAAATAACATTCTAACATTAAAGGATCACTAGAGCGTAACTTTGAAACCACTGATCTTGGCATTGAATCATCAATAGCATTAGCTCCGAGTGGGTGGGTGAACACTAGTAACACTCTTGTTCCAACCACAGAGATCATTCATCGTTCGCGGCCACCCCATACCGAGGAGTCTCCAAGGTGCTCTAAGTGTGTTTGGAGGTTGATCTTCTGAGGGTCATAACTTGAAACTCGTGAGTGCTATCGATGAACTATTGAATACTATAGGATGGTGATGCTGAGATCTAAAATAACCTATCTCATTTTTGAGAGATCACATTTCATTTGGATTTGGCACAACAATCTCACTCGATGCCAAAACTCACAATGTGCCTCAGTTCATAGGTGCACCACAGCATAACTTTGAAACTACTGATCTTGGCATTGAATCATCAGCACCATTAGCTCTAGGTGGGTGAGTGAACCCTAGTGACACCCTTGTTCCATCCATGGAGACCATCCATCGTCTACGGCCACCCCATACCGAGGAGTCTCCAAGGTGCTCTAAGTGCGTTTCGAGGTCAATCTTTCGAGGGTCATAACTCAAAGTTTGTGAGGGCTATCGATGAAATATCAAATTCTACAGGACGGTGATGCTAAGACCTAAAATAACCTATCTCATTTTTGAGAGATCACGTTTCATTTGGATTTGGCACAGCGATCTCGCTTGATGCCAAAATTCGCAATGTGCTTCAATTCATAGGTGCACCACAACGTAACTTTGAAATCGCTGATCTTGGCATCGAATCGTCAGCGCCATTAGCTCTGGATGGGTGGGTGTACCCTAGTGACACCATTTTTCTTGCCATGGAGACCATCCATCATCCACGACCACCCCGTACCGAGGAGTCTCCAACGTGCTCTAAGTGCATTTTGAGGTCTATCTTCCGAGGGTCATAACTCGGAGCTCGTGAGGGCTATCAATGAACTACCAAATGCTACAAGATAGTAATGCTAAGACCTAAAATAACCTATCTCATTTTTGAGGATCACATTATGTTTGGATTTGGCACAGCGATCTCACTCAATGCCAAAACTCATAGTGTGCCTCAATTAATAGGTGCATCACAATGTAACTTTGAAATCACTGATCTTTACATCGAATCGTTAGTGCCATTAACTTTGAGTGGGTGGGTGAACCCTAGTGACACCCTTTTTCCAACCATAGAGACCATCCATCATCCGTGACCACCCCGTACCGAGGAGTCTCAAAGGTGCTTTAAGTGCATTTCAAGGTCAATTTTTCAAGGGTCATAACTTGGAGCTTGTGAGGGCTATCGATGAATTTTTGGATGCTACAGGATGGTGATGTTGAGGCCTAAAACAACCTATCTCATTTTTGAGACATTGCATTTCATTTGGATTCAGCACAGTGATCTCGCTCGATGCCAAAACTTGTAGTGTGCCTCAGTTCATAAGTGCACCATCGCATAACTTTGAAACCGCTGATCTTTGTATTGAATCATCAGCGCCATTAGCTTTGGGTGGGTGGGTGAACCCTAGTGACACCCTTGTTCTAGCCACAGAGATCATCCATCTTCTATGGGCACCCTATACCGAGGAGTCTCCAAGATGCTCTAAGTGCATTTTGAGGTCTATCTTCTGAGGGTCATAACTCAAAGCTCATGAGGGCTATCGATGAACTATATAATGCTACAAGAGAGTGATGTTGAGACCTAAAATAACCTATCTCATTTTTGAGAGATCACATTTTGTTTGGATTCAGCACAATGATCTCGCTTGATGTCAAAACTCGCAGTGTGCCTCAGTTCATAGATGCACCATAGCGTAACTTTGAAACCACTAATCTTGGCATCGAATCATTAGTGCCATTAGCTCTAGGTGGTCAGGTCAACCCTAGTAACACTCTTGTTCTGACGACAGAGACCATCGATCATCCACAGTCACCCTGTACTGAGGTCTCCAATGTGCTCTAAGTGCATTTCGAGGTCGATCTTTCGAGGGTCATAACTCGGAGCTTGTGAGGGTTATTGATGAACCATTGAATGTTACAGGATGGTGATGATGAGGCCTAAAATAACCTATCTCATTTTCAAGAGATAATAAAAAAGTGAAAAAGGTTTGGTCCAATCAAGTCTCTTAAGTTGGGATATTTTGAGGTTATGTTGAAATTGAAAAGTTGTAGTATGAGGATAGTAACAAAGTGAAGTGCTAGTTATCAAAGATTATGAGTCTAGGAATGAGTTCATGGTTGGGAATAGAATCCATGGTTGAGGAGTAGATTCCTTAACTGTGTTGAGATTAGATTTGAAGCTAAGAGTTAGTTTCAAGGTTGAAGGTGGAGTCTAAAATCAGATTTGGGGTTATCTGAACCTTGTGTAGGAGGTTAACAAGTGTGTTTATGTCATGATAGCACTTAAAATTAAACATTGCATCCAAATTTGATAATAAAGGTTGTTAAATTTTTATTCATAAATTATTGCATTTGAATCAAATATAACAAACATAATCAAAATTAATGATATTCCATAAACATGAACAATACACATGATCCACGACAAATTGAACAATACTAAATACTAAATTAATATGTATATCATTGTGCACATAAATGAGAAAAATATATATCAAAATAAATATATCCATACACAAAATTTTACACAAATATCTATCAAAGATCATGTATCCATAGACAAAGAACTCAAATATATATCAAAATACATAGATCCATATACAAAATGTGGCTAATCATGCCATTGGAATGTGTATAATATCAATGTTTTTGTAAACAATGTAGCATATGCCATCTCAAAATGTCTCATGATGCATCCTATGAAAACTATACTATCCCAAGGTGCTAGTGGATGATCAAAATGCAGCCTCTTCGCTGCACTAGGTGGATCGGATGCCTCCTACATAAACAAAGAAGGAAAACCCAAAGTTAGACTACTAAATTTATAAGATTCTTTGTATCTAACATTGAATTACTCAAATGCATAATGATATTTTTTGTAATGAATATTTATACTATTAAAATTTTATAATAAATACCTCTCTCCTCGACCTCCTACACTGGTTAGGAGTCCTCTCGTATGCCCTCGGCAATGCTTCTACCTCATTGATTGTGGGTTATGTATGTTCAAATATGTTTGTCAGATGAATCTACAACCTAAACTATAACATTATAATTCATAGCATGTGAAATTTATAACATATTTAATCATGCATTCAAACTACAACTTACTATTGTAGGCTCCTCCTCACGATAGAGTGGTTGCATCATCAAATCTACATAACTCTCCCATCGAACCTCATGTGCACTAGCAATCTCCTATGAGATACAAAATAGTAGTTGTTAATATCACGGAAATCAGTTTTGAATTTATTTATGAAGATAACGAAAATAAAAAAATAAATGATACTTATACATACAATGGGGCTCTCGGTGCGAATGGAAATGCCTGATCGTCTACGATCCAAAATCTGTACAGGTTCATCACCAGTAGCTATGCCCTATATACAATAAAGAATGTAATTAAATTTAATTACCACAAACATTTTACAAGAATGTATCAATATTTAATCAAATAGAAAGCACCTAATTACCTTTCCTTTGTCTATGTGTGCTAGCTCATCCCCCGTACTTTGTCCCCCCGGGATAGATGGTACCTGCAAGATAAAGGAAAGATTAGCAACCATATATGCTACAATATCAAATAGAAAAAACAATGCAAACACAACATAATATACCATAAATGTCTCAAGGCCAAATGAAATGGCTAAGAGCATGGCATCATCAATCTGTCTGAGCTCCTCCTCGGTCATCAACTAAACATGAATGAAGATCACATACATGTATAAGTCAGTATGGCTTAAAAATTAAAATTACTCTATTATAAAAATTAACTTTAAATTGCATATGTCATAACAAAAAAATGTATACACGTACCGACACCAAAGGAGTCCATGCCTCTGCATTCCCCTCCTCTCTTGCATCAAGGTCTGTAGCCTCTGCGCATGTGTCTGGTGTATCCTTATCTAATACAAAATGATACTCAAGAAGATCACCTATGGGACCCAAGAAAATATTCTTGCACGTAATGCAAGTGTAAGGCACACAAACGTCTGATGAGCTAGCCGATGATGAACTGGCGCCAGCATCATCAACACGAGGAGGCAGGACTGACCTAGCTTGAGATATCATTACGCTTCTCAGCCTATGAATGGCTCTGATGGTCTAAGAGCTAGCCTCTACCATAATATCAGGATGCTGCACTCGAGGAGGGGAGGAGATATCAGTGGGGGGGACAAAAGTGCCAGCTTTCTTCTGTTGGGAAGAGGGTCTATCCTAAGGAGCTCCTAGTCCTACACCCATGTTGGGCTCCATGCTTCAATAGTTCACTTTAAGTTTCAACACAAATTCTGCATATAATTTTCTAAGGAAATAAAATGGCACATCTAAATTGCTATGTGGAGGGATATCAAAAACTATCCACCAATGATCCCAAAAGTTTGCACGTATGGTGTCATTAGTGCACCATTTAATCGATAGTTTGGATTTTTTTGGGTTGACTGGGATACCCATTTTTGAGTTCACAAAAAGGCTAGCCGAATCCTCTTTGGTTATATTGAGGGCCGCAACCTCATCATAGTCCAAACCATCATCAAACATCTCGTGCATTTCATCACGCCAACGAAGAGTAGCATTTTTTTGGTTGTTAAGGGTTTCAATGTTATTCACTATGGTGTTTAACATGGATAACATAGGAGCCAATGTGGGTACATTATTATATGTTCTTTGCAACCCCCTCAATTTGGTGAGATTTTCATTTATCAAATCCTCAATTCGAGGAGGGTTTTGAGGGGGTAGAGGATCATTTGGTGGACAGTTTTGTGGGGGCACTGGATCATTTGGTGGGGGGTTACGAGGAATATTATTCCCTACCTCAGTGTCATCATTTTGATCAACCATTCCTATTAAATTGCAAAATGTAATTTATATTTAAAAAACTTTAATTTAAACAAATTTTTTCAAAAAAACCCTAGATTCAACTAAAACTAACAAAATCATGATCAAATCTATTGAATTTATGTTTAAAATGTTTTTTTTAAAAAAAAAAACCTTTTTATCGTATATCTGACATCCGATCACAGGCTTGAAAACTAGTGTAAAAATGAGCTCGTAGGTCTGTTGTTTTTTTTATATTGAGTTACAGATATCGGATATCTGATATGCACCGGTTCATATAATGCTAGATATATTATATATTATATTATTATGTACTTTTTATTATATATTATATTATAATATATTACTTAATTTTATTATATTAGTTTTTAATTATTAGATTTTATTATTATATTATATTATATTATATTATATTATATTATATTATATTATATTATATTATATATTAGGTAATGTAATATATTATATTATTATTATAATATTATATTATATAATATTACATAATATATTATACTATTATATAATATATTATACTAATATAATATAATATTATTATTATTGTATTATAGTATAATTATAATTATTATATTATTATAATAATATTATTTATAGTATAATATATTAGATTTTTTTTTATTGGATATCCGATAAGGCTCGGGCCTTACTTTCTAGGTTTGGTACCTAGATAAGTGAAAAAAAGTTAGAGCGGATTTTGAAGTGCTTTTAGACGTCTTCAAACTCTATTTTTTTCACATCACCACCTTTTGGCACACCATGATCCTGCACATACCCTCGTCAGCTACTTCACCACTTTCATACCGAGATGATCATGTTTCCAAGTTTTTAGGACTAAATTTCTTATGGCTAAAGATTCAAAAAATCCCTGACTTCGTAAATATACTAAGTCCTTGTGGTCAACAAGCTAGGTGGGATGATGAATTCTCACACCGTGTAGTGTTAGATTGAAACTATAGAGGGGTTGATAACTTCCCCAATTTCTTTTATTGTTGGCTAGTGACTATCATTCCCTGGTATTTTTTGAGAAAATTTATTAAAAGAATTTCCCTCCTTGACTGCATAAGTCAAACATCTTTCAAGGCATAATACTTTCAAAGCTAGAAAGTGGAGCTCTTAATTGTAAGTGTGACGAAGTAAATTACTGAGGGAGTTGTACAATTTTCCACCAAAATTAAATGAGGTTAAATTTCAAACTACACAAGAAAGGTGATGATGTTCTCCAACTCATTCTTAATTTTTAGGATGGTGCTCTTGATGAACGAAAAACTTTTGTACAATGAACACACACCTATTGTCCAACCTAGTTTGGCCTAAGAGCGAACAAGAAGACATTGTTTCTCAATTACTCTCAATCACATGAAAGGTAGAAAATAGTTGCATTGAGTATCAAAGAGTGGCATTTGTACTACAAGAAGAAGAAAGATGAGATGAACTATATAAGCTCTTCTGGAAATGTGGCCTGATGCAGTCAGGAACCATGCACCTAGAGCATGCTTAAATTTTTCTTTTCTCAGTAATGCAAGAAATTTAATTGTGATGGTAACATAATTTTTGGCTTTAAAACTATATTTCTGTTTTGAATCATTTTCTTCTTTCATACTAGTCAATTTGAAAGACCATTCTTATAAAAATAACAATTTTAATGTGTGCACTTTTTTTAGAAAGAAAAGGGGGAATAAAAAAGAGGGGAAGAGGATACCTTTTTTGGGGGTGTGGGTGCGCAATATTCTAAAAAGAGAAACTTGGATGAGAACCTTTATGAACTAATTATGTGAATACATTGGAATCTTTCTTTTATAAAAGAATTATATGAAAGATTTGTAGAGGCTTTGTACTTTGGGTTTTTTTCATAGATAGAAGTAGAATGAATATATAATTTTTGTGTTTATTGATAATTCTGATTGTTTTATTATTTTATTATGTTAATTTAAATTCTATACATATGCATATTTTTAGTGCATATGATAATGTTATGGACTTTGAGGCTGCACACTAATTTAGAAGGTTGATATTGCACTTCTATTTCCTTGTTATGGATGTTGAAGCAAGTGAACTTTGTGTCACTTTTCTTTTCTCCCTTAAATTTATAAATCTACAATCAACATTTATTGCATGTCTTTGCTTCGGTGTTAATTGACCTTTTATGAAATCCCAAAACTCGATATTACATCATAAGAGGGAGTTGTACATCTAAAATTCAGAGGAAGACCATCTTTTCATTGGTGATCTCTCCAACTATTTGTTAACAAATTGTCTTTACTTTTGGAAAAAGAGAGTCAGTTTAATCATTATTCTTAATTAAAAAATATGTAAATAAACATACATAGAACTCCTTCAATCCTCTACAACACAAAAATCATATCTCATAGAAATCCCCCTTTTTATTTTCATACCTGGTCTATAATGATCTTCTTGTATTTATTAACCTCATACATGCCTAGCTGACATCCTCAATCTTTTTCTTCCTTACCTGAAATGAAATTGAAGTATCTTTTCAATATTTATATCCAAAAAAATTCACATTCTAGTCTAAAAGAAACCATCACACTTTCTCCCATGCAAGCAAGGAATTTACCGTTGAACATTTCGAGAGAAATCACTCTACATAAACTTGATCCACTCTATAAAACAAAAACCTCACATCCATTAAACACATCCTAAAAAATAGACAGAAAAAAAAATCTCAAATTCTAAACCATTTCACAGCTATACATCTAAAATTCACAACTCTAAATTAAAAAAATTGTCAACATGGTGATATTAGTACAATAATGAAATTCATTATTTTTTCATAGTCCATCAATTGATAACCTCAAGCTTCTAAATTTGTTTGTGTTTTTCTATTTTTGCATCATCATTTCGGGTCATACTCTATGATCAATCACTAGGATGAAGAAGTGCAAGAAAAGAAAATGAATGAATCACTAACAAGATAATAAAAATATGTAGATAGTGAAAGAGAAGAAACCTCAGGCATGAGATCCAAGACAAGAGGATGACCAAACAAAAAGAGTGAAAAAGAAATTCAATCAAAATAACAAAAGAAAGAAACAAAAAAGAAGAAAAATAAGAAGACACCAAAAATAAAATAAAGACAAATTATCAACTGACTATTGACCCCACATGAATTGTCAATGTGTAGAATAGGAAGAATAATTGAATGTTGTCATTGATGACCAAGAACGTATGTTTGGAAAAATGCGTCACAACCAGTCAAGAGAAAGATGACTAGACTTGTCAGTTGAGAAGCACTAGCATATACTCTAGCAAATCTAGCAAGAAGAAAAAAATGGATATTAGCTAATCTAAGTCATCAATGCGATGAGTCACCACTGATGTAACAAAAGGGAAAAGCTAAATGATGCAAGAAGACAAGGACCAAAGAACAATATTGGTGTGCATCAAAGATCTGGTAGTGCTACCAGCCTAGACCCTAAACATAGGGTTCACAGGACCTCCATGAACAAAACATGCTTGGAACTCAAATTTTGAATTTGAAATCAAGCAGGATAATGATGGTTATGGGTAACTATGCCAAGACATCAAAAGAGGGATATATTCAACAAAATTGAAGATAGAGTTGTGATTGCCATCAAGAAGATAGTAGAGAGAAGAGTTGTAAGCAAAATGACACAATCATAGGGGATGTTGTAGCAAGAGCAGTAGAGAAAAAGAAGAGAAGTGATAAACTAAACCATGCAACATAGGGAGAGGTGAAGTTAATGAGCTCACCTATTATACAAGATGATCAACACATCTCCAAAGTAGATATAGCAGAGATCTACATGGAAAATCACACTAGTAAATTTGGAACCAAATTCTAACAATAGTCCCATCACAATTATGGTATTACAACCTATTGGCATCTTAATTATGATGGTCTACCACCCCCACCCCCTCTCAATTATTCTAAATATTGTGATAATTGGTATCATAGCATTGGTGCTTGTAGAGAAGAGATTGAAAGTACTCAGAGCTAAAGATCATGGCGTACAAGAGAGAGGTACCAAAATTGAACAAAGACAACTTTCCTGTATGGCAGAAGTTGATGAAATTACATATAGCCAGTATTAGTGATGTTACATTTGAGTTTATGGACAATGCATATGTGGACATAACAATAATCCCTTCGACTGCGCAACAACTAAAAGAAAAGCAAGAACATAATCAGTCAATATTGGAAATTGCTTCAGCTCTAAACTATGCTAAGTTTGAGAACCTAAAGGAATGCAAGAACTCAAAGGAAATGTGGGATAAATTGAAGACCATTTATGGAGGAGATGATAATGTCTTGAGAGCCAAATTAGGAATCCTGAGAGATAAGTTCGATGAGATGAAAATGACAAAAGATGAGAACATAGTACAATGTTATACAAGAATCAAAGAAGTTGTCAATGCTATTAGAGGAGCTAATAGAAAGATTGAAGATGAAACAATAATCAATAAGCTATTGAGAACTCTACTTGCTATTTATGTTATTAGGGTTTCTACAATATAAGAGCTAAGATGTACACTAGGTAATAAGCTAACTCTAGAAGGTGTAATTGGTAGCTTTACTACTTTTGAGATGTCAAATTTTGATAATTACACTCCTACTACTATTGAATCTTCTTTTAAATTACAATTGGTTCTTAGCAAGAAAGGAAAAGGAAAACATGTGAAAAATGACAGTGATACTTCTGATTATGAAATTGATAAACTTGAGGCAATGATAGCTAGGAGATTTGGAAGAGGCAAAATAAAATATAAAGCTAAACTTCTTATAACCTATTTTTCATGCAACAAGGTTGGTCATATTGTTGCAAGGTCTCTTGACAAAGAAGACAAGGATGAAAGCAAGTACAAAGGAAGAAGGGATGACTAAGACTTCAAGAAAAGTAAGGACTAAAGGTAAGAAATCTTGTTATATTTCTTAAGAAGAAACTAATAATGAGTCTGAAAGTAATGATGAAGAAGTAGTCTACGTTGCTATGAAAGAAGATTTTGATGAAGATGAGAAAAGTTCTTTAATTTCTTATGTGAACAAAAGTGATAAATAGATAATTGATAGTGGTTTCCCTTATCACAAGACCAGTGATAGAAGTAAATTTGAGGACATTGGACCATACAAAGGTGGCTATGTAAATTTTGATAATGATGTTCAATGTCTTGTGAAAGGTAAAGTGACAATTCAACTAAATGATAAAATCAAATGTGACAATATTTATTGGATTGAAGGAATTAACTATAATCTGTTGTGTGTTTCACAATTAAAAAAACCAAGTTACAGAGTTGAATTCCATCACAAAAAGGCCAAGATATTTTTTGTTGTAGGTAAACGGATTGGAAGTGGTGACCAAACAAGAGGTAACTTGTTCTACCTAGATTTATCTAATGAGACATGTTTGTTTGCACAAAATGAAGATATTTGATTATGGCACAAAAGTTTATATCATGTAAAATTTGACAATTTGGTTAGCATTAGTAAAATGGAAAGAGTAAGAGGCTTGCCAAAACTAAAGAACCTATGCTATGTGTAAACAATGTCAATTGGGGAAAATGAAAAATTCTAATTTCAAGATAAAAACATATTTATTTAATGATATTTTGGAATCAGTTCATACTAACTTATGTAGACCTATTAGAGTTCAAAGCTACTATGGAGACAAATATTCATTCTTTTTGTAAATGACTACTCTAGAATGATGATTGTGATGTTTCTTAAAGAAAAATTTGACATTTTTCAATTGTGTAAGTGGTATTTGGCCAGAGTTGAAAAGGAGATAGGGAAGAGTCTAAAGTGTCTAATATCTAACATAGGTGGTGACTTCATTTCCAATGAGTTCAACATATTCGACAATGACAGAGGAATCCAAAGGCAGTTGTTTGCACCTAGGACCCCTCCTTAGAATGGAATAGCTTAAAGAAGGAATGGATCAATCATGGATTGTGCTAGAGCACTGATGATGGAGAAAAATGTGTCACAAAAGTAGTGGAGAGAAGTTGTAAGTACAATTGTTTATACTTTGAATAGAGTGCAAGTCAAGAAGCGTACAAATGCTACACCTTTTGAATTATGGTATGGTTATGCACCTAATGTGAAATAGTTCAAAGTCTTTGGAAGAAAATGCTACATAATTAAAGACAATAGGAACGGAAAATTTGATGATAAGAGTGATGAAGGTGTGTTCTTAGGATATTCCACCAAGAGTAAAGCTTATAAGTGTTTGAATTCTGACACTAACAAAGCTGTGGAAGTGCAAATGTGAAAGTTGATGAATTTATAGAGACAAATGAAGTTGAATGTAAGATAGAATCTAGAGATTATAGTTCATTCATATATAGGAATGAAAGTGCTCCAGGCACTCTACTTGAACAAGAAATCAAAGTTACAGATCCTTAATAGGCTGGGAATGTCAAGTTGTAATAGTTAGTTGTCAAGCAATAGATTGTGGGTGTTGAGAAACAAATAGATGATGCTGAGTCATAAATAGAGGGTGTTGAACAACAGGAAGACAATGTCGAGCATGTAGAACCTGAACTAGAACCTAAACAAGAAAGAGATGATGAGCTTGAAATTATTTTTCAGATGTACATATTGGAGAACAAATAAGGAAAGAGCTTGTGTTAGAAAAATATGTGAGAAGACATCATGCACCTAAACAAATCATTGGAGATAAAGAGTCTAGTGTTATGACAAGAAAATGACTCAGAAGCGATACATGCTTAATTTGTGATTTTGAGCCTAAATCAATGAAAGATTATTTGGAGAATGAAGATTGGATACAAGATATGAATGAAGAAATTGAATAGATTGAAAAGAACAAAATATGGACTCTAGTACCCAGACCTAAAGACAATTTTTTTATTGGAACAAAGTGGGTTTTTGGAAATAAGCTAAATGAGAAAGGTAAAGTCACAAGGAATAAAGCTAGATTGGTTGCAAAGGATAAATACAAGAGGAAGATGTTGACTATGGCGGAAACATTTTCCTCTGTAGAAAAATTAGAAGTTAGAACTCTACTTGCACATTCTACTTATAAAAGATTCAAGGTATATCAAATGGATGTCAAATTTGAATTTATGAATAGAATATTGGAAGAAAAAGTATACATAGAATAGCCTAAAGGATTTGTGGACCTTGACAAGAAGAACATGGTATGCAAGTCACATAAATATTTATATGGTTTGAAACAAGCCCCAAGAGCATGGTATGAAAGACTGCATAATTATTTGGTAAAGATTGGTTTTGCAAGGATAAATGATAACATCAATCTACATTTGAAGACTGGAAAGAACAATGAGGTATTGTTATCTAAAAAAAAATTTGATGATACCATATTTGGAGGAAAGGAAGCATTATGCAAAACTTTTACCTATGAAATAAAGAAGGAATTTGAAATGTCAATCTTTGGTGAGATCAAATTCATTGTTGGTTTACAAGTATATCAAATGAAGCAAGGTATCTTCATTACTTAGTCCAAGTATATCAAGGAGATATTGAAAATTTTTGGGATGGAAGATTCCAAACCAGTGGGTACACCTATAGTCATTGGACACAATTTATCTAAGAATGACAATTCTGTCGATGTAAACCAGACACAATGCAGATCAATGATTGCAAACTGCAATATGTTGTTCATAGTAGACCAGATATTGCATTAGCTATTGGGATAGTTGCTAGATTTTTAGCAAGTCCTAAGGACAATCATATGATGATAGTAAAGAGAATATGGAGATATCTGAAAGGAACAGTAGACTATGGATATTTTATTATAAGAAGAATGATAGGTTTGAACTAAAGGTATTTACTGATTCTGGTTGGGTAGGAAATGTTGATGGCAGGAAGAGCACAATTGGTGGTGCATTCTTTCTAGGAAAAATATTAGTTTCTTGGACAAACAAGAAGCACAACTACATTTCCCAATCAACAGCTGAAGCCATGTGGCAGCAACAATAAATTATTCAAATATTATTTGGATCAAACAATTGTTGAAAGGTATGAAGGAAGAAATTACTAATCCAGTGGTTATCTATTATGATAACACAAGTTCTATTAATATATCAAAGAACCCTATTATGCACACAAAGACAAAACACATTGCTATCAAGTATCATTACTTGAGAGAGCTAGTTCAAGACAAAGAAGTGAAACTAAAATATGTGAACACAAAAGAGCAAATTATTGACATATTCACTAAAGCTTTACCTAAGGATGCTAATGAATATCTTAGAGGTAAACTGGGGATGATTCCCCTAAAAAAAGCTACTTAAGCTACATAAAAGCATTGCATCAAATGTGCTTAACAACTTATTTTGCACATTGATGCAGACAATGCTACTTTAGGAGTTGCCTAGGGTAGTGGTGAAGAAGAATAAAAATATAACAAATTAGTCATATGAAGGTGATAGGTAGTTATCTACATAATCAAGATGTATGAAGCATGGAGATAGTGTCTTTGGCATTGGTCAAAGAGGGAGAGATTGACTAGAAATATTAGAGAGTGAAAGAGAGAGAGATTGATTGCACAAAATACTAGAGGGAGAGATTGCAATATAGGAGAGATTATCTTAAAAGAGGGAGATCAAAATGACACTAAGGATATTAATCAAAAGATTCGATACATTGAGAGTGTTACGCGAAGCCTATACAATTTGGATTGTATGGTAACCCGAAGTATTTCTACAAATATTCTTGTCGAGATGTTGAGGTGTTGCCATCAATGCCAAAGAGGGAGATTGTTGGAAACTACAATTAAAAGAATTGTTATATTGTGATTGATGTCAAATCTATTAATAAGACAATTTACTATCTTATCTAAATGTCATATTTATTTGATTGATGAAGAGGATTTGAGAAGTTGTTCGTAACAAAAGCATCTAGAGGAAAGGTTGAGTTATGAAGAGGAAATTACAGATGGACATTTGATTAGTTAGACTTTGACAAGACAAAGTGATTGTTTAAATCATGGTGATAAAGGAGAAGACAGTAATGTTCAAGTCTTGATAGTGCAAACAAAGATAGATCACTTATGTAGGCTTGACTATGATTATTTAAATCATGTTGATAAAGGAGAAGACGGTAATGTTCAAGTCTTGACAGTGCAAACAAAGATGTATCACTTATGTAGGCTTGACCTAGCAACAAACTAAAAGATCAAGGAATTTTGATGTACATGTCAAGTGATGCTGGTGTCAACAAAGCCACAGTAAGTGCCGAGAAAGTTTAGTGTTGACCGAGCATTAGTATTGACTGAGTGATAGTGTCGATGTCAAGGAAGAAGTTCTATAGTGACTAAGCCATTTAGTGATGACTGAGTGTCAAAACTTAATGTTGGCGAGGAACAACATTTTAGTTATTTGCGAAGAATCATAATTTCCAGCAGACTCAGTTGATTTCTTGGGATATGGAAAATGTGTTGGAGATAAGGATTGATGAGTTGGATCATCTAATCCAAGATAGGATTAGGTAAATGATCTAAGAGATTATTTCAAGGAGAAGTTTCTAGAAAAGAAGAGGTAAATAGATGGTGATTAGATTTACATTATATCTGATGGATCGAATCATGAACCCTAAGATCTACAGTGTTGGTTAAGCGACAAAAGATCAAAACTACTTATTTAAGGAGGTATAGAGGTGAACTTTCAAAGTGCATACGTGGAAGAGAAGAGAGTAGAGAAGTTGTGTGCATTTGAAAGAAGTTCTAGAGAGTTAGAGTTGTTACTGATGTTGTTGACTGGCAAATCTAAGCATAAGGCTTAATTGAGTTGAAAAGTATAGGGTGATTTCTTGAGGATTTTCCAAGTGAATCTAAAATTGAGATGACAATGGAGGCTAGACAGTGAATCAATATGAGGAACTGAATAGAGATCTGAACATGCAAAGTGAGTTGTACTAAACAGATCAAACCTGTTGTTACTTTCTAACCATTGTGAACAAAATTTCAAATCATTTAATCAAGGTTGACCTAACAATCTATGTAAATATTTTAACTAGGTGACATTCTAATGGAATGTTCTAAAGTCCTCTAACAAGGTCACTCCTAACAAGGTGATTAAATCCTTTAACAATGTGTATTGTAACCTTTGACGGGATTGAAATTCCAGGAGAGGATTAGGTAAATGATTTAAGAGATTATTTCAAGAAGTTTCTAGAAAATAAGAGATAAATAGAATGGTGATTAGATACATTGTATCTAATGGATCGAATCATGAACCCTAAGATCTATGATTTTGGTTAAGCAACAAAAGATCAAAACTGTCTATTTAAGCAGGTACAAAGGCGAACTTTCAAAGTGCATGCGTGGAAGAGAAGAGAGTAGAGAAGTTGTGTGCATTTGAAAGAAGTTCCAGAGAGTTGAAGTTGTTATTGATGTTGTTGACTGGCGAATCTAAGCAGAAGGCTTAATTGAGTTGAGAAGAAGTATAGGGTGATTGATTAACGATTTGCCAAGCGGATCTAAAACTGAGATGACAATGGAGGCTAGATAGTGAATCAATATGAGGAGTTGAATGGAGATTTGAGCATGCAAAGTGAGTTGTACTAAATAGATCAAACCAGTTGTTACTTTCTAACCATTGTGAAGAGTATTTGAAATCCTTTAATCAAGGTTGACCTAATATCCTATGTAAATCTTTTAGTCGGGTGACATTCTAATGGAATTTTCTAAAGTCCTTTAACAAGGCCACTCCTAACAAGGTGATTAAATCCTTGAATAATGTCACATTTAATAGTGTGTATCATAACCTTTATCAGTGTTGGCTCCTAATAGGGCTCACTTCAAAAGAGTGAAAATTGGTGACATGTTGTTAATGATTTTTTCCAAATTGGGTTTCCACAAAAAATATTAGTGTTAAACTATTGTTTTAAGTTTACATTTTGCAAGTCTTATATTTTAAGAACAGTGGACAACCAGTCAATGTTGCTAATAGTTTATAGTAGAGGCCAAGCAATGAAATGATAAGATCTAAAATTGAAATTATTTAGGTGTTGATTTGTTTGTTCAATTGGTACATTTGGACCTTGAATAATTGATTCACCCCCCCGCTTAAGTTATTCTAAATATTTTAGCAAGAAAATGTAAGTAAATATATGAAAGAAAATCACATTAGAAAAATGCATAGAATGTTTATCAAAATCCATATTTTGGATACATATTTATCAAGCATCTTTTACAGTTTATTTGCTCAAAGGTTCGACATCAAGGATTTCTAAGTTTTAGTTTAGAGGCTGAGATTTTCAATTTGGATCCCAGAAGGTTTTGAAGAATGGATATGCAGCCTTTAGCCCAAGCACTTTGTTCATCTTTTTTAACTTTGAAGGTGTAAGAGAGTAGATCTAAGAGGTGAACATGATTGCCAAAGCTCCGTCAAATAACAGATTCTGGAATAACACGAGAGAGAACATTTCCAGTTAGGGTATGAACAACTTGAAAACTAGGGGAAACCTTAGCTAGCTTGAGAAAGGAATTCCACTAAGGCTATAAACAACTTGAAGACTAGGGAAAGTCTCACCTACATTACAATGAAGATGTAAGAATTTGGTATAGCTATGATACCAAGTAAGAATTTTCCTTAGGGCAAAATCAAGCCAAGATCAAGAAGCACTAGACTAGCACAATATGGACCAAATAGAGTATGATTAGAATAAGAATATGATATTCAATTCATTGTAATGTACACTAGAGGTGACTATATATAAAGGCCTCTATGATGCATCTAGAATGCCTAGGAGTTAGCGATATGATAAGCCTCACAACTAAGCACATGCCACCAAGAGTGGGTTATCCTCCATTAAGCATAGGAGTTAGTGTGATGATGAGAGGATAAGCCTACAAAGGTGTGTCATGTAAAATTATGTTGTAGACACCATGTGCTTAATTAAGAGTGTGAACAATTGTGTTGTCAATATGACAACTCAATTGATTATGCAAACTCCAGCATTGTAGACACCATGTGCTAAATTAGTGTTTCTTACTCCTGTGTTGTCAACATGACAACTCATATGAGTACGCAAACTCTTAGGTGTCTAACTTAAGAAATAATAAAATAATGCATTTATCCTAAGTAAAGTGTAAATAATAATTATTTGCATTAACAAAATATTCTAGGTTTATTGAAGAGAACATTTCCAATAAGATGTAACCGTTGAGCAAGCAATTTCTCTCAATTTAATGATCAGTGAGACTTACGAAGAAAAAATCTGACATTTTGTCACTTAACAGATTTTCTTGTTCAATTGCTGAGAAGATCCCCAATTAGGGATACAACTAGGGCATACATTGTTTAAGTTTCTGGAGCCAAAATAAAGATCTACATGAATTTCATGGGCACTTATGGTCATATTATAGCTTTATGTCTCATATTCATACCCTCCATGGGTAGGCCGGCACATAGTATTGGAAGGGACATGTATTCTAAACCAATAAAGATATGGGATTGAGCCACAGGACTCACATTTTCCTTCTAGAGCACTTTCACTCTCTCCATTAAAAGGCCTGAATGGAATGGTTGAGGAGATGGTTGGGTGTTTGGGCTTTTTCTGCACAAAGTATGCCCACCAAGTGTCAAAAGCCTCAGACGTTGATGGTATCTAAGTAACATGGAGACAAAATTAGGGAAAAGCGAATTCAACAGCTCGATAGTATTAGAGCTCGACATGGACAGCAATTAGTGTTTGTTCCTAAAATCCTTTGCCAAATCATTATTTAATCTCCAATGATATTCACAGTGCCTTAGGTCCATGGCAAAGAAAGGCATTCAGGAAACTTTGTTAGAGCACCGTCTTTTTTAATTTTTAGATTTTTTAGTGACAAAAATAAGAATAAATCCCAAGAAATTGCGTACAACCAATAAAAATATTAGAATTAGTACTATAAATTAATTAATTGTGAGTTTTTTCCTTCAGTCATGCTTCTTGTTATTTCAACTAGGTATTTTCTCGTTTTTTTCTCACTATACCATTTTGTTGTGGTTTATATCCCATTATAAATTTCATTTTGTTTTTCTCTCTTTTGTAGTAATTAATTTTTTTATTTAATATCAATTCTCCTCCTTTACTTATTTTTAATACTATTGAGAAACAATTATATTTCTTCGCTATTTAGGCTTTACATTGCTAGAAAATACCAACTGCTTTTGAATTTTATTTTAGGTGTTTTATAAACTGCACAATTTTGAATGTACCAACTCAAGAGATGCTCTTTTCTCCATGATTCACTAAAAGAAGAAATGGACCTTTATGTTGGTTGCCCAAAATATGTCCACAATATTATTTATGAGTTCCTATATTGAATGAATGCATCAATTCACGCACTTTTCTGGGCTGTTTCAAATGGACATCTGCTGCCACTGCCAGTGATAACAATCTTAATTTTATGATTTTGAAAATTTTGTATGTTGTGTAAAATATCTGAATAAAGAATATTTTACCTATGCACAAAGTTCAAACCCATAATCTGGAAATGATGTTTCTCATAGAAGAAAAACTGGATCCAAGCTATCTTCTCCAGAAAATATTGAAATAGTATAAGGCCTCTCCAAGCCTTTAATTTAGGATTTCCAATCACAAGAGCTCGAACTCAAATAAAATATGTAATGATGGATAACACCTTAAGTTAATCTCAAGCCCCCAAAAAGTAAAGAATCACTTATTTCTTTGTATTGTGGTAGTTTGCTTCTGTAATTTAATATTTCAACAGAAAAGTTGTAAGATCTCTATTTTATATTTTTTGAGATTTAAAAAATTATATTTTGAAGAAATTACTTATGAAACACGAAATAAATTATAAATATTATTATAAATGGGAAATGATCACTAAATTATTAGAATATTCTGCTCTTTTTTACAGACAAATGTATTTTCATAAACTAGAAATAGAAATAATCAACAATAAAATATTTCTATTTTTTTTAATTTTGTGATATTTGTAAAATTCATCTAATTATGTGAAACAAATTTTTTCATATTTATAAAATGAACAAATTATTATTTTTAAATATGTATTTTTTCTTTTTATTCAATTCTCAATTCATGATTATTTATATTTACTTGTATGAATATTGTAAGAAAATTAATGTTTTCAAAATGTCTAAAGAATTAAAAAGTTTATTATATAATCTGAATTTTTCAATCAATACCCAAAGAAAAATAAACTTAAAATGTGGTGAAGGATACTTAATTTTTTTTGGTTAAAATAAAAAATAAACACCTAATCTTAAGATATATATAAATTCACATTTCTATTATGAATAGTTAAAGTTAAAGTTTTATTTATTGATGTTGTGATTTAAATTTATCAACTGTGAAGCTTATCTTTCATCAAGTTTATATTATATTTGATAATTTTGTAATATATACAAAGATTTTAATTTAATTATTTTTTGGTAGTTATTTAATTTAATTTAATTTAATTATTTGGTAACTATTTGGTAATTATTTGGTTCTATATGGTTGCTGAGTTTTGTTTCATTTACCGTTGGAACGAATATTATGATGAGTTTAAAAATTGCAATAAATACAAAAGATATGATTTGATATTTATTATTTTCATGATTGTCCTATCAGCTTATCATTGCATGTACAAAACCATGCAACTGCTAGTTCCAGGAAGGAAGAATTGTGAAAATTATGAATCCTAGATTTCCTACAATTTGTATCAAAGTGATTCTTCCTATGATTTGAAAGTCAATATATACATATAGCCTTCAAAAGCTACATTATTAAATAAAATATGCAGCTGATTGCATCTCAACCCTAGGAATCCTTTGATGTGACATACAAGGGATAATAACAGATCAATAGTTCCAACTTGCATTTCATCACAGAGCCCTTAAAAAGAATCCTCCAGGTTCTGAAGGCAGCAAAAATTGAAAGATATTTTCATTCAATCAGGCTCATGACAATGCTTTATGTTTTTGATACAGATAAAAATGGGTTTTGAAAAGGCCCAGATCCTTAGTTTAAATATAACTGTAAAATAATATTTGTACACAACAAAACAACACTTAGGAAGTGGAAAATATGGAAGAAAACATTTCAAATCTCAAGAAGCTAGCAGCTAGTACCACTGTACAGATATAACAATTCTTTGGCATGCTCTCAACATAAGCTGACTGGAGTGGCTACAAAGAAAAGACCCCGCTCATTATTAAGCTCTTAAACTTCTCCCTGCATGTAGTAATTGCAAAAAAAATTTGCAGCTCATAGTACCTGATCAACATGGCCTTTGCACAAGTAAATAACTTTTTTAAGTTCAAAGTCAATTGCTGCTCTATTTTGAGGCATCAGGATTTGCAAGAGCCTCAGATTCTGCCTTTGCCATTGGATCATTATTTTCTTCTGGTTCTTCAACTTCTCCTTCACGTTCTTGGGTTAACTTTTTCCTCTCTTCTTCCTCAGCTTTACGAGCAATGGCCTGTTGTTCAACCTGTAGCCGTTGCATCTCCTCTTCCTGCTGTTGTCTCTCAAACCATGTGTCTGCATCAGCCCAAACTGCAAAAAAAAAAAATATATTGCATGGTGAGCTTGACCACCCCAAGATAAACAAGAGCTCTGAAGAGCTTTAGTCCCGCCTTATGCAAAAGGATAGAGTGCAAAGATTTTAAGGTGAAATAGTAATGGTAAGATTAATAGTTATAATAAATGACATAAATATATGATGATGAATATGGTTTATAATAAATGAGTAAATTTATATAAGATTATAATTAAACGAAGAGAAATGATGTTTTTAAAGAAAAATGAGCAATTTAATAAAATAAATATAATTGTTTGTTAAGTTTAATTATGTATTATAGAATTAAATTTTAAATAACTTGATTTGATTTTAGATTTCTTTAAATTTATAATATAATAAATCTAAGAAATATTAAGCAATCTTTAAAATTCAAAAAAAAAAATTTAAAAACTAAAATGTACCATTTCTAAAGAGAATAAATTTAGGTAATTAAACTAATAAAATAATATGTTGACAAATCTATAACAAGTGCCATATAATTGCTTAGTAAATCTTGCATCTAACTTTGTCAAGTGTATTGATTTTATAATCAAGGCATAAAAAAATATACAACATAAAAAAAAATATTAGATATTTTTTTATGTATATAAATATAATAGATTATTGTATTCATTATTAGATTTATTTTCTGTGGTGACATTGATCTCCTCCACTTTTCTTTGGCAGATTTTGTGGGTTCCTTTTTAAAATGCAGAGTTGTTCTTGTTTTTAAAATAATTCTCAATCAATAATTCTTGTTTTATAATTGGCCAGTGGCTATTTTGCTAGGGGTTATTTGTTTTTTTTTCATTCAGAAAAACAAAGAAATTCATGAGTTAAATTCATGAAAGTTGTGGATGTTTCTAACAAAATCCATAAGCAACTTCGCCATAAAGTCCAATGATCTGCAATTTGTGTTCACGGGGCCCTGCTCTTCAAACATAGATCAAACAAATTCGAAACCGCCTCATCCGGCCTTCGATGTGGAAGAATCCCGACAATTCTTCAAAAAGTCCGGCCTGGCCGTTAGGGCTGTGGAAGTTCTCATGGAAGACGTTGCGCAAGCCTTCAAGAGAAGTGTCGATGGTGGCGCTGTTGGAGTATTGGAGCCTAGGGTTTTTTGATCGACAAAAGGAGCCGAGGAAAAGCCTGCATATCAGAGGTTAAGCTTTACAGAGCTGTAGTTCTGCTAAGATTGGATCATGTCATGGGCAATGTGGAAGTGTTGGAAGATGCTATTTTGTATGTTGCAAAGTTTAGGGGATTCCATCACTTTGCGGAATTTACAGCAGAGGATGTTGGGATTGCCGAAAGCGGGCTCAATTCCATGGTGTTGGCCAACAATAATGAGATGGTGTTGTTGCCGATGAACGAGCCTGCGTATCTAGTTTTGTTTTTTCTGCCTGAATTATATTGAAGTTGTGGTATCAATCTGATTGTTGAATGGCGGAGAACAAAGTGGTACAGTATAGAAGTAGAGCAACCCTAAGGAAATTTGGAAGGTGGTAAACAAGGGTGGATGAGAATGGAGTTGTGGAAGACAGCAGCAGCAATGTTTCTTTATCTCCGCCTGGATCTCTGCTAAATGAGACGATGAATCATTCGTTCTAGTCCGATAGAACTAATCCGAAAGTGTTTCTTGTTGTGTCCATAATCATGGCGCCGACAGCCCGTGATGAAATAAACGGCAACGGGACAGAGAACGGAAAGCCCCAACCCCATGTAATGCTGTTGTCCTCATTGGGGCATGGCCACCTCATTCCATTCATGCAATTAGCCAAAAACTTGGCGGCAAAGGGGCTAACCATAAGCTTCGTAACCACCTTTCACCACATCCCTTCGCTGAGGAAAAAAGTCGAGGAAGCCCAAAAGGCCGGTTTAGAGATCCACCTAGTAGAAGTTGAAGTCTCAGAGGATCATTTAACACTTGGACAAGTGAACAACAACAACATTTAGTGGCACCAGCTGCCGCCATTGTTGGCCGCCAACGAGGGGCTCCAACCCCATTCCGAACGATTTCTCCACTGCTTTGTCGTCAAGGAAACAACCACCCTGCCACCACCGGCGTGTTTGATCACCGACGTTCTCCTTGGGTGGGCTTCCGGCGTCGCCGAGAAGTTTGGCATCCCACGGGTGAATTTTGGGAGACGAGCGGACGAAGAAATATGTGATTCAAAAAATTCTCAATTTTTGAATGGGAAAATTAAATAAAACCCCAGCAAAAATATGAGTAACCAATCAGAAAATAGTAATAGTCTTCAAATAATTGAATGAAAAATAAAATCATTGTTAAAGATTAGAAGTCATACAAATTATTTCATATTGCACGATTTTCTAGATGAACTAATGCACAATATTTCAACTGAAAACAATAGTTCCGCCTATATATATAGGCGGGACTAAAAATCCCCAAGTTGAAGATAGTCAAGTAAGATTTTTGAATTTTTAGTCTCTTGCACAAAATCAAAATGAGTGACCTTAAAAATCCCCTGGTCCATCCCCAACATAATCAAACTAGCTCAAACAGTGACCACAAATATGTGTTAGATCAAATTTGATGGCAAGCAAATGGAAACATTTTACCAAAAAAAAGTTTCCACAATTGCCTGAATACCAACCTTGGCTGGGCTTAAGACCTTATTTTATTTCTAAGTAATGACAAAATAGAAAGATTGGCTTGATCCTATATCCCAGCTATAAAGGAGGTATGCTACATGGCCATATAATCCTCACTCTCCACTTTGAACAGCTGTGGTTTCAAGACTGTTACCAATACAGATGAAGATGAACTAACAGGTTCCCGTCTCTTGTCCATGGTCAAGAACTTCGCCAAATGAACCTCCATCTATTTATACTAGACTAGAACAATACATAAATTCAGGAGTTTTTTGGTATATGCAAAGTTCCTCACTTTTTGAGTCTTTTATAGTAACAACGTAAACATTGCAAAATACTGAAATTTATTGTGATTATAGTCAGAAATTTGATTAAGAATTGTTTTCAGTATGTCAAAGGGTTTGAAATTTAATTGTAGAACTACAATTTATAGTATCTTATAATGTGGGTAGATCAATCTGTTGGATACAATTGATTAATTGTGTATTGTCTTTGATGTTACACAAATGTCATATCATTATCAGTCAGTATATGCCGAGCTCACTCGGGCAGTGAAGACAGTTCTCTGTGTCTACTGAGCATTCCTGTGATTGCCTAGTTCAGAAGGCAATGTCTACCGAATTCACTCGAGCGTCAAAGGAATGTCTGCAGAAGATTAGTGTTAACCAAGCTCACTCGGTTAATAAAGGAAAGTTGGATGGAACCAGTGCTAACCGAGCTCACTCGGTTGCCAAAGGATCTTCGCAAGTTTGCAATGTTAACCGAGCTTCCGTTGGTTAACACAAGAAATTGCTTCTGAGTTAGTGTCTACCGAGTTGGGTCGGCTAACGAAGGATTTTCTTGTTTTGGCATATTAAACTTAATTGATTTATCTATTGGTTCTAGCTGGTTGAGGTGATGAATATTAATTATTCTAAGTTGTATATGAGCCGTCTTGACAATATGAAAGATATATGTATAAGGTCAAGTTGTGGAATCAAAGCGTGCAAGCAAGTGAAGATGTAATGAATGTATTAAAGATTTAATAATGAAGAGAGGAAGTGAATTTGAAGGATAAAGCAGAATATCTTTGTGGAGCAGAAAAGCTATATTCAATCAGGAAGGATCATGTACAAGCTAGAACAGAGCTCTGTAATCAGCAATTCAGTTGCATTCAAATCAGGTCATCTCATTGTTGCTCTCTAACCATTGTAGCAGTGATCTAAATCTCCTAACAAAGTTGGCTTAACAGCTATTTGTAAATCCCCTAACAAGGTGGCAGTTCTATTGAATTGTTTAAAGACCTTTAACAGGGCCACTCCTAATAGGGTGATTAAATCATTTAACAAGATCACACCTAACAGTATATTTTGTAACCATTAACAAAGTTGGCTCCTAACAGGGCTCATTTCAGAAGAGTGAAAACAATAACTAGTTGCAATTGGTGATTTTTCCCAAATTGGTTTTCCACGTTAAATCCTGATGTCAAATGTGTTCATGCTATTTTCTTTATGTGTTTGCAACTAAGTTAAAGTAATAGTAATCACAGATAACATCTAAAGTTTGCATGTTAAGAATTTACCGAGTATAATCAGTACTTACCGAGTTACAGCATTTTATGTGTGTTTACCAAGCATCAACAATATTCAGTTTTCAGAGTTTATTTTTGTACTAACATCTAAGGGATCCGGAATTTATTTTAGTAGTAATTGATTCACCCCTCCCCTCTCAGTTACTCCTTATATTTCCAACACAATCACCATCAAAATGGTTCAATCAGCCCTCCAGTAAAAAGAAAAAACATCTACTCTACGATACCTCAAAAGCCATCAGTGGAAGTCTTCAAAACTTGAATACATTCCTATCCAGTATGAAGAGAATCAGTTTTCCTTTCTGCAATATGATCATGGGGCTTGTTTTAAATATTCCACAGATTATAAAGTAACATTATGTTATTTACTTCAGTGTTTTAATTTTAATAAAGTGATGTTACATCCCACCAAGTATGCCTGGGGAAAAAGGGACTTGGACACAAGTTATTTTATAATTGTAAAGACAATTGAATGGAAATGAATACCATTTTGACTCAAATTGATCTTTTGTTATAAGAGGGATTTTGTATTCATTTGCATCATTTAGTGCACACATACCAAAATATTATTGGTGTGAATGAACGAAATTCTTCCAGAAGTTGAACGAGGAAGAAGAACCTCATCAATAATCACTTGTTTCAATGGTGAAAGATTCATCCTAGCTGGTTGAGTGATTTCACACAAGAATAACACTATTTTCATGGAGTTTGGAAATTCGCGGTTTCAAAAAAATGAAGTTTTTTATCATTAATTTATAGCAGGTTTGGAGTTTCTTTGAGTGTTGTTTAGCAATTTATGATATGCTTTTTTGAAGTGAGTTTGCTGGTTAATTTGGGCTGGTTCTACCCTTCCAGAAGGAGGCCATGCCCCTTCATTTGCGACTGCTAGGCAAGAAACGATGATTTGGGGTAATATTGCAAAGGCTAACTGATAGAGACTCCTTTGCAAGAGATTTTCCTAAGTTCTTTGCACTGTTTGATTTACTGAAGGAGCCGAACACATCAACATAGGCCGTAAGGCTAATTATGGCATCGTGTGAGGCTATTTGGGAGATGCACTGGAAGTATAGGTTATCTTGCACTTCATAGAATGGCGTCTAACCATCAGGGGCTGCCCGCAGGTTTTCGCAATGTGCATTGAAGAATGATCATGGTCTGTGGAAATCTGATTTTTCTAAGCCAGCCACCCTGTTTTTTAGCCACCTACAGCAGGGTATTATGACTGATTTAATTTTCAGTCCCTTGGTTTGGTGTCCAATGCTATTCAAGGAATGTTTGAGGGTCTAAGCTGTGAGGAGTTTCTCACTGTTGAGAGTGGCTGGGAGGCCTGTTCATGGTGACAAAAAAACAGTTTGGAATTTGCGGATGGCTGTCCATGCTAATAAACTCCTGCAGGTGGTCTGTAACTGGTTTGTAATGCACCCATTTTCAAGTTATTCAAATGTATTTTAGTGGATCATTCAGTTGCTGCATCGTAGTGTTTCTTTAGATGTATTTAGCTTCAAATTTTGTAACAGCAGAGGTTTATATAAATGCAATAATCATGGGAAATTCCTAACAGCATAAGTTCATTCATTCCAAACCTAAGCTTGTAATAGAAGACTCTCATATTCAGAAGTTAATTGCCTGAGCTCTTGTTGTGGTCTCATTGGGACAAATTTCAAAAAGAAATATGTAAGGGGGTGTTCTTACAGTTGATACTTGATAGAATACAGAACCATTTATGGGTTTAATGTTGAGGAACAGCGGGAAAACTTCTTTCAAGAAAAGGAAATATTAACAAAAAGTGTCAAAATGATTTTAAAACAAATGAACATTTTAACAAACTGTTAGCAATAGTCTAACCACAGTTTTAACAATCATAAATTGCCTTACATTTGTTAAACAGCTAAAATAGACGTATCGTCAAACACGATATATATAGGTAGCGATGTCGTATAGCAATACCCAGAATGAATGTGATGCCACAGCACAAGGAGATAATAATTTATCCTTCAAACTATTGTCAATACTGGCTGTTTGGCTAAATCATTGGGTCATTTCCACATTCTTGTGCAGGTGCCTTTGAAATTGCAGATGCATTCACAGAGAGCAAGAATCAACGTCAACCCTTTTAAACCCGTCAATAACCCTCTTTGCTAGGTCATGAATAAAAAATAATAAATATGCTCCCCAGCCTCATAAATGGCTGTACTTCTTACAAAGTGGTTCTCTTATTACTTTTACACTTTGCCAAGCTGAACAAATAAATATTAAATACATTTAATTTCAAATTCATACCTGTAGCTGCCACTAATATAAGAAAATTGAAACCTCTATTTACACATTCCCAAATCTTCTCTGCTCTCTAGTGAACTTTGAGTGATCTCTTGGACTAGCTAGGAAGAAACCCTTATTCTAAAACCAGTATTCCCTTGGGGTTTTCATCCTAGTGTTTCTCCTTTCAGCAAAATGTCCAATGTTTAGTTTCACAATAGAAAAAAATTTGTCAGAAGACATAAAACTTTCCTTTACAAATCCCTTTTATCCTCACCTTTGGAAAGTTCAAGAAGTTACATTTTTCTCCATAAATTGACTTTATTTTAATTTTCTTTTTGGCCCAGCTCAGTAATTTTAACACAAAATATTAAGCTTTACAAAAATGATTACTTAATACCTTTTCATAAGCCTAATTAGCCAAGAGAATTAATAACAGTCTACAGGTCTTCATCTCACACTAACGCTTGAGAGAGGACATTTGAAGATAGCTTCTCTAGACAAACTCCAAAAAGAGTTTGAATGAGAGGATTTCAGCCCAACTGAGGTGATCTACATCAACACATTGATAAAAGACCAGCAAGCTTCTACGGGCTCAAAGCATGCCCCCTTTTCAACCTTGAGCAAGCTTGCTGGTCTTGTGAGCATAATTCTACATCATATGCTGGAAACATTACAAAACTTGTGTGCCTAGCTTCAAATCTTGCAAAACTTGATGTATCAAGTTGACCAACGATAAGGCTTCAATGAAGGATCTCCTAGAAAGCATCAATGAATTTATTCCTCAATCTGTTGCCACAAATGCTACACAGAAAAATATTTTGAAGACAGATCTTGACAATGCGCCAAAAATTACCTCCATAACTTCAAGTTGAGATGTGGATTTTGTGTTTTGATTTTCATAGCAGCATTCAAAGAATGCAACACAAATCTGTACCAGGAGAATTTTGGCACTAGAAGACATTTATTTACAACACCAATGTAAGTAGATGACTACAGCATAGTGTAATCATCTATCAATTATCCAAGTGTGTGCACAACTACAGTCTAGTTAACTACTGCACATGCACATCATTGTTTAAACTCAGAATCACTGAAACATGCACTTGCAAACTTGTGTTACTTGCACTGGGGCAAGGCACCTATAAAAACCTTGTTAGTGTAATCATTGTAGCAGTGAATTGATGAATGAAAGCATAGAACTTATATGACTTTATCTATTACAAGTCATTTGCTAATATTAGAATTGCATGGTCTTAGTGGCCTTTAAAAAACAAAAAACCACACATACATAGCAACAAGCATTCCAAACTTTAGTAGCATGCTTTGGGGTGACCAAATGTAGGCCAACGTGAAGCTGCAAAGGTGTTAAATATAGTGTATTGCACACATCGATAAATGTTTAACAAGAATTAGATTGAACTCAACTGCTAATTGTTTACAAAAAAATTCTTTGATTAAAAGTTACATAGATTAAGTGGCAAACTGTTTGAGATGCATTTGGGTCTGAACCTATTTCCCATTTCCTTTTCTAGTAAGATATTGTTGCTAGAAATTTGGGATACTTATGTGCATTCCCTTTTCTCCTTAAATAAATCCTTATAAGTATCACCTTTAAGAAATTCTACCTTTCCTATCCTTCCATGGAACATGGTTCTGACCTACCTTCAAAATCATTTAAGTCTTCAAGCATAAGCCAAGTTTGTACATTCATGCTTGATCTAAGTATAAATTGCAACCTAATTTGTAGACCAAGCCTTATTCAAGTACAATGGTTACAGCACAGAATTAAGAGTCTCATATGGAAGCAAACTTGTGTTTTAACTTCAGAAATGTGGATTTCCATGATTAAACCACTCCAAAACATGATTGACTCTGTAAAGGTGCTCAATAATTAATCCTGAGATGCAAATTTAGGGAAAAACATAGAACTTGGGCACAAATGACCCAGTAGAATTGTAAAAGTGCAGTTGTAGTGCGATGGTAATGGGACATGTGGTAAGTGTGTTATACAAGTTAAAAGTCTAAACTCTAAACCAGTGTTACCAGCCTCGAACTCAGCTCGGACTCAGTCAGGCCCAAATTGGGCTCAGATTTGGCCTCAGTAGCCGGAGTCAGCAAGGACTCAGCAAATTAAAAAACTCATGAAATTCAAAGATTTTTAAGGATTTTAAAATTTTTTTCATGCATCATTTAGCCAATTAACATCAAATACACAACAATTGAGATAAATAGAAGCTACTTTGCACACATATACAACTTTTCATAGATCACCTAAGTATAAATGCAAATTTTCGAAAAAAATTACTTAAACTGAATAACATAATAGAAATCTAAACTATAGTGTAACTGTCAAATGTCTACAATATCCATGGAATATGCGATCCATGGACTCAAAAGTTCAAAACACATATCAAAAGAAAGGCTCATAGTAGCCTATGTCTTCCTACTAGTATGCCTAAGATAGGTCATGGAAGACTCTAGAGCCATCCTCTCCCTGTGTCTAAGGTTGAACCTCAGTGACATGCTCATCATGATCATCCTCATCCTCATCCTCATACTCATCCTCATGATCCTCATCATCAAAGTTGGATCCATCACTCTCGGCCTCAGGGTCTTGGACTAGGTCTCCTCGTGCTCTAGGCTTCTCCACTGCCATCGCCACTATCGGATTCCAAAACCCCAATACTCTTCCCTCAACTCTTATTTCTTTATTCTCTATGTTTGCAAGTAATAGAATGACCTTTTTAGGTCTTAATCATACTTGATATACCAAAAAAACAAAAAAAATCATTTAACAATTATTTTTGTCTTTTCTAGACATTGCCCGCCAATCGAGTTAGGCTGACGGGACTCGGCAAGTCATCCCAGACTCGGCCGAGTCCAAAACTTGAAGCATTTTGCCTTGTTTTGCTTGGCTCGCCAACGGGACTCACCGAGTCTTGTAACGCTGCTCTAAACACACCCCACTACACTACAAGAGAGTCCATAAGTTCAAAAACATGTGGTAAGTTTATGGTAAAACAAATGTTTTGGCAGCACCATACCCATGTGTTTATAAAACCTGAGAATACATCTGGCCAATATTGTAAGTATGGTGATATTAACCTTGCAATCCAATGACTATATTTTTATTTCAATTATGTATTAGTCATTTATTATTCTTATCACTCAAGATTTCTAGAAAAGAACTCCAATGTCCCGCATAAGGAGAACATTTTTATAATTAAATATTTTTTCACTAGACTTACAATATTCTTTAAAAGTTGGCATTGAGCGGGTAAACTTAATTAGGCCAATGATAGCACCTTCAAACACTAGGCATAAAGTGGAGGAGAATCTAGCTCTTTATAGTGGTGTAAAAAACATCTATGTCAGTATACAAGGTGGACTAAAAACATATTGAAATGTGTTATGAGGAGGATGTTCTGTTTTCGACATAGAGAACTGTTATGTATTATGAGGTGGATGTCTTGTTTGTTAGGATTAAAGAGACATAAATAACAATTACATGCATATATAACCAATATCAAAAAATAATAAACCACATAGAAGTGAACACAAGACACAAAGATTTAACATGGTTCACTCATCCCTAGGCTATGTCCACCGACAGCGAGTCCAATATTCTTATTATTCAGTGATTACAGCCTGATTACAATCTATAATCCCTTACAACTCGATACCTCTGTAAGAAGCTACAATTTCATCATACATTATGAAATCCCTTAACCTAATCCACTTTATACAAGTTGCTCGCCACTTACAAAATTAGGGCTAGAATACATCGACCAATAGAAAAATAACATTCGACGCCTTTTACAATAATAAAGCTTGTTGAGCTTTCAGGGGGCTGCCCTCGGAAACTCCTGCAGGGGCATTGCCCTTCAACCCCACCTTGTACTGCGACATGGAGCACGCTTGTGGCTCTGCCCCACAACCTTGCAAGGGGCGTTGCTCCCAAACCCCCTAAGTAAAATTTGGGGAGGAACCACGCTGAATAAAGTGAGCAAAAATTAACCACCGAGTCTGATTAGACTCCACATAAAAACACTATTTGGACATAGAGAACTGTTATTTAACTTCTAGAGGGTCACGTTTGTCCTTGATTGAAGTTGGGTGACTAAACTCATGCAAAATTTCTTGATGCTTTTAACAAGATGCTTGTAAAACTCTTACATGTTATGAGATATCTTTTGCATGTAGACCACTTGGCTCATGGTTTAGTCCATGGTATTGAAAACCATTTATGATTTTTTATATTACTCTCTGATGTAAGCTAGATTGCTTACTAGTCCTTTCCTTCTCTAAGGACTCACCTAGGCTCTCTTCTAGCCTATTAGGGCTCCCCTTTGTCACCCTAACCTCTAAAGGATATCTATGCTACCCTCCACACTTCAACATCTAGCTACACCATTGATTTTACAACTTGCAATCATCCTAAGGACATTCCCACCTGTTCCTCACGATCACAACTGTACCGAAATGGACATTCTCCCTTCAACATGGAATGAGGAATGCAGCTTGATGGTGTTTAGTCCTCCCCTAACCTCTTGGACTCAAAATCCATCGGTCTTCTTATCGATTCCCTCAAACTTGACAAAATTGTCCTAATTAGACCTAGTAGAATTAGGCCTCCAAAGTTGGTTTTTGGGCTACAACTCCAAATTTCTCTTAACAAGGTGACAAACTAACCTCCATTGCGGATACCCTTTTGGGAAAGCTTCAAGATTTTGTTGGTCTCAAGTCCTCAGCCTATCCATACACCCTTTGCTATTTTTATGCCTAAAACCAAGGGTTTCAAGCATTTCCAATCAGCATTCACTAGGGTCTGGTGAAATTCATAACAAGACTAGTCTTGGAACCTTCTCCTTTGGCACACGGCTTCCTCACACATCCCTCCTCATCCTGCAACTCTTGGATTGAAGTATCTAATACATTCAATCCACCAAATCCCACTTGCTAGCACTGTGATCGCCTAGCCATGCAATGAAAGCTTGCCTAGGGCATCACTTGAAATATGGCAAACCACTTTGTCCAAGCCTCTCCTTTTGTATATACACCGTACAAAGACTCCACCTCCATGTCCCTCAAAGCCATGATGATTCCACGGTGAGGATTCATGGAGTCGTCATTTTACACAAAAACTGTCAAAACAGAACAGCAAACAGACTAATTACAAATGATTTTCAAACTACAACCAAACTACTTCCTAACAACTTGCACTCTAAATCAAAAAGCACTATATGGACATAAAATACAAGGATCAAACAAGAACAGAAGTTTTTCAATCCATTAAAAAACTCTTGCAACGAAAAACCTCAAAACTGTCAAAACTAGAACAACTCGTGCTTTTCAATTTTCAAAACTCACTTCTTACAACTTCCAACCCTTGGAATGGTTTTCTCTCATGGTCTTATAGGTTATTTGAGAGGTTTCAGACAATAATCTTAACTATCAACCTCTTTCTTGCACTATGCAACTTTTTTGTCAAAAAGTTGTCAAGCAACTCCTTAAAGTTGCTAACAACTTTTGCATTTCTTAGCAACTTTGACTTCCATCATTTGGGAACTTCCAAATTGGTCCACTATGATTCATTTATGATGTCTAGGCATGATTTAGCCCTTAGAGCATCCATTTACATAATATTGACCATTTTGACCTATTTGACAACTTTTGCAACAATTGACATCCTTTTGACATCTTTCTCAACTTTTTGCCAAATGACAACGTATGACCTCCAACCTATGAAAAAGGCTGTAAAAACATCATAGAGGACAAAATAAGTACAAAACTATACCTTCCTCAGGCTTTTAGGGTATAAGTCCCATAACCCTAGTTTTGCTTCCTAACAACCTAAACACAAGGTAAACCAAAACAACTAGAATGGATTGAGCCTAGTCAAATCCACCTAGGAGCAAATGCACATGACCTTCTAAGGTCCACACACAACCAATTGACTAGGCTAAGGTTAGTATTAGCCAAAACATCCAAAAGGTAGAGTTAGGACTAGGAGTTAGCCTAGGTGCTCCTACACCACTCTCGGCTCTATATTGTTACTTCCAATAGGAGGAAAAAAAAATTTGCTTCACAGGTTGAATGAAGTAACTTTGATTGATATTTACTCTATTGAAGGATTAATGCAAATTTAAGATCTTTTTGAAAGTGGAGTTTTTCATCACAAGAGTTTCTCCATGTAAATCTTGTGTGTAGTAATTTGCATCTCGTTTGATTATTTTCATTTCCACCTATAATTTATCACTATCACGTAATTGGATGCTTTGCATTTACAACTTTCATTTGTAATTTATATCAATAGCCAGTGCCATCACTGTTATGGTGATGAAGTGCACCATATGGTGCAGCCTCACCATAAGGTGGAGGAATGTCACCATACAGTGACATATATATATATATATATATATATATATATATATATATATATATATATATATATATATATATATATATATATATATATATATATATATATATATATATATATATGTCACTGTATGGTTTTAAAGTACGGTGAATGAACCATTGAGCTGTACAGTGACAGACATTTGTGCCATGAATGCCAAAATGGTGTTGTACAGTGGTACGGTCATGGTGCCAGATAGTACGATGGTGACTGTGCCGAACAATACAGTGGTGTCGGATAGTACGGTGAAGTCATGTTGTGTACAGCAAAGACTGTAGGTAAGGGAGTGCCTGAGGATTTGATATCGAATGGAGTTTCGGAGGCCGAAGGGAGTGACTCGATACCGAAGGGACTACCAACTGGAAGAGTGATTGTCAAGTGGATGAGTAAGCATTGGGACTGTAACCATTTTGTTCTTGACAATTAATGCACCAAATTCCATAATGAATTGCATAGTGTATAAATCGTTGATAAAATGTGCGAAGTCTACAGTTGACAATGATGATTGTATTGTTGTAGGTAGCTGTGAGGGCTGAGGCTATGAGCCTGAAGAACAGTGTCATAATGGTAGAAGTAGGGTTGATTGTAAAGGCAATCTAAACCTGAGTCTATTATTTGTATGTAATGTATTCGTTACTGTAATATAACGGGTGACACTTTGGTTCTTGGCTAGTGGATTTTTCCCGAAAGGGTTTCCCACATAAATCTCTGTCTCGTGTATTTTATCTTGTGTGTGCCTTTATTTTCTTTGTTCTTATTTTCCCTATGCATCTCAGTAGATTTGATCTTTATATAATTTCCTCGATAAATTGACATTTTGGAAGGTGTTTCGGCTAGTAGCTTTCCTAACAAGTGGTATCAAAGCCATTATCCATTACCATTATCTTGTTGGTAGAGTTGGTTGTATTGGGTAGGGTTGGTCGTTTGGTGTCAATTTGGTTCCAGTGGGAGTTTATAAAGTGTTCATCTAGAAATCGAGATGGCGAGTACATTAGGGAGAATAGAGATTGAAAAATTTGATGGCACAAACTTTGAGTTACGGAAACTTAAAGTGGAGGATATGTTGGTAGACCGAGATCTATAGATTGTTGTGTCTAGTAACAAGCCTTCAGGCATGAAGCAAGAAGATTGGGTTTTAACAGATCAAAAGGCCAAAGGACTGATAAGGCTATGTCTTGCAGATTCTGTTCTCTTGAATGTTCATGAGGAGAAAACTACAAATTCTTTGTGGAAGAAGTTGGGAGATATTTATCAGGGAAAATCCTTGGTAAACAAGCTCTTCCTGAGAAAGAAGTTGTACTCCTTGAAGATGGATGAAGGAACGACTGTGGCAGATCATTTAAATGCATTCAATATGGTGATTGCACAACAGACATCTGTTGGTGCGTCTGTAAGTGAAGAAGAGTGTTGCATGCTACTGTTGTGCTCGTTGCCTAATTCATAGGATCATCTTGTGGACATTGGAAGTACTACCACCCAATTAAAAATGGATGAAGTGGTTGCTGCAATTCTGTCAAAGGAGATGCGGCGAAAATCTTCTGAGGTGGCTCTCATCGCTCAAGATAGAGCGAAGGACAAAAGCAAGGACATGAAGCCTGAATCTTCTGAGAAAATGTCCAAAGTTAAGTGTTGGAATTGCGGGCAAACTAGTCATATTTGAAAGGATTGCAAAGGGAAGAAGAAGAAGAAGAAAATGGAGAGGTCTTCAGATTTTGAGTCTTCTCAAAGTGATGATGAATATGCAAGCAGTGTTGCTTTGGCTAATCGGTCATTTGATGATGACTGGTTAGAGTGATTCAATCTTCGAGTGGAAGATGTTTGTCATGATGCCATGTGTGACTAAGCACCACTGTACAGTGGGAGTTGTTGGCAGTGATGTAGATGCCATGTGTAACTTGACACCACAGTTATAGTGGGAGTTGTTGGCAAATGAAAAAAAGTAATTGATCTTCATTAGTATTGTAGATCTTGACAGCATAAGATTATGATGTTGCTAAAGGATCTTTTCACATTTGCTGAAGTACTATTTGGAGATGTTAAACTTCAGGTGACTCAAGATATTAACATCTGGAGGGCTCAACGGAGTCTTTGATAAGGGTGTGGTTTATGTTTTCATTTAATAAATGGCGCATGTAATCTCTAGTTGAGATTGTTTAGATCATGTCGTCATGTTTATGTTCTTGAGGCCATGGTTGGAATTTTGACATTGATCTTGGTTTAGTTTCTTTGTTCTGAGTACATTGATCATTTGTCAGATACTTTGTGATGTTGTAATGTTGTATTTGGAGTTGGCATGGATTAATCAGTTGTAGGTGCTCATGGAAACTTAGAGGATGATGGTGTTATCTCTTGTGATTAGAGATGTGTTTGTTGGAATGGTGGGTGCTACTTCATCAAGTGGGATATCTTTATGGTATTGAAGTGCACCATACAGTGTAGCCTCACTGTACGGTGGAGGTATGTCACCGTACGGTAACATACATACATATATATATATATATATATATACAATGAATGAACCATTGAGCTGTACAGTGGCAAACATTTGTGCCATGAATGCCAAAATGGTGTTGTACAGTGCTATGATGGTGCCAGATAGTACGGTGGTGTCATGGTGCCAGACAATACGTTGGTGATGGTGTCAAACAATACGGTGGTGTCAGATAGTACGGTGAAGTCATGTTGTGTACGGCAAAGACTGGAGGTAAGGGAGTGCCTGAGGATTTGATACCGAATGGAGTTTTAGAGGCCAAAGGGAGTGACTCGATACCGAAGGAATTGCCAACTAGAAGAGTGACCGTCAGATGGATGAGTAACCGTTGGGACTGTAACCGCTCTGTTCTTGACAGTTAATGCACTAGATTCCATAACGAATTGCATAGTGTATAAATGTATGTGAGATTTGTTGATAGAATGTGCTAAGTCTGCAATTAACAATGATGATTGTATTGCTGTAGGTGGCTACGAGGGCTGAGGCTGTGAGCCTAAAGAACAGTGTCATAATGGTAGAAGTAGGGTTGATCGTAAAGGCAATCTAAGCCTGAGTCTATTATTTGTATGTAATGTATTGGTTACTATAATACAAAGGGTGACACTCTGGTTCTTGGCTGGTGGGTTTTCCCCGAAAGGGTTTCCCTCGTAAATCTCTATCTCATGTATTTTATCTTGTGTGTGCCTTTATTTTCTCTGTTCTTATTTTTCCTATGCATCTCAATAGATTTGATCTTTATATAATTTCCTTGATAAATTGACATTTTGGAAGGCATTTCCGCTAGTAGCTTTCCTAACAATCACAATGAACATATTAACAAAACACGTTCCAAGCACCCCCCACACAGTACACATATATTATGAAACGTGTAACCTCACCTACAGAGAATTCTGACTTACGACAAGAGCGCCAAAGTTCGATTCTACACAAGTACTAAACGATTTTGCAAAATAGCTACCCTCAGATCTTTGACAGTGAGCCGAAGAGACCAATTCTCATTGTTCTCAATGAGAACATGTTACCGGCTATCCAATTTACAAGGAGGGGAAAAAAAGGTCGCCCTACAGAAAACCCCTAAAAATTGCGTAGAAAAAAACAGAAGTTAAAAATGACTTACTAGGTTGAGCAGCCCAGCCTTGTTCACCTCCCTTGATCCTAATGGGTTGTGCATAGTTAACAGTCAAAACTCTGCCATAAAGCTCGGCATTGTTCATGTTGTCCATGGCGGCGGCGGCATCGTCCTTGTCGAGGAATGTCACAAAGCCGAAGGAGCGGTGCTTCTGAGTGGCTTGATCCAGAGGAGTGGTCACGTCCTTAATGTCCCCAAATGGTATAAACGCTGCATGAAGAATCGCCTCGTTCACATTCTCCTCTAGCCCACCTGCCATTTCAATTACATCGACACCTCAAGCCACTGGAACAAACCAAATCTAACAGAACCCCGAATCTTAAAGGGCAAAAAAAAGAAGTAGGATTGGAAAAATGCTCACCAACATATAGAGTGTTCTTCTGATGCGGAGCAGCCATCGTAAATCTACCCAATAAGATGGTTCTCACTTTTTTCTGCAAGAATTGTTGTCCTTCCTCTTCAAGAAAAACTCTACACAATGGCTCACTGAACCCACTCTATTAGCCCGCTCATAGTTTTTAGCGGGGATTTGTTATTACTAGTGAACTAATGTTCCCCTTAGCCCCCCACTCCATCCTTATTAGCACTTGCCGTAAGGAAAATAGTATTATTGACTAGAATCAATTAATAACTACGATTCTACCAATCAAAATAATGTATTATCATTTACTATACACTAAACTAATATTACTTAAAAGTTATTAATTATAACTTTTTAATTATTTTTTAAAATAAATTCATTTATTTATAATTTCATTGGTTTAAATGATTTCATTTTATAGGCTCGGTTTTTACGAAACAAATCCTTAGCAAAATCTAAATTTTTAAAATATTTTTGGATTTAGAATGTTGTGAATTTTTTTTTGGAAAAATGTAATTTTAAACTTCTGGTTACATCGAGAGGCGTAACATTACAATGGCAGCAGACCCCACTATAGGAGCCCAGCGAGCGTAACGGTGTAAGAATAAAGAATTACACTAGCTGTCATACTAACACCAGCGGTCGCTCAGATGCTTCCTCACTCCAATTGTCTTAGAAATTCATTTCATATCATAAAGTTAGTTTTGCAGATGACCTTTCACCTAAGCACCCACGTGGAATCATTCAGGAAATATATTTTTCTGATGGTGTAGAATTAAAAGTAACATACATACTCTTTTCCCTTTTCCTTTTAGTAAGCTATGATGATTGAATCTGCCTGAAATATCTAAGACACAAGTGTTTTGTTAGTAAATCATATTATCAATCAACGTGGATGTCGGACTGTTGCTATCTTTTCATATTATAGCTTTTGGAAATGTTGGCTTTATTCGAAGGATATGGATTCTAAAAATATAATTAGCGGTCATTGAAGAGTGTATTTTTTTATCTTCATTTTGTGACCCATCTTTGTATACTGCAAATACGGTAATCTGCATTATAAATAGGGCACCATTAAAAGGGAGAAATTAAATAATGATTCTGGTTGTTTCTAAAGTTGAGTCAATCATGCCATTGTTTTAACAACGAGGATCAACATTATGCGAAAATCTAATATCATTAAGACAAGGAATGGCAAAACAGAAATTGGGAAAGTAAACAGTGTGAATTGTTGACTCGGGGTAGTTTTGCCTAACTTTGAAACGTGAACGGGATTATTAGCCATCATTACTGAGCCAAATTTATTGACCTGGGCTAGTTAACCTGTATTTTTTTATCTCAAATAATGAAAAATCTTATTCTTTATATAAGGAATTATAAGAATGGTGAATTGTTAAATATTAAAATAAGTTATTTAAAAACTTATATGTAACATATGGTCATTCTACTTTTACGGAAAAACCTTATTTGATAATTTTAAATAAAATATTATTTACAAAATTCCTATGTGTGCCAAAAGTATGGAAATACATTTATTTGGTGATGTAATTCACAATAGTGATGAATATTTATTTATTTTATATTTGAAGTATAAGTTTAGTAGAAATCTCTCTCTAATATAAAGGAATATTTGTATGGATAATATAAACTATCAAAAGTGATAAATGAAGAGTGAATATTTAACATCATAAACAAGTATTTAACATGATATACTTATTTTTCATCCAATTTTAAATTTGAAATATATATATTTAGTTCCTCCATAGGCAGGAATACTTATGCATTCATATCACTCCTAATATGACATTAACACTGACCAATCAAATCAAAGAATTTAAAACATTATATGAAACTTCAAATGTTTATATCATTTTCTAATTTTTCATTATTTTATAAATCACATTTTTCATCCATTCTATTGGTCCATACTATTTTTGGTGGGGGAGAAAATTAATTTTCTTTCACAAAAATACAAATATTTTTTAACTTCATCTTGCATTAATTACAACTTTATCTTTTCCACATTTGTTGATAAAAAAAAAAATTCAATCATTTTATCTTCCACCTCACACAACATGTCTAATCAATATTAATTCTCAGTTACAATATAATTTCAATATGCTATATCTTTGTATTTGAATTTCTAATTTTTTTTAAACTTTGATTTTTTAATAAAAGTAGTTAAATTATTACTATTATTTTACTTTTGTAAAAATAAATTAAGCAATATTATTTTTTAATTATATTTTATAATAGTGTTTGTAATATGTATAACTAATAAGTGTTACAATTTGTAAATTATATCATTTATTATTATTGATATTTTATATTTAAACAATTTATCATTTAGTTTAAATATATTTAAAACTTAAATATATATTTTAATATTAATTTAATAATTATATTTTACATCAAAAAAACATACTAAAGGAAATAACTACAAAAAAGAAATAATTCAATTCTAAAAGATATGTAAATTATTATTAAGTTTTTATAAACTATGTATTAAAATTAAATAATTATATTCTATTTCTTATTTATTGCATCATATTTATTCATCAACATCAAATTTATATGTATTGATCGTTGAGGGAGTTTTTGCAACTACTTATGGTTCTCTAGTAGCATGCATAACATGCTTAAACATATAATGTGATACTCCAAATGCTTCATCACTTCTTCAAGTTCTATAATTCAGATATTGGTATGGATAACTTTCCTCATTGCACATATTTTAAGTTGTCAATGTAGAAGGTGCAAATTTGTCTAAAGCATATGTATTGATCGTAGTATGATATTAGGTAGTTAGTGTCATATTGGGTGCTTTGGCCTCTTATTCTTGGGCTTAAATACCCAAATATATAATAATATAACATGAGAACTTAATAAAAAAAATGAGTCATCCTATCATATCACAAGTGCATTTCTAGGCAAAAATTAATGCATTCACAATGCTAATTTATAACTATTTAACCTTATTCTCACTCATCTACACCTCTACAACCATTATGCGTTAGGCAGGAACTATGACACATCGCGTCTCTTGTTTATCATGTAATTATACTTTATTTTAAATCCATGTTCATTCTAAAACTAAGGACTAAGCACACAAATAAACTAGCATTATAATCTAAACAATAATTGACCTCAATTAGTATAATATATTATTGTTTAAAATTGGAAGGTCTACTAGCATTATAATCTAAACAACAATATTCTTCTATTAGAGAATTAGGGGGTTGGAGGGGGGAGAGAGAGAGAGAGAGAGAGAGAGAGAGAGAGAGAGAGGTGGGAGATAAGAGCAATAAAAGTGGAGAGATAATTAGAGAAAGATGGTGGGTGGGAGAGAAATATAAGTCTAGAGATAGGAGAGAAAAGTAGAGAATTAGGGGGTGTGATACGATTCCTAATGATAAGTATGATCCTAATGCTCATCATAATCCCTATTTTAAATCTAGTCATAGTTAAAATCATGACCCTAGCTATTGAGTTTCGGCTATGTAGAATTTTATATAATAAAAATATTTTATATAATTAAATATAGATGAACCCTAAATTATAACCCCAACCATAATACTAATCATAAACCCTAAATGTTAATCTGAAGTGATACCATAATTTCATAATTTTAACCCTAACCTTAACCACAATTCTACTCATAACCATGACCATTGACCCAACCTTAACGCTAAATCATAATCGTGACCATGATATAAATTGTAATCTTAAAATTTTAACCCTAATCAATTTAACTTATTCAATGTTGTTGTGCATGTTGCAGGTGCTACTAGCTAATATATACTCTATATGTTAAATACGTCGAGATGCATCAAGGCATTGATTTTTTTCATCATTCACTTTTAATATGCATTAAAAAAATTCAATGCCTCGATGCATCTCGGTGTATTTAACAAATCTACTACAATCAAGATTTTACTTTAAATGTCACTAAAAATGAAAAAGAAAAGTTCATAAACTTTAAATTGATATGAATGCAACCAAAATATTGTTTAAATATGTTAAAAAATATAAAGATCATATTAACATATAAAAGTTAGTATTAAAGTTGGTAAGAATATAATAAGTGCTTCATTAACTTCTAATAAATTAGGGTTGTTTAGTAGATCTTAAGTAAATTTCAATCCTATTTTTTTTTATCTTACATAAAAAAGGGTCACTTGATAAATTAAATCTTAAATATAACCCTAAAATTAAGCCTAACTATAACCTTTGCATTAAAACCCTATTTCAAAACCTAATTGAAGCTTAATTTACATAAAATTAAAACAAGTTGGCCTAAATCCTAAATTATAATATTAAGTTTTAGATACATGCATATATAAACACATGCACGTACTTGAAACATGACCCTACTTTTAAATGATATGTAACCCAACTTGAAACTTAAACCTAAAAATAATATAATTAATTTATTACCCTAATTGAACTCTAATATTCTCCCTAAATATAATAAAACCCTAATAATAAAGTAAATCTAACCATAACAAAACACTTAACTTTAAATTTATCTTCAACCCTAACTATAAATCAAAGATTTTCCCTCTCATTTGCACCTAACCCTAAGCTAACCTTAACTCTAGCCTTAATTTTCCTTAGATCATAACATTAAGTAGACTAATATATTTGTACTTTAACCCTAACTATAATTTAATCTAAAGCATAACCATAGACTTTAACCCAACCCTAACATTCATGATAACCAGACCCTAATTTGAATCCTAACAAAATCCCCATTTGAATCATAACCAAAGCATAGTTAGAACAATACCCTTAGTCCTAACCTTCATCATAATTCTTACACTAACCATAATTATAACCCTCATCCTAACTCTAACCCTATTTCAAAAACTAATGTGAAACCCTTTACCTAACCATAATCCTACAATCGATAAATCTTAATCCTAACCATATTTATAAACTCAAATCCCTAATATTAATCCTAATCATAACTGCAATTATAATGCTAACCATTCATTGTAAACACACACACAAACCTTAACCCTGACTATAAGCATGGAACTAAAGATAAACCTTGATCTTAAAATTTAATTTCTAAACCCTTATTACAAATGATAAACCCTAAATCATAAACTTATATGCTTAACCCTTATCCTAAATTCTTAACCATGGACCTTAATATTAACCCCTAAATAATGCTAAATTATACTCGTATAAACCCTAACAATGTAATAACCCTAAATCTTATGTAGTGCCTGCCCCTAGTTCGCATTTTACTTTCATTGCCAAACTCTTTTAGGCCAATTTTATGTTTGATGATTAGTAGTATTGTTTTAAGATTATTAGATATTGTTTTACATTCAGTTTATTATATAGTGAGATTATTTGGTACTCTATATTTCATGTATGTATGATGATTATTCAGTGTTTTCAGTTATTGATGATGATAAGTTAGATGGATTATAATATGTGTTTCTTATGGATACTTACCCCATACTGCATGTGTATGGTGTGCATGTTTGTTTTCTTTATGTATGGTGTTTCTGATGTGGTTAAGGAAGGGAGTCGTAGTCACCTGCTAGTCAGGATCTACACGATGCACCACTTCTTGCCATTGCCTGTTTAGCTTAGAATATTGTGTTTGTACATGCGTGGAATTTATGCAGGTTGCGGGTACTAGGTATCGACTTCCCTGAATTGCCAGGATGAGCGTACCCTGTCGCATTATCTCAATGGTAAGAGAAGGGAGATAAACTCTTAAGTCCAATTCCTAAACCCTTTAGCCAATTATCCTAATTGATAATTAGGACAATTATCTGAGTTAAGTACCTTCTGAATGCATCAAATGATGTAGTTTCGTGATTATAACCCTTTGTTGCTTTAGTATGTGTTTTTCTATGATGGGTTTTCGTATGTTGCTTTATGAGTCCTTGATGTATTTTCTATTAATTAAGTCTAATTAAAAAGATTAATTAATGATTCAATTTAATGGAGAATTAATATGATATCTTTAAATATTTAATTAATTGAGAAATTAATTAAATAAAAGAATTTAAAAAATTTGGAGATAAAAGTTTAAGGATAATTTAGAACATGATAATATTTATTTAACCTAATAATAATATATTTAGAGTTCATTTTTAAATAAATGCTAAATATTATTGTTATTTAAATTAATTAAATATTTTATCAATTAAGTTTCTAAAATAAATTAAAAGTTGAAAGATATTAAATTATTAAAGTTTCTAGATCGCATGATGTGAGCTTGAGTTGAAAATAAAAGAAATAAATTAAAAGATAAAATAAGTGGAAATAATAATGTTATTTGTAATTTCATAAAGTGCACATGGGTTTAAAAGTAATAAAGATTAAAATAGAAGTCAAGAGGAAAACTATATTAAGTTATTTAATAATTCATTTAACATGCATAAAAAGATAAAGAAAAGATTAATAAAAAGTTAATATGGAGTTAAGGGTTGTGAGCAAGGAGTTCCCCGGGGTGAACGCACAATCAGTGCCCCGATTTAAGGAGAGAACTCTTTATCACCATTAGAGGGTTCATTTTTTTTTTTTAAAGGAGGAATTTGGAGATGAATTGGGGGGGGAGAATTTCGGAGACAGGAATTTTGGGGAGAGCTTTTGTAAGCAAATTTCAGAAGGAGAATTCTAGGAAAGATTTTCAGAAGAAAGTTATTGAAGAGGAGTGAGTTCTCTTACAATTTTTGGGGATTGCGTATTAGCATCAGGTTCAGGTAGGGTCTGGCATTTTGACCCCTAAATGATTTAAGAAATTTAATACGTTATGTTTACTTCGTGATTGTAAGAGCTTGTCTTCTCGAATGTGTGAATTCTTCGTTCTGTGAATTCTTCGTTCTGGATCTTTTTCTATTCGATTTCATCTGTAAATCCAGATTGGAAAACTATTTAGAAAACCTCGTTCGTAGGTAAAAAGGGAATTTGGATTAAATCGAGTTTTGGGTCTGAATTAAAATGGAATTGAGGAATTTAGATTTGGAAATGAAAAAAAATTATAGATTGAAAATTCGATTGATTCTACTTATTTTTCCTATCAAACTAAATTTCAATAATTTATATATATATTATTAAAAACTTAACAATGTTGGAGAGGGTTTGTTTGTAACATAATATATATATATATATATATATATATATATATATATATATATATATATATATATATATATATATATATATATATATATATATATATATATATATATATATATATATAAATTATTATAATTATTGAGAATTTGTTTTATTTAAATTTTATAATTAATAAAATTTCATAAAAATGAAATTGAATTATTTTATCCTTATATTACATTTTGTTTTTTGGTGGGGAAACGTTTTGTTTTTTTCAAAAAATTAATTAATTAAAAATATATATAATATTACATAATTATGGGGGGGGGGGGGGGGGGGGGGATTACCCCGTGCCCCACCCCCTGTCGCGGCTCTGCGCGACAGTGCCTGCGTCGCAGGTACTGTGACGTCAGGTACCACGTACCTGCTGCCGCAGGCCCTGTGACCGTAGGACTGTGGTAGGCTACAGGTCGTCTATTAAGCCGACAAGCTTATTAAAACACGCATTTTTTTTAATTTATATATATATGATTTTAATTAGTATTTAAATTTATATTATTTATATAAAGGTTATATTATATGTAAGATTTGGTAATAGTTTGTTTAATTATTAATAAATTTAAAAATATTAATATATTAAAAGTTTATAATATTAAATTATTTTATATGAATTTCATATAAGTTTATTTAACATTTATTTATTTAATAAATAATAAATAAATAACTTTAATATGATTATTTTCTATTACATGAATTATTAATTAAATTAGTTGAATATAAATTAATTAAGTTTACTTAATAATTGAAGATTAATTTAACGAAGTTTAAAATATATTTATTAGTGTTAATAATTAACAATTTTGATTTTTATAAACTTATAGTTATTTAAAATCAATAAATCGTTATTTTTATTAACTAAATAAATGAATGGTTATCTTATTATTCTTTTAAGAAATTGATCTTTATAAAGAGGGGAACTTTATATAATTGAGTTGAATAAATGAATGAGTTATTGGGTGGATTTAACTGAGAACCTTATAAACTTGAAAACATACATTCAACTGGAAATAGAAACCTTACTTTAATTCAGCAATATTTTATCTTTCAAAACCAATTGTGAGATTTTGATGATTTCTATGTACTATTTGTGCTTTGGGGGTTTTGGGGTTGTTTTAGATGTTGCCCAGTTTAGGTTGTTACCAGAGGCTTGGAGTTGTGTGATTGTGGTGATATGATGATTTGTTCTCAATCTTTCTAAACCCAACCATGGTGGTTTGTTAGTATGCTCTATGACATGACTGTATTTACTAGTTGTTATTGCTTTCCAGTTTCCTTGTGTGAAGCTGAGGTGTATGTATTTGAGATACCTGACTTAACCATTTTTGAGTCATCAATCAGTTATATTTGATAACCATTTTTGAGTCTCAATCAGTTATACTTGGATTACCTTCTAGTCGCTCTGAGAGGGCTGAAGTATTTGTTTAGATCTTGATGATGTCATGTTGTGACATGTTTTGACTTGACCATTTTGGAGTCTTCGATCAGTATTGTGATTTACTATTGGGATACTTTCTGGTTGTTCGTTGGAGAACCATTAGATATTGTGATTTATCATTGATGCCTTCAGTTGCTGATAGAGAACTGTTGTGATCATTTAATTATTATTTGATGCTTATCAATTGCTCATGAAGAACTGATGTAATTAGTGTGGCTTATCTTTATGATGTTTTTCAGTCGCTTGTATAGGACTAAGGTGATTTTATTATGATTCTTTAATTTATGATTTCATGAGCCTAGGGTAGGTTATCTATGTGTAGTGTCGGGAAGTGGCTTGCAATGGGGGTCGGGGCCCTAAGAGGCTGCTAATGTAAACCCATTGTAAGTTGTTTAATAAGTGAAAACATTTACACTAAATGAGAGAAAATGAACCTAACAAGATAATTGTATGTTCTCTCCCATGCCTTGAGTGCTAGTACAGGCTAGGATGGGGTAGAGAGAACGCTTGGTTATGACCTTGCATTCCATGGTATGCCTCATCAATATGAGAGAATACTAGTGGCCGCAAGGATCACTAGGGACCCAAGATTCCTAAGGGATTTCTCGGGTAACTTCTACGTGACTTTTGCGATGACACTTTCTCGCTTGTATAGTAGGTTTCCTATGGGTCTTTGTGTGCCTCTGGGTCTAGATGTCTATCTATGTTGGAACCTTTGAGTTAGTATACTTTTAGGATTTCCCAAATTTAGAGAGTACTTGTGTTTTGTGTTTTGATACCTTGTTTGGGACTTGAGACTATCTCCTCAGCGCGGTGGGAGTGGACCATTTAGGTTCCACGTGGTCGAGTGGTAGTGCTTTTACTCGTACCATTGAGATTCGTCCGTAGTCGCCATGGCTGAAGCTTTCTTGGTTGGTATTTACCTTCACTATGTTCTTGGATTATTATGATGGATGGTTAGATTTTATAATAGATGTTTTATCATTATGGATGTATGGATGTATCATGTATGGTGAATGGTTTCATTTATTTTTACTATACTTTGTATCATGGATTCGTGGAGGTTGATCCATTTCTATTTTTAAATATGTATATTCTTTTAAGCCTTTCATACCCTGTGACATGTACAGTGGATGATTGAGCATTCCGAATTAATTTGCCAAGAGGCATTCAGAGCAAATGTATATTATGGACATTGGACTTTATTATTATTCTTTCATGTGGATGTGGTAGTTGTTAGATTTGGAATTAATTAAATTTAAATGTGACTCAACGTCTTGGGATCCTTAAGGAATGTAACCTGTTATGTATATGATTACATGTTATTGCTTCCGCTACTATGTGTTTGATGTGTATGTTATACATTCTTACTTTAAAAAAAAAAATGTTTAGCAAACTTAGTAAAACTTTAGGTTTATTATTTTGGATCCCTTGGCGGGGCGTTACATCTGGTATCAGAGCCCGAGTTTCTACATTGGGAGCTCTGGGTATATTGGAACGCCACTAGTGTTAACTAGTTGAGCAAGAATGAAAACTTTAAACTATTATGTGTATCTCCTTCGAACTGAAACTGGAACTAGTTGAATTGAAACATAACTTAAACTGTTAATTGTATATTTTGCATGCTTCAACACTTAGGCTTCAAAACTGAAATTATACTTAAACCAAAATTATAGGCAAACTGAAAATTGAAAACTATTCTGTTTGCAAAACATGTGTCTTTTATCTATGCTTTTCAGTAGTATGTTTTATGGTTATTATAGTATCTTATATCTTGGTGTAGGATGGTATCTGGGATGAGGTCTTCCATTAGAGGTAGTGATAGGAGCCGTGGATGAGACAGAGCTATTAGTTTCCATGTGTCTATCCATGAAGAGCCTATCCAAAATGGGAATAGGGAAGAGCATGTCAGTGGGCATCAGGAAGAGGACCATAGAGAGGAGCAGGTTGTCTCTAGTTGAGCAAGAATGAAAACTTTAAACTATTATGTGTATCTCCTTCGAACTAAAACTGGAACTAGTTGAATTGAAACATAACTTAAACTGTTAATTGTATATTTTTCATGCTTCAACACTTAGGCTTCAAAACTGAAATTATACTTAAACCAAAATTATAGGCAAACTGAAAATTGAAAACTATTCTGTTTGCAAAACACGTGTCTTTTATCTATGCTTTTCAGTAGTATGTTTTATGGTTATTATAGTATCTTGTGTCTTGGTGTAGGATGGTATCTGGGATGAGGTCTTCCATTAGAGGCAGTGGTAGGGGCCGTGGACGAGACAGAGCTATCAGTTTTCATGTGTCTATCCATGAAGAGCCTATCCAAAATGGGAATAGGGAAGAGCATGTCAATGGGCATCAGGAAGAGGACCATAGAGAGGAGCAGGTTGTCTCTAAGGAGGTTGACCTAAGGCAAATGTTGCAAACCATCATTGATCGCCTACCTCCTATTCATGATCAGGATAGAGCACCTTGGGCAGCACTTGAGCATAGACCTAAGTGCATGAACTCTCATCAAGTTCGTAATGCATGGCGTAATAAGTGCCACCAGTGTCACTAGCCATCTCAGGGTAATCAGGGAGCAAGTGGTATTAGGAAACCTCCTTCTGGGGGTAATCAATGGCAGGAGGGAACTTATCCTCCAGCATAGAGTGGTGGTAGTGGTTCCAATGCTAGGAACTATAACAAGGCTCATCGCAACAAGCCCAACCATTATGATCGATCATCTCAGAGTGTTCAACCTTATCCTAGTGGGGTTAGTTTTCACCAGGCTAGTTCACCTAGAGTTAAGAGGAGCTTCGATGGAGAGTGTTTCACATGTGGACAATGTGGGCACAAGTCATCTCATTGCCCTCAAAGGAAACCACCGTCCTTAGGCCAGGGACCCGCAACTTTAGAACCTACAGATGATGACATGGGTAGAGCCCAGAGAGTGTACTCAGTGGAATCTTACCCTCCAACGGGGGGAAAGGGTCCAATGGGACCCGTACAGTGAATCCTTAACTTTTCTTTTCTTGTAGGCTTCTAGGAGTAAGCCTAAGTTTAGGGGGGGTGGATGTAGTGCTTGCCCCTAGTTCACATTTTACTTTCATTGCCAAACTCTTTTAGGCCAGTTTTATGTTTGATGATTAGTAGTATTGTTTTAAGATTATCAGATATTGTTTTACATTCAGTTTATTATATAGTGAGAATATTTGGTACTCTATATTTCATGTATGTATGATGATTATTCAGTGTTTTCAGTTATTGATGATGATAAGTTAGATGGATCATTATATGTGTTTCTTATGGATACTTACCCCATACTGCATGTGTATGGTGTGCGTGTTTGTTTTCTTTATGTATGGCATTTCTGATGTGGTTAAGGAAGGGAGTCGTAGTCACCTGCTAGTCAGGATCTACACGATGCACCACTTCCTGCCATTGCTTGTTTAGCTTAGAATATTGTGTTTGTACATGCGTGGATTTTATGTAGGTTGCAGGTACCGAGTATCGACTTTTCTGAATTGCCAGGATGAGCGTGCCCTATTACAAATACTCAAATGGTGAGAATGGGAAGATAATAATTAGGTCCAATCCTAGCCATAGCCTATAATACTTGTCCTGCAAGGAGGACTCGTAACAGACTGTCTACCCTTTTTTTAAAAACCCGTGAGTATTTTGTGCGTATGTTGTTTTATGAGTCTTTGATGAATTTTCTATTAATTAAGTTTAATTAAAAGATTAAATTAATGATTTAATTTAATGAAAAATTATTATGACATTTTAATATTTAATTATATTTAATTAATTGAGAAATTAATTAAATAAAAAGAACTGAGTTTGAAGATAAAAGTTATAAGAATAAATTTAGAATGTGATAATATTTATTTAATTTAATAATAATATATTTAGAGTTCATTTTTAAATAAATGCTAAATATTATTGTTATTTAAGTTAATAAATATTTATCAAATTAAACGTTTGAAAATAAATTAAGAAGTTGAAAGATATTAAATTATGGAAAGGATTCAAGTTTGCATGATGCCTACATGAGACTATAATATAGAAAATTAATTAAAAGATAAAATATGTGAACTTAATAAAGATATTTTAAAGTGCGCATGAGATTTAAAAAAGTTAATAAATTAATTTAAAGCAAAGTCAAGTGGAAATTAAATAAAGTAATTTAATAATTCATTTGTCTTAATTAAAAGTAAATTAATTGTGCATAAAAGAATTAATTAAATTAAATAATTATAATTTTAGAAGTGGTGGTGACAGAAATCCTAAAAGGTAATTAGATTCTATATTAGAGGGTTTTCGGGTCATTATTTCATGCACAGGTTTCAAGGGACACACTTTTGGAAGGGGAACAAAGGAAATTTTCGTAGCTTGAAGGATTTCACTTGCATAGGAATTTTCATCTAGTTGTCAGAGTTTAGCATCAGTACAAGGTAGGGTTTGAAATCCCGTGAATGCATTTCAATTGGAAAATATCTGTTTGCTCCGTGTTGTTTGGGTGGTGAAATTCTATATGTCGTTTTGATTATTTTTCCAGATGTGATTGATTGAAATTAGTCTCTCATTATTTATATTTACAGAAGAAAATCGTAGAGAAAATTGATTTAAATCACGTAAAGTTTGAAAGAAAAGAAAATTCTAATATGGAAAAATTTGATCGTTGCCCATATTCGTCCTATCAGATTAAGATGGCAATGGTTTATTAAATTTTTAAATTTAAAAAAAATTAAATTTAAAGTAAAATAAAAATGATTTATTTGTTAAAAATATTAATTGTGTTGGTTATTTTTATTAATTATGAAATTAATATAAATTAATTAATATTAAAAAAGAAAAGAAAAATGTTTTATGCAAAATGTAATAAAAATAAAATAAAATTTATTTAAAAAAATTAAATTGGAGGGACATACCCGTACACCCCCCCCCCCCCCCCCCCCCCCCTTACCTTCCCTGGCAGCTGATGTACACTTGCGATTTCAAATTGCACGGCCTAGCTTTTTTTTTAAAAAAGCCTGCAGCAACCTTTTTAAGGTTGGCCGCATGGTTAAGCCAGCGCTGTTATATTATAACAGGCGATGGTTTTTGTAAATTTTATTATAATTTAATGTTATTAAATTTTAATTATATTTAAATTTTTTAAAAATTATTAAATTTATATTATATCAATTTTTAAATTATTAAATGTTAATTATATTTACTTTAAATTGTTAAATTTAAATCATATTTAAAAATAATAATAATAATAAATAATTTTTTAAATTAAATTATTAAGTTTAGATTATATTAAATTTAAATTATTATTTGTTAATAAATTTGTTGATAAATCTTATTAACATTTAATAATTTAATAATTAATTAATGATAGTAATGTAGTTGTTACTTTGTTTTAATCTGAGTTTGTTAGATAATGGAAATTAATTAAGAAGATGTGCATTGATTAATAACATTGATTTTTTTTTATAAAATCACAATTATTTTAATCAAAGATCAATAGGTATTGCTTTAATAGTTTAAGTAAATAGATATGCTCAATTATTATTGAAAATTGATTTAAATCGATTAAGGGTAATTCTATACTTTACTTAAGAAAATGATCGGGTTAAATTATAAGGGCAATACTAAGAGTCTTATACACTTGAAAATGTACATTGAACACAAAACTAAAACTTTACTTTTAACCCAATTGTGTACTTTCGAAACAAACCCAAACTATAAAATTGTATTGTTTTGCTATATTGTCTATGCTTTGGGATTTTGGTGTTGATTAGATGTTGACCAGTCTAGGATGTACACCAGAGGCTTTGTCGGATTTCTTTTACACCATTTATGTGGCTAGATGTCATGATGTATTTTGTGATTCAAATTGAGATTATATTTATGAGGTTACTTTGTGGAGCATTTATGTGTACTTGGTTGGGAGAACCATCTTATTATCAGGTTGCCTGTTAAGGAACTGAGTTTGATTATTATGAGTGTCGTGGTATGGGACACAACTGTGTTTTTATGTGCTTAGGAGAGGTTGTCTAGGTACGTGACTTGGGAGTGGCTTGCAATAGGGGTTCGGGACCCAAAGTGGTCAATGCCAAGGTAACCTAATGCAAGTTAGGTAATAAGTGATAATCTAGTAATTAAAATTTATGGGGGGGAAACACACTAAAAAGATAAGTTAGAGATATTTGACCCAACCATGCCTTGAGTGCTTGTATAGACTAAGGATGGGAATGGGATGAGTGACCTGTCTTCTTGAGAGGGCTTTCTGGTTCCACATGTGTGATGTTGAGGGTCTGGGGTTCAGAGTAACCAGTTCAGGGTAACTCAACACTTGAGGGTTCGGGGTCTATTAAGAGATCAGTCCAGGGTAACTCAAGAAACTATGTGATGACACTCCCTAGTATGTAGCCTGAGTCTCCTCTGTAGATTTTGTGTACCTCTAGTGGTGTACTTATTGTTGGATGTGTTTATTGTGGTTATTACTTTCATTGATGATGATTGGTGATTCATGGATGATGTACTCGTGATATGTGGGTTTTGACTTGTGGTGATTATCTTTCGTTGACTTTATCTTATGATCTTGGTATTTGGTTTATACTTGGTTCGTGTATGATGTTTGGTTATGTGGTGTCGGTATTGGATTGAGTGTTCTTACCTTTGGATTATTTTATCTTCTTGAGTAGCATGTGTTACCTTTGAGGTAGTTTTGGCTATTAGGGGTACCTTGCCTAGGAATGTTTTATGTTTGATTAGCCGTATGAGGATCGTTTATTATCTTCCCTGCACGGTGGGAGTGGAAGCCTGACTAGGTAACCACGCTGTCGAGAGGTAGTGTCTTCTTACCATTTGGGGTCCCCCTCACATTAACAACTATTGGATGTTTGTTGCAGAAGGTGTACCTTTATCATTCTTATTTCTTATCTCAGAGACTTCTTTTGAGATGATGTATATATGTTATCATGTATTCTAATGTATTGTATCTATTTTCACATACCCTGCGACATGTGCAGTGGATGTTATTTAGAGGATGTACTTTCATTGTATTAGATATACTTATGCTTTGCTTATGCGATTATGTATCTGTTATTTCTTTATGATCTTGAGACATTGTGCTTTAAACTTAAACTAATTAATTTTAAATTATTAAATGTGACTCAACATAAAGGAACCCTTGAGGAATTGAAACTGTATATGTAATTCCAAATGTGTATTTGATGTGCATGATTATATTGCTTCCACATTAATGTTATCTTGACTTTGTTTAATCTTAAAAAAAAAATAGTTTAGTAAACATTGTAACATATTAAGTTTATTTCTCTTGGGTTCTCGAGCGGGGCGTTATAGTAACCCTAAACCTAACTGCAACCATAATACTAAGAAACCATTATAAATACATAAGCAAACCTTAGCCCTAACCATAACTGTGGATGCTAAAGATAAAACTTGATCTTAAAATTTATTTCTAAGCCTTGACTATAAATTCTAAACCCTAAATCCTAATCTTGAGCTAAATCATAAACCTGTATGATAAACCCTCATCCTAAATCCTTAACCATTGACCTAACTATTAACCCATAAAATATACTAAATTATAATCCTAAATACAACATTGACCCTAACAATTCCATAAGCTTAAAACCTTTATCCTAATTCTAACACTAATACTAAGAACAATGTAAACCATAACCCTAATGAAAATCCTTTAATTCTAAGCCCTAATCTTACTTTAATTGAAACCTAAATCTTAACCATAATACTAACCATGATGTAAATCCTAAACCTTGAAGATAATCCTAATCCCAAGCTATAATCTCAAACCTAATCAAGATTTCAATCCTAACCATAATACAAACCATGATTTAAACATACACTCTAGCCATAGTCCCAAGCCTAACTGTAGGCCTAAATGTTAAACTTTAACCCTAACACCAACTCTAGATATAGTGATAATATTAACCATTCTATTAACATAATCTTTTATCCTAACCTTGGCAGCTAATATTGATCATGACATAAATTATAGTTGTAATGATAATATAAGTCCAGTGACCCTAACACTATCCCTAACTTTAATATTAACATTAAGCACATTTCCACTCGTAAACACATTAATACTAAAGCTTATCCCTAATTATTATAACAATAAATATATAGTAATAGTAATCCTAATACTAAACCTAACGATGATATAAATTGTAAAGTTATATTTTAAACATAATAAATTAATTATTCAATGTGTTATGCATGCTGCAGTTGCTACTAGCTAATATATACTCTATATGTAAAATACGTCGAGATGCATCGAGGCGTTGAATTTTTTCATTATTCACTTTTAATATGTATTAAAAAAATTCAACGCCTCGATGTATCTTGACGTATTTTACATATAGAGTATATATTAGCTAGTTTATATTAAAAATGTGAAATATCTCTTTTTAATGAGTTCCAGTTGTTTTCTTTCTAATTTTTATAAATGAATTTCAATTGTTTTCTTTCTAATGAATTTTAGTTATAAATAAGTTTCAGTTGTTTTCTTTCTAATTTTTATAAATCTCCTACTTTTATTTAGAATTTGTTTAAGAAGATTTTTTTTGTTTAAAAGATATATTGTGATAGGTTTCTCTTCTTTAAGACAAAAAAATTGCAGACAAAGGCAAAGATTTCATTTTTCAATTGCCAATATTCAATCCAAGGATTGTGTATACATCTTGTTAATTAGACTAGTTATGTAATTTTTTTTAAAAAAAAATTATACTGAAATAATAGTTGTATGTTGCAGATTTCTATCCTTCTATCGGTGTGACAAATTTTAGGGTGAGTTACTAAATCAACTCTGTTAATAGTTTCATTTATAACTACGTTGTAGAAATCGATAGAATAAGGTTTAAATGACAAATTGTTTCCTCCTTAGACGTTGACAAACCTTTTTTGATAACTAAAACCTTTTAGTAGATCTAAAATAACAATTATTTTTAAAATCTTGTAACAACTGATTAAAAATTAATAAAATAAATATTCAAAAAGCTTTATCAGAAGATAGAAATACAAGAGATTATAATTTTTTAATATTTCAAAAAATGTCTTCCAATGAAAAAAATTGTAGAATTGGTAAAATAACAATTCTCTTTACAATTTTTAATATCACAATTGATTTTTAACATTCATATTAGATACGTTTCTAGTTTTTACTAAAGAAAATCAGATTTGAATTAGGTAAGGGGACTTGATTTATTTTAATTTCTATTTTAGAAATTGGAAAGAATTGGAAAGTACAAATACTATTAGATTAATATAATTTATTTAGTTATCAATGGTCATATTATGAAGCTTACGGATTTCATTGATGGTATGATCATCCAAATAAGTTTCCAATATTTTGGGTACAAAAAAATATTAATAAAATAAGTATTCAAAAAGATTTCTCAAAAGCCATAGCTGAAGAAGGTGAGATATACAACTAGGAAACAAATTAGAATAGTCAATATAATTCTACAAAAAAAAAATTTTGAAAAATAAAATACAATGAAGGATATTTTAGAATTTAGTGCAAGAATGTTTCTATTTACAATTGTTAATATCACAATTGACTATTAATATTCTTATTAGATCTAATTTCTTTCAAATTTTTACTTATGGATTATCTTAACTTCTACTCTTTACAATTTTATAAAAACTGCTTTTAAGGCAATAACAATCTTATCATTTAAAAATTAAGCATACTTTTTTTATGCAAAATAATTATATACTATTTATTAATGGCAAGTACTAGCCACTAAGGGCCACTTGTTAATTTTTGCAAGAATAAGTCTTTTTCAACACTTTACAAGGTTTGTCATTTTAACTCCGAGAAAAAAGGAAATGGCAAAGCTATTGTTCATTATAGCATTAGTGCATTACATATGATAAAAGAACGACTGAAAATATGGAAAATGATTTTTTCAATTTTCTCCTCCACATTGATTTGTGGGACCCAATTTTTTTCCTTGTAACAAAAAAATAGTTAAAGTATTGGCAAATATCAATTGCCTATATTCATGTGACCCTTTTCAAGAATTTTTTAATCATATAATTTCTAAGCATATATGTTGAATATTATTAAATCATCTACATTAGCGATGTCCTAAAATTATTTATGAAATGTGACATTCTAAAGATTTGTAATATATTATTTTGGCTTGAGAAGAAAGTTCCCCAAGCCCCCACAAATGGCATGCTATATTTAAACCATTTAGTTTTTTATAAATATTTATATTACTTTAATATCTTTAAAATATTTTTAAAAATTATATGAGCAATATGAAATATAGAAATCTCATGATTTTATTACATAAATCAATTTAGAGAAAACTAATTAATAATTTTTAAACACATTAAAAATATATAATTGAAAAGAGTTTATAATTTTATGTGTCTTAATCAAATAGTAGATTTCTTCTTATATCAATTTAGAAAGATATTAAAAAATATAATTAAAAGAAATTCATCAATTTATATGTTAGTTAAAGAGGATTTTCTTATTATGTCTACCAAGATTAATTTTTAAAATTATAAAATATTATATATCTTATTACAAACCAACAAATTTATGAACTAAAATTATGAAATAGCTTTAAAGACTATTAAAAATGATTTTTACTTATAAATCGTATAATATTTATATTGTATTATTAATAATATAATTTTAGAAATATAATATTTACTAACTAAATATGTACACAATCAAACCTAAGGAGACTTTCAATGGACATATCTATATTCTATTTCACACAAAGGCAGGGACTTTAGCTCCTCAAGAGCTCTTGTAATAAATATGCTTGCTTACATTGTGCCCGAAATAAATTCTGGCAAATGAATGAAATGCACTATCCTCACAACAAATCGTCTCATCATACAAGAATCATACAGAAAAAACCATCATACATACATGACAAAAGGCATGGTCATTTGACGATGGAAGTCTGTGCCATCGAGTCTAGGGGAGTCTTGTGTGTCCTTGTGTGATGGATTTTTCAGTGAATGAACAGGTGATTTGACAGATTTTGATTAGTTGTGCAATAGTACAGATGCGAAGGAATGGACTTACGGTGGAATTGTCACCATGGACTCTTTTCGAATGAATTCTTACCGACAAACTTCCCTCATTTGATATGGTTTCACAGGCCTAACAATGTTACATCAAATTCAATAACTGCAAAACCTTCATATCTATAAGATTTCCACAATCTATTAACATTGTGAAGTTTTTTTACCATCAACGTTTCGGATCATACTACATGATCCATCATCAGGATGCAAGAGAACATGAAGAACATGAAGAAAAAAATATCAGGATGCAAAACCTTTGTCCGATTATCCATTAAATGTTACTTCATCAAAAAGTTAACCATTTGAAGTGATATAACCGCAGAATATGTAAGTCGTCACCACGTTATTATTTGATCGATCACATGTGAATGCACATACCCTAATTGTATGTCACATCGTAAGTCTCAATTGATAGAAGTCTTATTTTATCGTTCGACGTACCCTTTCGATTGCCTAATTGTGGGTCCCATGCTTTGATGGTAGAGTTGTGATCGCATAACTGCTATAGCCAACAACTTAACGTTAAGTAAACCTGTGAACCCACAAATAATAATGTTTTGCACCTTCACAACCATAAACAATTTGATGTTCAATTAAGCTATGAACACCCCAACAAAATTGGTCCTTGTCATCACAACATCCAACAAATCAATATGAATTGAACCTACTAAAAATAAAGAACATTACCCTAGCTTGAATGAAACCTTTGGTTGATACGAAACCCTATCTTGACTTCTGTATATCTTTCTTCAATGCCCTGCCTCACATGAAACTAGAGGTTGGAAACCATTGAATGTTACTCATTACGGTCGACACCTTCGAAACAACAAAAAATCTTGGTAAATTATTGGAATTTGAATAATAATTTGACTAGTCAATCGAAGTAGAAGAGAAATGTGTAAATTGAACTATGTTTTTGTCTCTGTAAATTGAATGACAAAATTGTTTTGCATTTTCAATATAACCCTCACCGCTTGATAACATTATGTGGATACGTGCTCATTGTGTTTTCTCCTGATTTGGTCTTGCATAAGGGTTAGACATTTTGGCATCTTGCATAAGAGTTAAACATTTTGGTGTCTACACCATCTTGATATTAAGCTCTCAATTTGGGGTTGAATCTTCATTTCCAAGGTTAATTTTGCATTCATTTTCATAGGCATATTTTTTGTTTTCCATTTATTTTAGTGAGTTTATATTTAGTTGAGTTGGGTTTAAATTTATTTATTTTTGAGTTTGCATTTGTTTTCTTCTAAAAAACCCTATGACTTACTAAAATCAATGCTGAATAATATACCCTTGTTCTTGTTTAATGCTATTCATTCCTACAGCTCAATATTTATGATATTTCCATCTCTTTCTCCAAAGTGAATGAATTTTGGTTAAATTTTGTATCATATATGGTCGGTCCCCTATTATTTTGGAATGATAAATGGAGAGAGAACAGTCAATCTTCTCATTCCCATCATTCGAATCATTTCATCCATTAGAAAAATTTCAACTAATAGTCAAGTATAAGTTCATATGTTGCTTATTGTAAGTGGACTTCAAGTTTTTTTTTTTTTTTTTTACTGGTATTTATAGGCAAGTCAATTTTTAGAAAAATATCATCTATAATGTAAAACTAACGAGTTACATTTGTGAAGAAAGAATTCTTTTTATGGAAACACATATGAAAAGATCTTATGAATAAAGAATATAATTCATATATGAATGATTAAGTAAAATAGAAAAAGTATATGTCGCTTGGATGTCTATCAAGCCCAACATTGTTGATGTTATTATAGATGAAAGAACCACAATGGGAGTGTAGTAGAACAAAGGGGTCAACAATAGGAGAGTTGTCCTCACAGTAATGACCATTACAATATTTGATAAAACTATTTTACATCCTGTGTTGAAATTCATTGCAGATATAGAGAATGGACAACATTCAGACAAGAGATTCTAGTATAATAATAATTTATCTACTATAATTTTTAGATTGATATAATAATTTATATTTGTCAGAAACATTTTTAGAATTTGTGAGGAATTATGGTGAAATATTTATTTCAATATTCTGGTCCAATTAGTCTCTTTACATTAAATCATTCTTCAACTTTGGACCAAAGTCCAGACAACTCGCTTACAACTAATATGCATATGTTATATACCCATTACTATAGTCATGGACTAATGTCTCAATTCAGCTACCATACTGGCTGATATCACTAATGAATGATTGCAAAAAATTGCCATGAAATTTCAATAAAGTTGTAGAGTACTTATCACCTAGCTTATTGAAAGTAGTGTGTGCTAAATGTATCAACAATGTTTCAAACTTCCTATTTGTACATGTAACTAGAGGCACAACAATCTTATATCTGTAGGGGGATATAACCATCTCAACTAATGACAATATTAACAAACACTAGGCAAAATATAATCTTATTGTGGATTGTCTATGAAAACAAACTTCCAAATCATGATACTCTTGTTATCCACCATACACCATTTTCTTATAATAATAAAAAATATTATTATAAAAGTTAAATAATGATGTTAAAACTTATTAGCTCTTGATTCATTTGCTCTTATTATATTTGTTCATTATTTATATAGAGTTGATGGCTTTCAATACTTTGCCAATGTGTGACTATGGCGTTGGTACTGTATTGATGAAGACCTCATGCACAGACAGTAATTCTGGTGTAAATTTTATGTTTTCCAAATGGACGAAAGGTTGTTACTAGTTTTTATGTTTCTTTTTTATGTGCTAAATTTCTGTGGCAAGCACTTATGTAGTTTTGGAATGCAAGAGGACAATGGCTACAATTTCTTTCAATGGGTCGATGATGACCCATCTACATCAACTGCATCTAACCAGACATAAGATGAAAGGAATGGTTACAAGTTGTGCAACATTTGAGAGATTGTTGCTAAGGAGATTGCTTCAACGGAAATATCCAAAATCATGTTTCAATAATGTGTTATTTGTGTTCTAATTGATATAGTTACAATATTGGTTATGGTGGTTTGGAACCAAATGTGTAAATATGGTTAAAAGACAAATACTGGAGATGTAAATTTTATTATGACTTTATATACTTGATGGTGGACAAATTTTAGTAATGACATGACCATTTTGTTGTGTTGATCTTAATTACGATCGTAGAGACTAATTTTTTTATGATTTTCTATATAAATGATAAATATATTTTACTAGTTTCATGATTATTTATTGTGTATAATATTTTCATGATGTTATCTATTTGTTTAAAAAAGTTGAAATCAATTGAATTCATCATTAACTTCAATAAATTTTATTTTTTATTTTTAAATTAACTTTACAATTATTGAAAATTAACCAAAAAAATGATAAACTAAAACAAATAAAATTAAAGGAAAAAAATTAACATTTAAAATTAATTTTATTCCAATATCAATTTTGTACAACCAAAAAAGGGATTAACATATTCACAATCAAATTCCAAGTGAACCAAATTGGACTAGAATACATATTTTCCATTCCCATTCCCCATTCCCATACCCATTCTCATTTTCAATTCTACTCTTCAATTCTTATGCCTGCAACCAAACGGTTCCTCAATTCTCATAGATTATATCAAGCAATTACATAATCCATTTGATTATGAGAAAAACATAAAATATGATATAATTTGAAATGAAATAGAATTGAAATTCAATAGACTTTGTTATCAAATCTCAGAAAATTAAAGAATAACACAAACAAAGACAAGATTTAAATTGAGTAACTCATAATACTTTTGCATTTGTATTAATTGACTTGAAATAATACAATAAAATGTCAGATCCTATAAAAATATAACTCTCAGACAAGCTCAAGACAATGTGATCCTATATTTCTTTCTATGAACAAGAAAGAGAGAATGATCCTATACATTATTCTTTGGGCTGACTCAAAAGATGATAATTCACTTTTATTCTATCAAAACTTGAACCCATCTCTAGCCTTGGTAACTCACTATATAGATGAGTTGCAATAGGTTTCAAGCATAGAGATTAGGACACATGTCATCATTTGATGTAACATGCCAGAATGTTACAAACCATCAATAAGGTTAATCCTCTAATGAGTTGATGTGATAGTTTGTAATCACTTGACCACATATATTCTTCACTTCTTTGCATTTTGTTTTATCGAAAATATTCCTTTGTTGTTCTTTTTGTGGTGGGGAATCCTCATGATTTGAATCATCAGTTGGGATGTATCTTGTGACCCATTCCTCAAACTCATCATATGTTAGCCATGTATGCTCCAAGATCTGATTCTCACTTGCCTCTATGGAGTCTATTTAACTGTGGGTAGTGTGACTTCTTTCTCAAAGTTTTCATAAAATATTCTTGAATTAACCAACTTGGACATACATTCCTAAAAAAGTGTCATGTCCATATTCTCTGTTATCTTTATCACCATGTCATTTACTATGGAAACAACCTCTATTCTCCAAGTGGAAAAATATTTGATATTTTGTTCTTTATTCAAAATGAATGGCACTAGAGTATGTTGGAAACCTTCTATTAGGCCCTTCAATTCCACCATCTTGCTCTTAATGTAATTTGGTAAGATAGAAAAGTTCCTAACTAATTTAATAATTTTTATTGTGGCCATGGCACTTGGGGGAGGATTAGGGTCTACTCTCACACATAACTTAATCTGCTTAATTTTCTCAATCCTCTCTATCCATTTCATAAATGTTGGCTTAACCAACCTCCTATCATCCTCCATTTTGCTAATGGCCAGATAAAGACTTTTACATACTTTATGAATCCTAAACAATTTTGAATTAATCTTCTCAAACAAATAGATCAATGTATTGTTGACTATAACTTCTATGTTGTAGTCAAAATCATTTTTTTAACTCTCTAATTGTATTTGTAGATCTACAACCTATTTTATCAAAGCATCATTCGTCTTGCTTTTCTTTGAAGAGGTTTCCTTGGGATGTGGTGATACAACTACTAGGACAAAAGGTACTATGCTCAACTACCTTGATGAGGTAGCTTCTTTTGTACTAGGTGGTTGATCCATGCCAAAGTGCTTAGTTGCCTAAAGCTCAACTATACTTTTTTCAAATACATTTATCTAGCTCTACAAATTGGAATTTTCTTTGTTCTCTATTCATAGGTTGCATATACATGGTTATACTTTCAAGTAGCTATTCATATTTTTCTTTCTCCCTTTTGAAACATTGTGGACATAGGATACATGTTCTTGCATATTCTTTGTGGAATGGGAAAGTTTAGCATCTTCAACTATTTGCAAGACCACATTTCCCCTAATCCCACTGTCCTTATCAGTTGCCTAACTAGAAGAAGAGGGTAAGAGAGACCAAGTAGCTAACATAGTTAAATCTTTACTAAATTACATCCCAGAGGTAGATCTTTCAGCTTTCCTTTTAGGTCTTTTTAACCTCATGTCTTTCATTGTAGAGTCAAATGCAATTGCATCAGCAATATTGAGATTTGGCAACAACTGGAATCCTGATTCTTTAACAAATTTTCTTCCTTCCTCATGGCTAACAACATCAATCATCATCTTGTGCTCAACCTCTTTAGCAAAATCATCGGGATTATCATTTAGCCTTTATATCCTTTTCTCGTCGACCATTTTGAGGCAATCTTCCCTATAATATTGCCATAGTAGTTTCTTGAAGGGGACTAATTTCACAAATTCATCATCAACTACATCCACCTTATAAGACTCTATTCTCTATTCCCTCGAGAATATTCCTTTAATCTCTTATGTAGTATTATCAGAGATTGGTGCTCTGGGTACTTGAATATTCTTTCTTTCCACATCTTGTTCAGGAACATAGATGTAGTCTTCTTCTTCATCATTATCATCTCCATACGAAATATTCAATTCCCCAAATTTCTCTATACCTTGAATGCTCTATGCATCTCTTATAGTCTCTTTTTCATCAATCACTTTCTCCTCAGGTATATCATCACTTTGCCCTTCGTGTAGTGAGGCTATAGGGGTTAGTCTTGGAGATTCTGGAGATGGAGATCTTCTTGATGGATCCTCTGGTTCTATTGCTTCCACACTTGGTACCTCAACTATCCTTGGATCAGTGGGTCTCTCTCCCATTCTCCTTCTCTGATACAATCTGAAACCCTCTAGGGTTTCAAGATCATTTTCTGACTCATCATCATGGGTTTGTGCTTCCTCTCTTATCCTCTTTTGTTCTCTTCTTTCTTTAGAGACCTTTTTAGCAAATTGCAACAACATATTTAGACTTTCTACATCATTAACAAAAGTTACTTTTGTCTTGTTTGTTCTTCCCAATTTCTTAGTCATAGTATCATATATAGTTAGAACCTTCCCACTCCATAGACATGACAGTTAACTATAGCTAGACAAGCAATGTTTCATCATCCCTTTCAAGCTTAAGATCTATGTACTATGCAAAATAGTCCTTATTGAAGAAAAGAATCACATGGATAAGCAATGAGTACCATATGAAATCTATATATTCTCCTTTTTTCAAAGTTGTCAATCCTTGATTGATATTTAATTCAAAATATTTGGGGCAATCATAAATTACTATATTACCATATTTCAAAATCCCAAGACACGTCCACACTGTAGTTTTGCTGAATTTCCTTCTGTTTGTCAGTTGTAATACCTGATAGAGGGTAGTATGGGTGCTCACTAGAGTGTCATTGTAATGCTCACAATTACCTATGGTATGTGATATAGCTAGAGGTGTCAATTTGATCCCATCTACCTCTTTCAAGAAAGAAGCTATCAATTTCTATTGCATATCTATCCTTCTTGGTCAAAGGCTTCTTTAAACATTTTAAAATCTATCTTATCAATTATATCTGAGGCTGGGTGTAAACCAAAAGTTGTTATGATAGATTTGACATCAATTCTTAATAAGACTTCATCAAAATTCTTAATAAGACTTTTCCATTTGTGTCTCTGATGATGTGTGACATTTCTTTTGTTGCTTTAACTTCAAAGTTAAAGTTATATGATTAGTACAGAAAAGATCTGTGGCTATTATTGTGTCGAGAACTATGTTCAATAATGAATGCAAATAATGGTTACATCCAAAGGTGAAATATAACTATTAAAATGAAATATGATAAAATTTAAATATTTGTTACACGAAACTAAAATTAGGCAAAAGAGAGTAATTATAGAAAATCCCCTACCAGGAAGAATTTACCATACATAATATTAATAGTTACTTAAGACATGCAGGAGAATAGTAAACAACCCATATGTTTACCCAAACTTGGTTTTACAGGGGTAAGAAAGAACAGTAAAACATGCATATTAATCTCAAAAATGATGTATGCTTTCATTCCCTCTCCTACAATATTGACTATGGAATATGCTGGGGAAGACCAATATACATAAAGGCATTAATTGTAAAGGCATACAAAATATTTACCAAGCACTATCATACTCAACAAGCATAATAATGGGTGCACATTTTTTAATAAATACCTTTCCTTGTCAATAATTTGAGCTGATATCATTTCCTCTCCATGATAACACACAACACATGCCACAAAAATGCAATATCGAGACCACCAAATTGCACTTTTGAATGGCACAAGAATTTAGCACAATAAACCAAATGCTACAAATTCACATTCAGATTATAATTGAAGCATATTTAATTGTAAACATGCCTACTTCTCAAATAAGTTTCTCCACAATTCATAGGCCCAAAACTACTTTCCCACGTCTTTGTAGTTGAGAGCAAAACAGGTCGAACAACACAAACTATGTAATATTGTTGTGCTTCAACTATTATGAGTGAACTATCGATAACTTAGGGTTGAAGTAACCCAACGTGGCCTATCATTCTCATAAATTTTTTAAATATATATTGATTTCGTCTAACAACTTTTTTACCGACTTTCTCAGATTTATCCTTCTTCACTTTATTACACACGTATGAGATGGGTGGCCACCATTGACTATTCCTCTCATTTGCATGTTCATGGATCAATATACTATACAAGGTCAAGATGGTGCAAAAATCTATCATTGTAATGTTTGTGGGCTCATTTAAAATAAAATATGTTCAATGTAGTGAAGGTTTGAAAATCTCTTTATCGATGATACACAAGATTATTTAACTTAAAATTATGGAAGGCACGAAGGTGTGAAGCTATTTTCTTTACTAGCACACATGATCATATAAATTAAAAATATGGAACCCCGTGACTTTATGGAATGGTAATGTTTCGAAGGAAGAAATAAAACTTCTATAGATTAAAGTTTATGATGCGATTGTGTGAACAACTTCTCATTAATGCTTCAATGGTTTTTTGAATAAAGGATATTAATGCTTATTCAATGGTTCTTCCAGGCTTTCTCTTCCACTTCGATTGACTAGTCAAATTATCATCTGAATTCCAAAAACTCACCACAAATTTTTCTTGTTTCGAAGGACAAATTGATGGTCCTCGTTAACCCACAACTCTTCATTGTGGGTAGAGTGATAAAGCAAGATGTTGCCACGTAGAGTTAGTTTCAAGCTTAAGTTGTTCAGTGGGACCAATTCTAATGAAGACTTATTACTATTTGATTGGTCTGCATGTGACCATGTCAGCTAGTATGAATGGGTCGGAAGTATGACTTGTGCAATAGAGACGTTAAAATGTTGCCACATGGATGTGTGGATCCAATTCACCTTTTCTAACACAATGGGTCTTCTGGTTTAAATCAATGGTTATCATTTTCTCTCAAACTCTAACAAAATGTATAGTGGGGAAGTCAGATCTTGACATGTGTTTTCATCGACAAGAAGGATTTCCAGTGGGATTCACAATTGTTTTCCAAAAATGAATCTGTAACCACATTTAATGTTATCAAGTGATGAAGGTTATATTGAAAATACAGAACAATTTCATCGTTCAATTTACGAAGATGAAAACTTAGTTCAATTCATACATTTTTCTTCTACATCAATTGACTAGTGAAATTATTATTTAAATTCCAAAAATTCACCACAAATTTTCCCTGTTTCGAAGGTGTTGTCTATAACAAGTAACCTTCAATGGTTTCCAACCTCTAAATTCACGTGAGGCTGGGCGTCAAAGAAAGATATAGAGAAGTCAAGCTAGGGTTTTGTATCAGCCAAGGGTTTTGTTAAAGCTAGGGTTTCATTCAAGCTAGGGAATGTTCTCTATTTTTAGCAAGTTCAATTCATATTGATTTGTCAGATGTCATGATGATGAGGAACAATTTTGTTTGGACATTCACAACTTAATTGAACATCAAATTATTTGTGGCCATAAAGGTGTGAAACCTTATATTCACACATTCGCTAGTTCATTTATCAATAAACAATTGGGACCCATGATTATGCAATCAAAAGAAACATTGAAGGAACATATAAAATTTCTAACGATTGAGGTTTACGATGCGATCATATGAAAGAATTCTCATTAATGGTTAAATGGTTTGTTGAGTGAAGGATACAAATACTTATTAGATGGTTCAAGTAACACAGGGTATCATAGAATTATATAGAAAAGTCAAGCTAGAGTTTCATAGCATCCAATAAATGTTTGGTGGAATTAGGATTTCCAATGCTTATGGAAGTTGTAGAAAGGGATTTAAAACCACAACTTTCAGGTGAGTTACGCCTTCCACTCAAGATTCAAGAAATAAACTAAACTGAGATCCCACCTATTTTTTGTCAAATAACTGTTAAGAATGGTTATTTGATACTAGTAAAAACATATGAACGAAGTTTGTTTGACAATGAGAAATTGATATTTGAATATGGTCGTGACCATTTTTTCTCATAGATTAAGTTGGAGAACTTAAATGAAATGGAACCTTCATCGCCCTGAAAGTGAATGGAAAATAAACAAAATAACGTTTGAATGTTGCAATCCAAATGTAAAGGGCATAAAGTAAAGGGGAGGCATCTCAAGCAAGACCTATTGGACTAGCTACCACTATCTTCTCAAAATTCAAAAATAGTGAAGGAAGGGGAGGTGGGAGTTGAAGATAGTTGTGGGGAGACCGGAGATATATGAATAATGAAGATGGAATATGAATTGCTTGTGTTCCATTACAATAGAAGATTGGAAAGGTGCCCAATATTTCAAGGATGGACAAAGAATATAGGCAGACTCGTCGTTCCAAATGTATTTGTCAATACAAAGTTGTTACGGGAAATTATAAAGAGATATGATCCAGAAATGAAGACAATAAAATCACACTCTAATAAAGCAATAATTAGCATTACAAAACCTACAATTGAGAAAAAAATTCAACTGGAGATAGGTCATGAAACAATTTTGAATATACCTAAATTAAGAGAAGAGTATTTTCGTATAGAGACCTTCTGTAAGGTTTTTATGTTGCATAGCCATCACCTGAAGATTAGAGGTGCAAGAGTCATATTAGAAAGCAATGAAAGTCCACCATTTGATATGAAACTGTTTCACCCTCACCTACAATATACTTACAGGACAACTGGATAGGTATTTGGAATTGATGCCCTCCCCCCGTCAATGGACATTTATTGATTGTTGTTGCAACTGACATTCAATCAAACTACCCTAGGAATTTTGATTTTGCTACATTTTTTGATAACAAGATAAATGAGGACCTACTTGTGTTGCAAAAAGATTTGTCCAACTTGTCTTTCAAGCATTACTCTTTTTTTATGCATATGTTTCTCTTCTTTGGCCAAGAGAATAATGTTTGGAAAGAGAAGGACTGCCAATTAAGGAGTATGATGTTCAAGGTTTTAGGCAGCATGTATAGTTGAGGTTCAAGGTTTGGGATTGTAGATGCTTAGTTTCAAACTACTTATGTTTTGAAGAGCACTTTGTGAAACCACTTATGAAATTGCTAGGGGAGTACAATCATATGGTCCTCTCATTGGAGATAAAAATGTTTCTAAGGCCTAAACAATTTGTAGAACAAAGCCCAGTAGACCATAATTGGGGTGATTAGTATGCATTTGGCAATTTCACTAGAATTAGAGGATATGGTTATGAAGGATGCCCTAAAAACCTCCCCATAATAGTACCTAATCGAATTGTGTCTCTATAAATTATGTGGAAAATGGAAAAATCTAATATACAACACTTGACTTCAAAGAGAAAATAATCATTCTTGTCGGGCACTATGTCCTTTAGGGATTTTGTGGTCAAGACATTACACAGTTATGACTGTTGCTGAGATAATTAGTAGATATGGACTAAACTAGGGAGATTCGAGGACAACATTCGATCTAGAAATATATATAGCAAGGGCAAGGGCTCCTTAGAGATTATGACCTATTGAACAAAGGGCATTACTGATTGATGATCTAATTAGGAACTTGGAAAGGGATGAAGTTGTTAGTAGAAAGAAGTTGAATAGAAATGTGGAGAGAGCTATCAAGTGGAAATTAAGAAAAGGGAAGATTAATATAGACCTACTCGGTGGTATCATAGATCCACTTACTAGAAATTTCAAATTGCTAGAAGAGAAGAAGATATTTTGAATAATGTTCTCAATGCTCTGCTACAAGAAAGAGTGGTGACAAATATGGAAACAATTGGCATTGGTCATCTATCACATCAACAATAGATACAGGTGGAGGACACAGAAGAAAGAGAAGATATTTGTGGTGAACATCGACATATTTTAGGGGACATTGTCACTACAGAATTGAGTTTGGAGTTTCTTTATACAATACGATCAGTTGATATTAGGGAAAATAAAAATAACCAGTTCATATGCAATGATGATTTCATATATTCCAATGAATTTAGATCTTTATTATTTCAGTTGACATAAATGAAGGTAGTTCAACTAGACTTCAAATAATTTGGAGACTAAAATTACGTAGGAAATGTTACAGGATAAGGTGCAAAAGGAACTTGATGACATAACTCCATGGAAGGCTAGGAAAATAGTTAACGAAGTTGGTGTTCTCATATACGATGGTTGCCATTTGCAATGTGCATCAGTGCATGAATGTTATGTAAAACAAAAAGATGGAGAGAAAGGTTGTAAACTTGAGGATTCTTAATATCTTGTTAAAATGTCAGTGAAGGATCCATACCAGAAAATGTTATTACTGTGGGGATCATATCAAAGAGATGAAAGACCAATTGTAATGGAAAGTAATGAAGCACTATGTCATATAAAAATTCATAAAATATGCATAATAGACCCAAGACACATGGCATCATTGAATGTGACTACTGCAGCCAAGAACTAGGCATAGGTAGATGAATTGTTCAAAATGATGAACAAGTACAAATTATTATTTGGAAATCTTGAGATTTAAAAGGAAGCATGGAAACGAAAAATCTATTACTTGTAGGAAGGCAAATACAAAGGCTTTAATTTGGATAAAGTAGACTATGATGCTAAACAAAGAGATATGGATGGCATGGAGGATGTAAGCTTTTGGCATAATAAGGTACAAAATTCAGATTACATAGTTACGAAAAGATGTGATCACTGGATGACGTAGCAATTAGAATTGTTCAAAATAGATGTCACAAGTTATTGACGATGATGGAAAAGTATTGGGTTCATTACTCGAGAATTTTCCAAGCTATATAAGACAATGAGAGATTAAAGATCATAATTAAGGAACACACAAAGACAAATGATCCTCAAAACTTAGGGTGTGAATGGTTTAGAAACAACTTCTTGAAAGAACACATGGAGTGGGCTAAGAAATTATGCTTTGACATGAAGAAACTTGAGTGTGATATTAAATATGTATTGCCCAACATCCTTGAGGATGGTTTGCTAATGTCACTACAAAAATGGAGATCATTGTTTGCTGACAATTTATCTGTTGGGTTGTCTGAGTTGAAGACCACTAATGACATGGCTTATCATGTGTCGATAGTAATAGACACAATAGCCCAATAAGAATTTTCAATAGAAGTGTCAACAAGATATGTGTACATTTACAAGGATGAGGACTATGTGAAACATCTTTGTAATGTATCTAAATTCTTAGTAGATTAACAGGTTACTAATGATTATTTAAGTTTTACAAAATTGTTCACATTACAACTTTTGTAGATTTTGACGCACAATAATGGAATGCAGTTGTCAACCATGTATATAGAATTTGCCTACGCAAAAAGAAATTAGAAATGAAAAGTTAGACTTTTGAATTTTGTATACTTCCTATTTGTTGCTAACAACCAGTTGTTAAATTTCAAAAGTCCCTTGTAAAGGTACTCTTAAATCAATTCTGATAGGGTTTTTGTCCATAAATCATATGTTGCCTTTATTTTTTGTTGATAACATTTAATTTGAATAAATTTAATTATAATTATCACTGTTGTAGAAGACATCTTCCATTTCATGTCAAATTTTTTTTGTTCTAGCCTAATAACCATGTTAACAAATTTAGAAAAGGAAGCTAAACTCTACTTTCAACCAACCACAAAAAATAAAATAGTGACACATATCAATCTCGTACCAAAAAAATACTTAACAAGCATATACTTATCAATCCATCCATCACATTTATTGCATTTACTATTTCAAAACTAAGAGCAACAAGATGTAAATAACAATGCCATTCCATTAACAAATCTAGATAAAAGTGGATCTATATTGATTTATGTCCATTACAAGTGTACAAAATATAGTTCAGATATCATTTCAAAATGTACCAATTTGACGTATGTTAATGCCAATGGTGTCCTTTTTTTCAATACACCTTGATTTATATAACAAAACAATACGCATTCCTTTGCATGAAATTTCTCGTTACAACTAGCATTTTCAATTTAAATAAAAAACAACCACATATAGGCTGAACCTATTGAATTACATATGTGCATCTAACCACGTTTTGATGCACCTTCACATTCTGTGCATTGAAGATGGGGTGGAAGTTGGTTGTTGGCCTCTACTGGAAGGCAAACCAACCACCTCATTGTATGTCACTTTCCACCCTTTGGTATGACCTCTCAAAAAATCTAACATCTAATTATACTTATGGGTAGGCTCAAAGAACATCTTCTTGTTCACAACAAAAGATTCCTCCAGATTGCAAACAATCAGCTGGTGCTCATGCAGTTGAAGATTGTACTCCAAAATTTTCTTCTTAAACTCTATAAGCATCATGTCCCAATCTTTGCTTTTCATCTCCAATTTTGCATTTTTCATATCCAATTCTACATTTTACAACTTTAGGCATTTCCTATATTCTTCACATGCAACCAAATTCTTTGACAACAAAGCAATATGTTTCTCTTGAAGTTGACTATATTTATGCATGAGTTGAAGTGAGCTACTCAAGTTGTCATCTAAGTTGGGATCGTTTAAGCCTACATTCTCATGAAAATTGTCTGGTCCCACCACTCCACCAGTATTTGATACACCAAAAGGATGTACTTTATATGAACTCTGTCGTTCCCTCCCAATCGATGACTCATTGATTTTCATTGCTTACTAGAAGTGGGAGACTTTGACAATCCTACAATTATTATGATGGGGATAGATCAAATGTTGATTCAGGGGGAACTTCCTTTCTACACACATCTTTTCCACTACCCATGACTACATCATCACATCAGAACTATACTTACTTTTCCAATAATGAAGTTTAATAAAAAAAGGCCCTTTGGAATAATTTTTTTTTTCATTTTTCTCAACATAATGAATAGAAATGAAGGTGCCACAAAATTGTAGAACACATGTTCAATATTGATGATTGGAAGTAGGAGTATCCTCTTAGTACAGTGATAAGATAAAATCATTAAAACATCCATTGCATTGAACAAAAGTATTCAACATTTTTTGGAAGATGTTACTGTACATTTCAATTTACCATATTATACATTATTAATTGAGTAAAATTACGCCTTTTAATTAGTTGATTAACCACATTGCTAACACGAGTCAAATGAACACCAATGTAATTCCCCTCTAGCAAGTTACAATGGTCTTGATTTAACAATTATGACAATATTTAAAACCACTTACTTGTCACATTTGAATGAATAACATAAGCACAAGACACTAATATGAAAAAATTCACATTTCTAATATTCATATACATTTCTTCACGGAAGTTTTTCAATACAATATGAGTATAACTTGATACTTAAGATGAACCTAACTTAATTACAAACAAAAATTGCCACAACACATCTGTGGGTGGGCAACACCTCAAGGTGTTTCTTTCACATTGTTCAATACCTTGCATAGTGTCTTAAAAAAACTTTTTTTGACAGACCATAAGTACAATACCAACAACACATGAGTGAAGGACAACCACTGCTTAATTATAAAATGTTGTGAGCTACATTGATTTGAAGTAAAAAAATCATTTTTTTAAATTTGCACTATCATTTTGTGTCCTTGATGGCTCACAAACAAGCCACACGCATTGGTGTAATCCTCCTAGAAACAAACCATGATTTTCATGATTTCCCCTTTTCTTTTTCCTTGTGTTTTCCATTTTTTACCTATGCATAAAGAGGAAGATTTAATGCACATGAACAACATCAATGTAAGTGATACACTAATCACCAAAACCATGCAATTAAATGTTCAATAAATAGTATGTTTTGAAGACTAAATCAGTTACTACACCAGATCCAGTTAATGTTTTATATCATAGTTGCTCCATAATTGAATGGATTCATCAACTTTAGGATAGATATCATCAAAATCCAATCCATCAACATAAGGAGCTAGAGCTTTTATCATAAGGAATTCCTTAAAACAAACTTTCATAGCTCCAAGTGGGACATCCTTCATCGATGTATAGCCATTCAAAATCATATCATTCTTTAATACCACACCCCAACCAATGAGCATATTACCTTGATAAAGATCAACATAGTCGGTAAGGATAAATACTAAATAGTTTGCATCATGGGAAGGGGGTTTGTGGATTTTGTGACTACAAACCAGATATTGACATGTTTGTTAGATACAAAAACCCATGAAATTAAAGAAGAAAAAATATAAGTTAAATATTATGGTGGATATTGCGTAAAGGCAATACTAGTTCACGAGCATGTGCAATAAAAATGCATTCATATCATATAGTATATACCTCAAATAATACAGATAATTAGACAAAATTATTTTTATGTTTATTTACCTAAAGCCTTAAAGGAGTGGTGGGCAAGTGAAGGCATAGGAGTACACAAGGATGAAGGGAGTCCACTTTTCAACTTCAATTAATATTTGAATAAACAAATACATTTGTAGCACAGGTATATATGAATGAAATATAACATACCTTTGAAATGAAGTGCAACTCTTACAAAATATGTGATCCTATTCACTGGCCACCAATACAGTAAACAAAATGAAACAAAACTAAATAGACAATAATTCTAACTCAACTATAATCATTGTGTACAACAACTAATATATTAAAAGTTCTCTAATGAAAAAAAGTTCTTGACAAAAAGAAGAATTCAAGTCCATTGAATGTGGAATTAATATATCATACATCACCATTAACTAAATTAACACTCACTATTCTACAACACTAAAGAAATAAATGACATTCACCAATTATGCCAGACAAATTAAGATTTCCCTTGTTGTAGAAAAACAATAAAGTTCCACAAATCAACATGCCTAAAAGATGCACCACATATTTTATGCATAAATCATAATGTATACTTTCAACCATCAAACTCAACTGGAAAAAAAGTTTTAAAACAGTAACAAATTAAATAGATATTAGGGAAATGATTGTGCAATATTAATATGCATCAGATCTAATGGAATTGTCCAAGGGTAGATATTGAAAAACTTCATCATAATGCTTAGTAACCCTACTAATGATACTGCATACACTTCTTAGAGAAGTGAGACCCCCCATTTCCTCCTCCAACCTCTATTTTGGGTAGTTGAGTTAATGCTTTCATAAAATCTATGACACCTCTTGGAATCCTTGTGCACCACTGGAGGGGTGATACCTAAAATTTTAACCCTAAGGCTACATATTTTGAGTTTAGGAAGGGAATCAATGGATTGTTCATCCACCTTCGATATGTCCATAAGTTTAGCTTAAACTTATGCACACAAGTTGGATGAGTGTTGCCTCCAAATAAATAACATCAATATATGCAGACATCAATATGCTATTAATGTAGGCAAAAATAAAAGAGATAAAATAATACATTATGTCACATCAAATGTGTATTATAGGACATGTCAGAGATGTTCCACACTTCAAAATAATTTAATGAGTCACTTAAAATTATAGAAAAAGAATGAGGTAGGGCAACCTAGTGTTCAGGTCAATATGCCTTTACCCACACCTTCAATGATTTCTTTACCTACCAATTTACCCTAACATAGTAGGTTTGCATTATCACCAATAGCAGAAGAGAAAACAACTTTCTCTTTTCCTCTCTCATCATCATCTACTCCCTACAATTGTAAAATATGCTTAGAGGAAACCTAGGTTGTTTGGCTGAATTATATTAATGTAGCTTCTTGGAAATAGAAACAAACAATACAACTATGACATTTACTAATTCATTAGGACTTTGTGACTTATCCAATAAGACACACTCATCATGCTCGACTATCTCACTTTCCATGCCTATTTCTGAAGGTGAATCCCCACCAATCATGCCAATGCCCAAACCGATATTTGAAAATGTTGTTTCTTGTGTGTCACAATCTTGTACAAAGATGAAAAATGAAGGAATTTTTGCCACACTTTGACATGTATAGACCTCAGTATAACACAGAGAGGGCATTACATTCTTGGGAGTATCAAGTGGTAAAAAAATTGGATTATCTAATGGGAGCGATCTTATAGTTTAGTCAAGTGTCCTCATTATGTTCTAGCCCAGAAAAATTAGAAAATCGCTTTCTCAAATTACACCAACTCAAAACCAATCTTCCTTTGTGTAATGATCCAAAATACATTATGTACATCTCCATCTAGGGCCTCCATCATGGATGGAGTGTTAAAGGAAACCCTAGCAATGTCAACTTGCATTACCTATAGTGAAATAATATATGTATTAAATCTTATGGATGCCACTACAAACAATCCATATACTAAAGTCTCTACCAATCATTAACTTGTATGTAAACATACCTCTTCTTCCAAATATTGTACTGTAGTCTTCTCTCCTGCACACCCTTGAACACCACCATTACCATTAAGAGTGAGTTATAATGAAATTCACAATACTCAGTGTTGTACACTAAAATGATATGTGCCAAATAATGCATAACCTATGGCAACTTGATTATACATTCCTCATCTTCAATCTCTTTCTTATCAGCCAATATTACTTCTCTAAGCTTTGCTAACATTGATTTGCATTCTCTCCTACATCTCATTGATGTCAAATTAACACCCTAACTTGTAGAAGTCAAGAGTGCAAGGACATACCCATCTTCACCATCAACTGCTCTTGCAACATTATATTTCTTAGTGGATGATTGACATAGAATAAAACATTCATTCAAATTTTTTAGATATCAATCCAAAGCATTCACAACCACAAAATGCATGAATGGCAAAAAAAATTATTTTGTGTTCCTCCTTACCTCCGCCCTCTCACTTCTCCCAACAAAGGGGGTCCCCCTTTATCTTTCTCAAACTCAATATTTTTGTTTATTGTACTCAGCTCTTACAGAGGTGCTTTTCTTACTACTTGACTTTTTCCATCATCCATGAGATCGTAGCATGCAACTCTTGTCTCCTACAATTGGGGTAGAAGGTGATGCATCTATTAATATTTGAACATGATCTTCCACACAACCCATATTAGGTAAAGATGAAGTGCCCTATCAGTGGTACATTTACTGAATATCAACAAATTGCTCTCAAGTGGTTGAATCTTTTGCGTAGATTATTTTACATAAAGAACAAACTATTATATCAAATTGGTCATACCTTGTAATCTCTTCCCTTCACCAATGCTATGACCCTATTAAATCTCTCCTTCCTCAACTCATCACTCTTGTAGTAATGCATTTCCTCTTAAATCTTCATCTGACCCTCTTTGGGAAGGAGGTCAACTGAGGAGACCCTGTGCAATTTGCATATGCATTGCTCTTAATTCCTTCTTTGCACTTCAAACTTGATCCTCATTTGTTAATCAACACTTTTTTCCCTTTTATAGATGTTCCCACTCGATTTTGACTCATAATGACATAGTTTGTTATTGGTTTCAAAAGGTTGCCCACGTGTAGGTGCCTTAATAAATAGGAGATTGTGAATTTGCATCCTATGCATGTTCATCCTTGCAATGCAAAAAAACACAAATATAGACATTACCATACAAAGAAAATATTTAGCATGTAACTAAATAACATAGGAGTGTGATCTTTACACATACTATATTATTTATCAACAATGAATACAAAATTTGAACCTCAATACTAGTCACAAACTTGTCACCAACAACATCACTATCATAATCAACAATGTCATTATCATCTCTATCACTCTCAATTTTAATTCTCCCACTAAATCCATCACCATTTGCAGCATCTCCCATTGTGTCCCTTGATGGAACAACCAAAACTCTAGATGTCTTCCTTTGTCTATGAAATTAACTATATGTCAATGGAACTACCGACACACCATTCATTCAAACTATACGATATTCAAATGACTGTAAATGATAACCACTCACATGGCCACCTCTGGAAAACCTAGGAGAAGTCTTTGGTAGGACAAACTTGCTCTCTTAAGAAGGTGAATAAAAAGTATTAGAGATTTTGGACACTATTTTTTGTACTCAAAGGATAATCTTTTTTTGGGTGTATTCAAACCATGACATTTTACCAATGTCTTTTTTGTATCCACATGAGGCATCACTCTTTCCCTAATTTACAATGCCTCTTTCATATCCACATAAGGCTTCACCTTTTCTCCAATGTAGGGTGCCTCTTTTGTATATAGATAAAGCTTAAATCTGTCCCCAAGGTAGGGCACCTCAACTAAATTGTTGATCTCTATTAATTCCTCACTTAATTTTACCATCCTATAGAGTCTGCACTAATATATCAAGATTGTTACAGTAACCACAACTTCATGATACATTCAATGCCATGATGTTGTGCTTTGAATAAAACACACTACAAATTATTACTTCATTGTCTACAAAATTAAATCTAGAGTTAGTCCAATCCTTCTATCTATCTTTATTTTGTAATGGATGTGAGTAAGAAGGTCTGGATAAAATGCCAAAGATGATAGTTATATAGAGTGTTACATTTTTTCATTATTTGGTTTATATCTTCATAATATTTCAATGCATAATTTGGGACCTCTAAATTTTTATTGGTCAACAATGGTGTTAGTGGAAATTTGTGGTTTCTTATTTCTTTTTCTTTTTATATATTGTGACATAAGGGTTCATAGTATCGTAGAGGTAAACTATTATTATACAAGTATAACATTGTTAGATTGAATGATTTTGAGTGAATTATATTGGTTTTTATTGCTATTAAAGTTAATGTAATGGTAGCATCTCTTTGGTAGTGAGATTTTTATTAAAAGGGTTTACTTATATAATTCTAGTATTATATGTTGCTACTTATTATGTTTATGATTATCTATGTTCTCTTCGGTGATTTGACCATTTTTATTAATTGATTAATCAAATTTGAGCACTATTTATTTGTCACATCATTATATTTGTTATCCTTATTTCAAAATCATTCTTTATATTCCTTCCAAGCTATCCTACTTAGACATTTATTCATCACTTATTGAATCTTATAGTTTGGCTTCTCAATAATATGTTTACAATGATGATACACATCCTTGTCCACATCTTAAACTTCATGATATTGATTCAAATGAAGCATAGTGAACAATAATAATATATCCAAAACTTTTGGTTCATAGCATAAGCATCATTATGAAGTTTATCACTTTGCAAGGTTTAATGTACTATGCAAAATCTTCTACAGCTACACTATAACCTTATTTCCTAGGCCACTTCAACAAATTTGTGACACCTCCAAGTGATGCCTCATAAATAATTTGACAAAGGGTCTTACTTATATACCAGTTCATTGAGTTTTTGAATGCAAGTTAAATTTACACCAACAGAGTATTACACTATGTTCGTGGCAATTTGTCTTGGCAAGCCTAGAGCCATGAGACTTACAAGTTGTGGTAAGTCCCAATAGTCTTCAAACTATGTTTCAAAGTATACTTCCCAACTTAATTGTATGTGACAACAATTTGTAGCTGCCCTTGATCATTAATATGCCCTGATATAGTTCAACATCTAATTTATTGAGAATCAATATCTCAAATTCCACTTCATGTTAAGATGGTAACTGTAATACTAAACATATTCCTAACTCGGTCATACAAATCCTATAATTGATACAAAAAGTTGAAACTTGTGTAGTTCTTCATATTAGAAATATCTTTAAAAGTAGGTTTATCTAGGTCACTCTAATTTTAATCTTTAATGAGTTTACTCCATGTATTGCATTATTGTTGATAATTAATTGAAAGTTAAAGATCTCAATAGAAAAGTTACCTCCTTCCTTGGCTTTGGCTTATCAAGAAGGGTTTCAGGCCAAGCTAACCATACATAGTAGAATGTTCATATAGGACTCTGGGTATTTTGCTAAATTCAAAACATAAATAGTGTCTTATAATGCAACTGATGTAAACCAATTAGTAAACTACCAAGCTTCTAAAATAAGCTTAATTTAGCTTATATTAAAAACATAAATATCGTAGAAATTAGGAGATTAGCCTAACTATTTAATAAATAAATAAATTAACAAAATCTAACCATGGCCACACCCTAAACCCTCAATGTTGTGGGCTGATTAACAGATCTACAACATAAATTGAAATATTAAGAATAAAATGCAACAATGGAGAAACAAATTACAGTATAGAGTGCTAAATTTATATTTTTGTGCACATAGCTTATAAGTAAAATTGTGCCATTTTATCTCCTCTTGTCTCCAAATAGCACAACCAGTGATAATAGAGACAAAATGGTCAAAAAATAAATAAAAAATAACATATCTATTACAATAAAATTGAAAATTGTGCACCCATTTATTCAACACTTCAAACAAATTAATTAAATTTGACATACCCGAATGGTCGAAAAATGCTTTTGTATGGAGCGATCTGCGAGACTACTATAGAGATGAGGGACCAGAAATCAGGGACCAACAATCTTCCACAAGCCATAATGGAGATGAAATGAATTCAAAACCACATTGAAAATTTTGAACCCTTGCAACCCATAACCATCAATGTTAGTTAATGGTCAAAGGGTGGACACCGGAGCAATGTTAGTTAATGGTCAAAGGGTGGACACCTACCAATCCTCAACTAACTGTCAAATGGATAGCTGAAAGTCCTCAACTAATCATCTTGCTAACAACTAGCAATCATCTACCAAACAATAGTTAGTAAACAACACCATAGTTAATTCATGTTAACTAAACACAATTAAGAGTTTGCTATGGTTAACAATGCTAGAAAGGATTGTGTGCATCTTAGACATAATCGCTACATTATTGAATGACGGATTTCTCTAACACCTCATGATTAGCAGTCAACACCTCTAACACTCCACGACCCCCTCAACCACTACTGACTAGTTCAAGATGGTATGCCATGTGAAATGGATACACTTGGGCATGGATGGTTTGTGTGGACCTTAGCTTGTTCTAGTATTTGTTGGTTAGTAGATCGAAGGGTTGAGAATATTTATTATTTAGATTATATTTCATATGCAATATAATGTTAAAATAATTAAAATATTATTTAGATAATTATAAAAATAAAATATAATGAATATACATGATATAGTATGATATACAAAGAAAATTATATTAAAAATTAATTTAGTTTAAAATAATATAAATAAATTTATTGTTAATCTATTTTTTAATGTTATTTTTCTATTAATTTTTATAATAGATTTTTTAAAGGATAAATTAAATATAAATAAGTAACATAAATTATGTAATTAAATTGGCAAACAACATTCTTGATAATCTATTAAACCTTTTAAGAAGTTGGCATAAACATGGTTGTTCCAAGGTTTATAGTAATTTATGGAAATATCTTCTACACTCCTATGGGAATTATGAAAAGAAATGAATAGAAGATTTTTTTGTAATGAAATGATGGATCTACTAAACTTCATTAATAAATTGGAGGTGTGTATTATTGAGGTAGCTAACAATAACCTCATAAACACATATAAGGAGGAAGGTTCTTTTATAGACTAGATGCAATAATGCATAAAAATTGGCTTAACCTTATTAATTCACCTATGACCTACACAAAATTGAACAAGATTGCTAGATCAGAATGTAAATGGGAACCTCCTCCAATAGGATGGTCAAAGATAAATTTTGATGGA